>OU427002.1:0-355000 GCA_911387935.1 Dolichovespula saxonica
CGAGAATTACCTGCTTTGAAGGCGCGGTGGGTAGCGAAAGAATTACTGCTTTGAAGCGCGGTCGGGTAGCGAAAGAATTACTGCTTTGAAGGCGCGGTGGGGTAGCGAAAGAATTACTGCTTTGAAGGCGCGGGGGTAGCGAAAGAATTACTGCTTTGAAGGCGCGGTGGGAAGCGAAAGAATTACTGCTTTGAAGGCGCGGTGGTAGCGAAAGAATTACTGCTTTGAAGGCGCGGTGGTAGCGAAAGAATTACTGCTTTGAAGGCGCGGTGGTAGCGAAAGAAATACTGCTTTGAAGGCGCGGTGGTAGGTCAACGAAATACTGCTTTGAAGGCGCGGTGGTAGTCAACGAGAATACTGCTTTGAAGGCGCGGTGGTAGTCAACGAAATACTGCTTTGAAGGCGCGGTGGTAGTCAACGAAATACTGCTTTGAAGGCGCGGTGGTAGTCAACGAAATACTGCTTTGAAGGCGCGGTGGTAGTCAACGAAATACTGCTTTGAAGGCGCGGTGGTAGTCAACGAAATACTGCTTTGAAGGCGCGGTGGTAGTCAACGAAATACTGCTTTGAAGGCGCGGTGGTAGTCAACGAAATACTGCTTTGAAGGCGCGGTGGTAGCGAAAGAATTACTGCTTTGAAGGCGCGGTGGTAGCGAAAGAATTACTGCTTTGAAGGCGCGGTGGTAGCGAAAGAATTACTGCTTTGAAGGCGCGGTGGTAGCGAAAGAATTACTGCTTTGAAGGCGCGGTGGTAGCGAAAGAATTACTGCTTTGAAGGCGCGGTGGTAGCGAAAGAATTACTGCTTTGAAGGCGCGGTGGTAGCGAAAGAATTACTGCTTTGAAGGCGCGGTGGTAGCGAAAGAATTACTGCTTTGAAGGCGCGGTGGTAGCGAAAGAATTACTGCTTTGAAGGCGCGGTGGTAGCGAAAGAATTACTGCTTTGAAGGCGCGGTGGTAGCGAAAGAATTACTGCTTTGAAGGCGCGGTGGTAGCGAAAGAATTACTGCTTTGAAGGCGCGGTGGTAGCGAAAGAATTACTGCTTTGAAGGCGCGGTGGTAGCGAAAGAATTACTGCTTTGAAGGCGCGGTGGTAGCGAAAGAATTACTGCTTTGAAGGCGCGGTGGTAGCGAAAGAATTACTGCTTTGAAGGCGCGGTGGTAGCGAAAGAATTACTGCTTTGAAGGCGCGGTGGTAGCGAAAGAATTACTGCTTTGAAGGCGCGGTGGTAGCGAAAGAATTACTGCTTTGAAGGCGCGGTGGTAGCGAAAGAATTACTGCTTTGAAGGCGCGGTGGTAGCGAAAGAATTACTGCTTTGAAGGCGCGGTGGTAGCGAAAGAATTACTGCTTTGAAGGCGCGGTGGTAGCGAAAGAATTACTGCTTTGAAGGCGCGGTGGTAGCGAAAGAATTACTGCTTTGAAGGCGCGGTGGTAGCGAAAGAATTACTGCTTTGAAGGCGCGGTGGTAGCGAAAGAATTACTGCTTTGAAGGCGCGGTGGTAGCGAAAGAATTACTGCTTTGAAGGCGCGGTGGTGGCGAAAGAATTACTGTTACGAAGGCGCGGTGGTGGCGAAAGAATTACTGTTACGAAGGCGCGGTGGTGGCGAAAGAATTACTGTTACGAAGGCGCGGTGGTGGCGAAAGAATTACTGTTACGAAGGCGCGGTAGCGTCTAAACCCCATTTTTGAAGGCGCGGTAGCGTCTAAACCCCATTTTTGAAGGCGCGGTAGCGTCTAAACCCCATTTTTGAAGGCGCGGTAGCGTCTAAACCCCATTTTTGAAGGCGCGGTAGCGTCTAAACCCCATTTTTGAAGGCGCGGTAGCGTCTAAACCCCATTTTTGAAGGCGCGGTAGCGTCTAAACCCCATTTTTGAAGGCGCGGTAGCGTCTAAACTACTCTTATGAAGGCGCGGTAGCGTCTAAACTACTCTTATGAAGGCGCGGTAGCGTCTAAACTACTCTTATGAAGGCGCGGTAGCGTCTAAACTACTCTTATGAAGGCGCGGTAGCGTCTAAACTACTCTTATGAAGGCGCGGTAGCGTCTAAACTACTCTTATGAAGGCGCGGTAGCGTCTAAACTACTCTTATGAAGGCGCGGTAGCGTCTAAACTACTCTTATGAAGGCGCGGTAGCGTCTAAACTACTCTTAAAAAGGCGCGGTAGCGTCTAAACTACTCTTATGAAGGCGCGGTAGCGTCTAAACAACTCTTATGAAGGCGCGGTAGGGTCTAAACAACTCTTATGAAGGCGCGGTAGGGTCTAAACTACTCTTATGAAGGCGCGGTAGCGTCTAAACTACTCTTATGAAGGCGCGGTAGCGTCTAAACTACTCTTATGAAGGCGCGGTAGCGTCTAAACTACTCTTATGAAGGCGCGGTAGCGTCTAAACTACTCTTATGAAGGCGCGGTAGCGTCTAAACTACTCTTATGAAGGCGCGGTAGCGTCTAAACTACTCTTATGAAGGCGCGGTAGCGTCTAATCCCTGTTATGAAGGCGCGGTAGTGTCTAATCCCTGTTATGAAGGCGCGGTAGTGTCTAATCCCTGTTATGAAGGCGCGGTAGTGTCTAATCTCTGTTATGAAGGCGCGGTAGTGTCTAATCCCTGTTATGAAGGCGCGGTAGTGTCTAAAATACTCTTATGAAGGCGCGGTAGTGTCTAAAATACTCTTATGAAGGCGCGGTAGTGTCTAATCCCTGTTATGAAGGCGCGGTAGTGTCTAAAATACTGTTATGAAGGCGCGGTAGTGTCTAAAATACAGTTATGAAGGCGCGGTAGTGTCTAATCCCTGTTATGAAGGCGCAGTAGTGTCTAATATACTGTTATGAAGGCGCAGTAGTCTCTAAAGTACTGTTACGAAGGCGCAGTAGTCTCTAAAGTACTGTTACGAAGGCGCAGTAGTCTCTAAAGTACTGTTACGAAGGCGCAGTAGTCTCTAAAGTACTGTTACGAAGGCGCAGTTGTCTCTAAATCCTGTTACGAAGGCGCAGTAGTCTCTAAAGTACTGTTACGAAGGCGCAGTAGTCTCTAAAGAACTGTATGAAGGCGCAGTAGTCTCTAAAGAACTGTTATGAAGGCGCAGTAGTCTCTAAAGAACTGTTACGAAGACGCGGTAGTCTCTAAAGAACTGTTACGAAGACGCGGTAGTCTCTAAAGAACTGTTACGAAGACGCGGTAGTCTCTAAAATACTCTTACGAAGGCGCGGTAGTGTCTAAACCCTGTTATGAAGGCGCGGTAGTTTCTAAACCCTGTTATGAAGGCGCGGTAGTTTCTAAACCCTGTTATGAAGGCGCGGTAGTGTCTAAAGAACTGTTACGAAGGCGCGGTAGTGTCTAAAATACTCTTACGAAGGCGCGGTAGTGTCTAAAATACTCTTACGAAGGCGCGGTAGTGTCTAAAATACTCTTACGAAGGCGCGGTAGTGTCTAAAATACTCTTACGAAGGCGCGGTAGTGTCTAAAATAATCTTACGAAGGCGCGGTAGTGTCTAAAATACTCTTACGAAGGCGCGGTAGTGTCTAAAATACTCTTACGAAGGCGTGGTAGTGTCTAAAATACTGTTACGAAGGCGTGGTAGTGTCTATACCCTTTTATAAAGGAGTAGTAGTGTCTAAACCCTGTTATGAAGGCGCGATAGTGTCTAAAATACTGTTATGAAGGCGCGGTAGTGTCTAAAATACTGTTATGAAGACGCGGTAGTGTCTAAAATACTGTTATGAAGGCGCGATAGTGTCTAAAATACTGTTATGAAGGCGCGGTAGTGTCTAAAATACTGTTATGAAGGCGCGGTAGTGTCTAAACCCTGTTATGAAAGTGCAGTAGTCTCTAAATCCTGTTATGAAGGCGCAGTAGTCTCTAAATCCTGTTATGAAGGCGCAGTAGTCTCTAAATCCTGTTATGAAGGCGCAGTAGTCTCTAAAGTACTGTTACGAAGGCGCAGTAGTCTCTAAAGTACTGTTACGAAGGCGCAGTATTCTCTAAAGTACTGTTACGAAGGCGCGGTAGTCTCTAATCCCTGTTATGAAGGCGCGCTAGTGTCTAATCCCTGTTATGAAGGCGCGGTAGTGTCTAATCCCTGTTATGAAGGCGCGGTAGTGTCTAAAATACTGTTATGAAGGCGCGGTAGCGTCTAAACTACTCTTATGAAGGCGCGGTAGCGTCTAAACTACTCTTATGAATGCGCGGTAGCGTCTAAACTACTCTTATGAAGGCGCGGTAGTGTCTAATCCCTTTTATGAAGGCGCGGTAGTGTCTAAAATATTGTTATGAAGGCGCGGTAGTGTCTAAAATACTGATATGAAGTCGCAGTAGCGTCTAAACTACTCTTATGAAGTCGCAGTACTGTCTAAACTACTCTTTTGAAGGCGTAGTAGTGTCTAAACCCTGTTATGTAGGCTCAGTGCAGACTAAACGCGGACGGAGGCTCTGTGCAGACTAAACGCGGACGGAGGCTCAGTGCAGACTAATCGCGGACGCAGGCTCAGTGCAGACTAATCGCGGACGCAGGCGCAGTACAGACTAATCGCGAACGCAGGCGCAGTACAGACTAATCGCGAACGCAGGCTCAGTGCAGACTAATCGCGAACGCAGGCGCAGTGCAGACTAATCGCGAACGCAGGCGCAGTGCAGACTTAACGCGGACGCAGGCTCAGTGCAGACTTAACGCGGACGCAGGCTCAGTGCAGACTTAACGCGGACGCAGGCTCAGTGCAGACTAATCGCGGACGCAGGCGCAGTGCAGACTAATCGCGGACGCAGGCGCAGTGCAGACTAATCGCGGACGCAGGCGCAGTGCAGACTAATCGCGAACGCAGGCGCAGTGCAGACTAATCGCGAACGCAGGCGCAGTGCAGACTAATCGCGAACGCAGGCTCAGTGCAGACTTAACGCGAACGCAGGCTCAGTGCAGACTTAACGCGGACGCAGGCGCAGTGCAGACTAATCGCGGACGCAGGCGCAGTGCAGACTAATCGCGGACGCAGGCGCAGTGCAGACTAATCGCGAACGCAGGCGCAGTGCAGACTAATCGCGAACGCAGGCGCAGTGCAGACTTAACGCGGACGCAGGCTCAGTGCAGACTTAACGCGGACGCAGGCTCAGTGCAGACTTAACGCGGACGCAGGCTCAGTGCAGACTTAACGCGGACGCAGGCTCAGGGCAGACTTAACGCGGACGCAGGCTCAGTGCAGACTTAACGCGGACGCAGGCTCAGTGCAGACTTAACACGGACGCTGGCGCAGAGTAGACTAAACCCGGACGCTGGCGCAGACTAAAACCGGACATTTCTCAAACGTAATTATTTCCTGTATTTTTACTGTTTAAACGAATGTACTATTGTTTAAATGTTATTATATTATACCCGTGTACAATAGTGATTGTTTAAATAATTATTAAATTACCGAAAGAATTAAATATAAATCCTCGCGTTTAGATTTAGAGTCTCGATAATTACTGGACGGAGTGCAAGGTAAAACTGACTCGGTTATTTTCAAAGTTAAGAAAAAGATCGTTTATGATTATGTTATGCAAGGCCATTACCCCTACATAAAATTTTGATTATTGAAATATTTAATCGGTTTTATTTTAAGTTTTTCGCGAGTTCCAGTATTTTTAATGTTTAAACGAATGTACTATTGTTTAAATATTATTATATTATACTCGTGTACAATAGTGATTGTTTAAATAATTATTAAATTATCGAAAGCTACTAATTTTTAAGTTCTCGCGTTTAGATTTAGAAAGTCTCGATGTTTTCTTGTCGAAGTACAAAGTGAAAGTGACTGTTATTGTCAAAGTCAAGAAAAGAAACGTTTATGTTTTTGATGTGCAAGGCCAATTAATCCCCCGAAAAAATTTTATAGTATCGAAATATTTAATCGGATTTATTTTAAATTTTTCGCGAGTTCCAGTATTTTTAATGTTTAAACGAATGTACTATTGGTTAAATATTATTATATTATACCCGTGTACAACAATGATTGTTTAAATAATTAATAAATTATCGAAAGCTACTAATTTTTAAGTTCTCGCGTTTAGATTTAGAAATTCTCGATGTTTTCTCGTCGAAGTACAAAGTGAAAGTGACTCTGTTATTGTTAAAGTCAAGAAAAGAAACGTTTATGTTTTTGATGTGCAAGGCCAATTAATCCGCCGAAAAAATTTTATAGTATCGAAATATTTAATCGGATTTATTTTAAATTTTTCGCGAGTTTCAGTATTTTTAATGTTTAAACGAATGTACTATTGTTTAAATATTATTATATTATACCCGTGTACAATAGTGATTGTTTAAATAATTATTAAATTACCGAAAGTATTAATTTTTAAGTTCTCGCGTTTAGATTTAGACAGTCGAGATGTTTACTCGTCGAAGTAGAAAGTTAAACTGACTCGGTTATTGTCAAAGTCAAGAAAAGAAACGTTTATGTTTTTGATGTGCAAGGCCAATTAATCCCCCGAAAAAATTTTATAGTATCGAAATATTTAATCGGATTTATTTTAAATTTTTCGCGAGTTCCAGTATTTTTAATGTTTAAACGAATGTACTATTGGTTAAATATTATTATATTATACCCGTGTACAACAATGATTGTTTAAATAATTAATAAATTATCGAAAGCTACTAATTTTTAAGTTCTCGCGTTTAGATTTAGAAATTCTCGATGTTTTCTCGTCGAAGTACAAAGTGAAAGTGACTCTGTTATTGTTAAAGTCAAGAAAAGAAACGTTTATGTTTTTGATGTGCAAGGCCAATTAATCCGCCGAAAAAATTTTATAGTATCGAAATATTTAATCGGATTTATTTTAAATTTTTCGCGAGTTTCAGTATTTTTAATGTTTAAACGAATGTACTATTGTTTAAATATTATTATATTATACCCGTGTACAATAGTGATTGTTTAAATAATTATTAAATTACCGAAAGTATTAATTTTTAAGTTCTCGCGTTTAGATTTAGACAGTCGAGATGTTTACTCGTCGAAGTAGAAAGTTAAACTGACTCGGTTATTGTCAAAGTAAAGAAAAGAAAAGTTTATGTTTTTGATGTTCAAGGCAAATTAATCCTCCGAAAAAATTTTATAGTATCGAAATATTTAAAACGAAATTGTTTTTAGTTTTTCGCGAGTTCCAGTATTTTTAATGTTTAAACGAATGTACTATTGGTTAAATATTATTATATTATACCCGTGTACAACAATGATTGTTTAAATAATTAATAAATTATCGAAAGCTACTAATTTTTAAGTTCTCGCGTTTAGATTTAGAAATTCTCGATGTTTTCTCGTCGAAGTACAAAGTGAAAGTGACTCTGTTATTGTTAAAGTCAAGAAAAGAAACGTTTATGTTTTTGATGTGCAAGGCCAATTAATCCGCCGAAAAAATTTTATAGTATCGAAATATTTAATCGGATTTATTTTAAGTTTTTCGCGAGTTCCAGTATTTTTATTGTTTAAACGAATGTACTATTGTTTAAATATTATTATATTAGACCCGTGTACAATAGTGATTGTTTAAATAATTATTCGATTACCGAAAGTATTAATTTTTAAGTTTTCGCGTTTAGATTTAGTGTTTCGATGTGTACGCGACGGAGTACGAGAGAAGGCTGACTCGGTTATTGTCAAAGTTAAGTAAAGGATTGTGTATGTTTATATCACTCAAGGCCAACTACCGCGCGTTTAAATGTATTGTCAAAGTATGTATTGTTAAATTTAAGAAAAGGATCGTTTATGTTTATGTCACACAAGGCCAACTATGCCGCATTGAAAATTTTAAAGTATCGCAAATTTTATATTCAAACAATTTTAAGTCTCACGCGCATTTCTGCCTTTAAAATGTTTAAACGAATGTACTATTGTTTAATTATTAATTAACTGTACCCGTGTACATTAATGATTGTTTAAATAATTATTAAATTAACGAGTGTTAATTTTTAATTTCTCGCGTTTAGATTTAGAGAGGCTCGATGTTTACGCGTCGAAGTACAAGGTAAGACTGACTCGGTTATTGTCAAAGTTAATAAAGGACTGTTTACGTTTATATCACGCAAGGCCAACTACCGCGAGTTAAAATGTATCGTCAAAGTATGTATTGTCAGTCAAGAAAAGAAACGTTTATGTTTTTGATGTGCAAGGCCAATTAATCCCCCGAAAAAATTTTATAGTATCGAAATATTTAATCGGATTTATTTTAAGTTTTTCGCGAGTTCCAGTATTTTTATTGTTTAAACGAATGTACTGTTGTTTAAATATTATTATATTATACCCGTGTGCAATAGTGATTGTTTAAATAAAGATTCCACTACCGAAAGTATTAATTTTTAAGTCCTCTCATTCTTTCTCATGTATACTTATTAATTCTCTCATTTCATATTCATTTGTTGATACATTTTGGAATAATAATGGATACCCTTGACATATTGTAATATGCACTCCTGAGTGCTGGCTGCCATTCATTTTATTTTATTCATCTAGCAAGACTTACACATTTCTTATCAGAATGATTCTAAGTATGTCTTTTGATTTAATTACACTGTTTAAATATAATTAAATTATTATATATGGAATAAAAGAATATTTTTCCTATTCATTATTAGATAACTTTAGTTTCTTGAAAAGTATATTGCGAAATATTTAAATATTTGTTCATTAAGTATCATCAGTGCTTTCGTTCATTTATTTACTTTTGATCATTCTGAATGAGAAATGTGTATCCTTACTATGATATTACTATCTGCATTCCTGAATGCAGTTATATTATCCTTTCTCGTTGTCGATCATCGAGTCTTGTAGATTTTTAATCAGAATAATCAGAATAATTAGAATAAGCAAAATAATTAGAATAAGAGGAATAATCAGAATAATGAAAGTCTGATTACAAAATGATGATGATGATGATGATGATGATGATGATGATGATGATGATGATGATGATGATGAAGATAATGTAAAATCAGAAGATTTTACATTATATACCGCATATGGGCCATTGGGCGACCCGCGGTAGTACTGTGTTGACATGTAGTATGAAGTATGTATATATCTCGTATATATACATACACATTATGCAGTTATGAAAATAAAAAGGGAAAAGAAAAAGTATCTGATTATTCTGAATTAAAAATCAACATGCTTGGGTAATCCATATGCACTCCTGAGTGGCAATGCTGCTGCTGCAGGTCACGGACGTCCACACAATAATTAACGAGCGTGACTCTACTTTTAAACTAAAAATCTAAGAAATGACTCTACTTCATTTACTTTAAAACTGTAAAATACAAGGACTCGACTTCGATCTAAAATTTAAAAGGGGGGGAACGACTCGACTTTGATCAAATGCAAGGGGGACAACAAGACTATACTTAGAAATGAAAAATTGACTCTACTTTTAAAGGAAAAACTCGATGACTCTTACTTTAAGAAAAAAAAATTTGCAAAGACTATCAATTAATAATGACATTGAAAAAGCTTGACTCTAATTAGCAAAAAGACCGTACGCGAGTGCGGAACACCGTAGCAAGGAAATGGAATGGTCCATCATCTCCGATCCAGGAGCAAACTTCTACGAGCATAAGTGTCAACGTGGTAAAAGGGTAAATGGGATTTTGATATGACCACGAGCCATTAACGAAGAGTTCGGATAAGCCGACCACCTTCGAAAAATGACTCGTAGTCGATAGTTGCCCTCTTGAGCCACAGATAGTGGGGGCCTCTTCGGCAAATAGCTACTTCTTGCTTCGTGCCCTAACCACTGCATTGGAGCATTCCCTACGTTCGACGCACGAAAAGTTTACGCGTCGTAAAAACGCCCTACCGTTCGATGCAACGCACCCAAGAAAATTGACATGCCGCAGTGGTTTGTACTATAAGAATGAAATCGTCCCTGATCTAAAACCGACCTAATCCCGACCTGATATCTCACTTTACGCAACAAGGCTCAAACCGCTCGTGTTAACGCACGCATTCTGAACGAGACGCAAGCTAAAAGGAGTTGGGAAGTAAACGACACTGGTTCGCTGATTGTTTTTTTGGGGTATTTTCTTGTTCTTTATTTAGCTTAACCTAACGGGCGGTAAGTGCTTGCGACGTAAAGTACCGATTCCTTCTAAATAGTTTCCACTGAGGCATGGCAAAATTCGCGAATGCATCACCCCAAACGGCACTGACGAATCCCAACGCGTATCCTTAACTGCGATTCCTATTCTACCTGGGTGCGTCTCGATTTTCTAATGATCTTTATTTATTTATTGATATTTGACCGATATACCGTTAAGCTATCCTAGCCTGCGGACAATCAATGGACTCAAAGAATCCACCAACCGTGCACATTTACACAGGCACATTTAATCGAATGCTCCAGCAGACATAATATTCATTCTAATCGATGAACCTATTACAAACTAAGATTAACTGCTTGCATTTAAAAAATGAAAAAAGTTTCGGTAAAGACTTAAGAAAAGAAAAATATATATATTTTATTATATATATATATATATATATAGATTCGTAAATATTTAAAGAATCGCGAAGTGCAAGCGTTAATTTATAACTAAGTATAGAACAAGTTCGAAATTCTTTGCCAAGTTCAAAAGATACGGAATACAATCTAATGTTCTCATTGGGTGCAAAATTTTTCGAACTGTTTTATACTGATACAGATTGTGCGATGCGAAGTGTCAGCAAAAAATCTAAAAAAGAATAAAGATAATTCAGACATGCTGAAAGATCGTAAAATTTGCTGAAACTTCGCGAATCCCCGGAGACGGGACATCCCACTCCCGAGTGAGAATCGGATCCAACGTCTTCCGGTCCCTACCTACTTATATAATATAAGTTTTCACATTCACTCAGAAAAGATATGCTACCTGCCTGACTGTCACCTATATTTAAAAATTGCAAAGCATTCACACCAACACACACACTCCACGGTTCTCTCACATACCACCAGGGTGCAAAAGCCTACACTAGAGAGCATGCCCCGGGGCACCTCCGACACCCTAGTTCAACCGCGTATTGTTCTAATATATATTATGGGTACGTACCAATTGCTGTAATCGGCTGTCAAGGCTAATGATTATTGCATATGTGACTAATGCAAAAATACTAGTACATACTAGTATACACATGTGTACTAGTAATACGTACGAGTATTTATAATTTTCCACAGAAAAATGTGGTAACTACATGCAAAACGATATTTAATATAATAAGATATTTATATTTATTTATTATTATTTAAAAAGTTATCGCGAAACGATGTACAATGCACCACCTAAGACGCACATACAGGTGCAAGGTACACCGTTGCAATCACCAGCACAATGACAGCCGCCAAAAGGAAATCTTAAACTATTATATAACTAACCCACGCTAACCGTTTCTCACCCATACGAGTAACACCTGGGCAAACGCATGGATGAGAATGCAGAAAGCAGGGGGGGGAGAAACGGGTATTAGTATAATTAGAGCTGAAAATCCTGATCTAAAAAAATGATTAACTTATAAACTAGGCCTAAGCGGACTGTGACTCTACGAAAAAATATTTATTGAAAAATTTACTTTATTCAAAAATGTACTTTATTGAAAAATTTACTTTATTCAAAAATGTACTTTATTGAAAAATTTCATTTATATATTAAAAAACAACCTCGGACGATTCCTTTCATTAAATGGATGTTCTAAGGAAAGAACGGGGATTATGATCCACCATTTAACTGACAGAATCTATCCGTCGCGGAAGGGGTTTGTCTTCTTGCTCATTTATTGTTATATCGATATATCAAAATATCGAAGCAAATCGCGATTAAATATACTAAGTACGAAGCAATGCATTTAACGTAAATCACGTGTATAATAATTTATTTGGACGAAATCGGGTAAATGAATACCCGATTTCATTACTAATATCGCGAGCAAAGGCGAGGAAAAAGGTGCTAATTAACAGCACTGTTAATTAAACGACTTTGAGACAAAAAGACCCTAGCCTGACATAAATATATATGTACAAATAAAAAATTGGCAATAAAAGATTTAACTACACATATAGGGAACCACTCGTGAATAAAATCAAAAGATCTTATTCACGGACACTTTTGTTCGTTTCGAACGAAAGACATCTACGAATACAACCAGTAACCCGTGCCGATATGGACCTTTCATCCTCGGCATGATGGGCACCGGAGGAACTTAAAATTTTTCACTTACTACTTGAGAAGTTCTGCGATGGCTCCAAAACACTCGTCCCCCTCGACGTAGGTCGAACGACGTCGTGAAGTTGGTTGAAATTGTGTACGTTCTGTAATTAAAGTCGTACATAAAAAGATTAATTATATGTTTCATATATAAAGAATATCTTTGATGAATGTGAAAATGATCAAAAAATTTGTTATTTGAACGATGAATGAGTGGTATAACGATTAGAGGAAAGAGATATACTTACATGTGATGGTATCCAGACGAAGCTTTACGTTCGTCGTTAAAGATGCAGAGGATGAAATGTTTTAAATTCACACTTTCGACCATTACAATATTTATCGCGAACGCAATTCTCTTCCACCGTATTGGCCGAAAGTGTGTTAATGATTCTAACAACGCGGGCCGAACAAGTAGTTTTAACGAGAATAGGACATTAATTCTTTTTTTCTCTTACTAACGCGACCGAGAAATTCTTATCGGCGAACAACACTGACTCTAATTCGCGATTTTATTTTATTTTATCTGATTTTTAAAGCAACTCGTTCGGTTGCAAAACAATCAAACTACATTTCGCACAAGCACTGACTCTAAGATCGCATTGCGCGCGATCAACAACTGAAGACTAAAATTATAAACTTGTATTACATCTTTTGCATGCCACATATAAATGTTAAAGCCAGATATAAATTTTAATAACATTAGTGAATAGATATTAAAGTTTAAATTCAATATATTTGTAAGATAAAATTTTCTTTTTATTAAGCTAAATATATTCAATTTGATAATATTTATATAAAAAATTACAGTAAATATTGAAATTAATGTTAAAATAAATGAAGATGAAAAAGAAAATCCTTCAATTATAATTTTGTTTGCATTAATTTTAATAATAAAAGTTAAAAAGGTTGGTAAGGCTCTAATAATTAAAAAATCTAATGATAAAAGAAATTAAATTCTTTATAATTAAAATTCTGAAATAATAAAATTTATAAATGTATTAATATTGAATTTATTAAAAAAAAATTATTGAAAATGTATAAAAAAGAAAATAAATTAAAAATATTGAAATATCAAAAATAATAATAAATAATATTCATCTTAAATGATTAAGTAAAGAATAAGTTAAAATATTTTTAATATTATTTTCATTTATACATATAATTGTTCAAAATATTGATGATATAAACAAAACCCAGGAGCAACCCCGACCCAACCGCAAAAAAACCCGGACACAATCTGAACCAAAACCCGGACGCAAACTGAGACAAAACCCGGACGCACCCTAAAACAAAACTCGGACGTACTCTGAAACAAAACCCGGACGTACTCTGAAACAAAACCCGGACGCACCCTAAAACAAAACCCGGACGCACTCAAACAAAACCCGGACGTACTCAAACAAAACCCGGACGTACTCAAACAAAACCCGGACGTACTCTAAAACAAAACCCGGACGCACCCTAAAACAAAACCCGGACGTACTCAAACAAAACCCGGACGTACTCAAACAAAACCCGGACGTACTCAAACAAAACCCGGACGTACTCAAACAAAACCCGGACGTACTCTGAAACAAAACCCGGACGTACTCTGAAACAAAACCCGGACGCAATCTAAAACAAAACCCGGACGCAATCGCAAAAAAGAAAACCTATCGAAAAACGTCTTTGACTTTCATACGGGAACATATTCCCTTACAAAATTAAAATGAACTTACCCACTCTATTAACTCCAGCCGCATTACAGGAATCATCACAGGTAGAAACAATAACGCCATTAGTTATTGAAAACAGGAAACCGCTCTGCTGCCACAAAGCATACATGTCCATCTTCCTCCCCATCCACAGAGGGGTACACTCAACACAACCAAGCATGAGCAACATTCTGAAACACTAAAATCCACTCACGAAAGATTCATAGTTTTAAAAACTTTTTCTCGTACCTTAACCGTTTGGCCGTTAACGTATTTTTTCAGACATATATCAAACTATGGCACTAATTGCGCGTGTATGGGAAAAAATATTAAACATCTTTCATACAATAAACTCGCTTGTATTGCTTTGCAACAATAAAAATAAAAATAAAAAACATATTTACCACTGGAGTAATCCAACGAAGAAGAAGAAGAGAGGATGGCTACCGATGTGGAGAGACGATGGATAATAAGAGAACAATAAGAGTTAAAAGTGAGCAATGAAAATTGCTTTTTAAGTTCTCTTAACGTACGAACAGCTCGACGACTAACGCTCGACTGACGTGCTGCTCGACTGGTGCGCTGCTCGACTGTTGCGCTGCTCGGCTGTTGCGCTGCTCGGCTGTTGCGCTGCTCGGCTGTTGCGCCGCTCGACTGTTGCGGTGCTCGACGACTAACGCTCGACTGACGCGCAGCTCGACCGACGTGGTATTTATACTTTTTTCCCGTACTACGAAACGGACCAATAGGATTGCTCGAAGGATTCTTGGGCTTCCGCAGCATTCTCCGAGGACACATTGTGGTGGGGCGTTTTGTACTGCAGCATTATGGCTTGAGCGGGCAATTTATTGAAAAATGTGCGTGAATTTTATTGTTACAAAGAAATTGCTATAAATTTAAAAAGCCTTTGAATTTCTGGTCCGTTACCAAAATAACTGAGTAGAAAAATAAAACTGAGTTGAGAATATAAAGTTATTTACCCGAAAAAAAAGGAAATATTAAAAAGGAAAATTTTAATCCAGAAATTATGAAATGAAGTAAGTAACGAAGACTAATAATGTTGTAAGGTGTGATAGCGCTCAAAACGTTTACCTCAATGAAGAGGTACACCGCAAAATTTACACATAAAACAAGTTTCACTTTGCATTTTTTGAGACGCACACACACGACATTGCTTTGCGCATATTTTTCATTCTTTCCGACACACGCATATCGCGCATTTCCGCCACTACATATATAAATAACTTTATTTGGAGACACACTTAGCTAAAACTAAAATACTTTGTAATATATACTATGTATGAGAAAGGACAACGACAAACATTAGTAAATATTGCTTTATTTCCCTCATTCTACCACCCACTTATAAAACAATGTACAAACACGTGGCCGACGCTCTACTCATAGTTTGTGAAAAACGTATTTTTACGTGTCCCGACAACAATGTGATAAGAGACAAGTTTTCGCCGAACTATTACATTACCCACGAAGTCATTTGTGAAAGAGGATCTGTAGTTTCTGACTTTTTGCGGAATATAATACGTAGAGAAAAAAAAATTATCTTTATATACAATTAGAGCATTATCTGCCGCAACTCATAATCCTGGGTTTCACCAATACGGGGTTTTTCTTCCCATACCTTAACCGTTTGATTCCCAAGCAGGGCGATCACGCAGTTCGTATTTTATATCGAGAAAACCCATTACATTTCCGGAACATTATAGACATGTTACGGTGCATTATCAAGCCAACACGAGGTATTGCAAACCTTACAGAAGGGAATTCTCCCCTAAAAAAAAAAAAAAAAAAAGAAAAAAAAAAGGAGAAAACTATCAATAGATGCTGTTCGATAGGTAGTATATCATCCGATAGATTTTGTTTATATATTTATAATTATCTTGTTACGTTCCGGATGGTTAGGAGTATAAAAAAAAAAAAAGCTAGCGTTCCCTGAACTGCCGTTACGGTTTGGTCAAGACTTGCGTCCTTTATTCAAACCTCGTTAGCTCCTCTCTTTTTGGCACGTACCACTGGAACGAGAGTGAGAGATACATGCTTTAATGCCTTGAGTTGTCAATTCTCTTTCATTGGTTCACTGTGAAGTCCAATGAGCCCTTTTGATATCTGGGAGCTTACCGAGATATAAATTTCCTTTTGTGACAGTGCACGAAATTTAGTTATTGGCTAAGGATGATTGTCGTCCAATTAGATGCGTTAACGGAAGTGGGAGTTGGTTTCAAAATGAAAATTTTCACACTATATTTAAATATAACATATATCACACTATATATAAATATGGGTGGTAGAATGAGGGAAATAAAGCTATAATGTTTGTTGCGTTGGCCTTTCTCATACATAATACATATTACGAAGTATTTTAGTTTTAGCTAAGCGTCTCCACATAAAGTTATTTGTATATGTAGTGGCGGAAATGCGCGATATGCGTGTGTCGGAAAGAATGAAAGAGCAAGAGTTGCGACTTGGTAAGGATTGCGGAGCGACTGTCGGAGAGAATGAAAGAGCAAATGACGTAGCAGCGAAAATGCGGTGCGATTGACGGTGTAAATGAAGGTTAGAATGACGCGCTGATGCGGTATGTTTGACGGCGTGGCTGAAAAATGCTAAAAGAAGTAGGAGAGGTAAGAGATGGGAACAGGAGAAATTCAATGACTTTTAAATTTATAGCGATTTCTTTGTAACTATAAAATTCATGCACATTTTTCAATAAATTGCCCGCTCCAGCCATAATGCTGCAGTACAAAATGCCCGACCACAGTGTGTTAATAGTTCCCTTTTTACGAACTTGCAGTGGTGAGTATTAAGAGCTGTCGAGGTTACCGACAGCATACCATATTACTATACTAAAATAATCCCAAGTTCCTCTTGGCGGGAAAACGCCGTTGATGGCGACGCGCCATCTATACACTAGAGTAATACCAAATTTCTTTTGGTGAAAAACGTCGTTGGTGGTAACGCGACAATACCACACGCCAAAATAGTTCCTAGTCCCTCCTGGTGGAAAACATGTCGTTGATGGCGACGTGACACATAGAAACCAGCGGACAAGTGATATAAACCAAGGCTACACGGCCAATGCACGTTGAAGGTACTTTTTTTCATCCCTAGGTATTGCAAACCTTACAAAAGGGAATTCACCCCTAAAAGAAAAGAAAAAACTATTAATAGATGCTGTTCGACTGGTAGTACATCATTCAAAGGAAGATTTCATTTATATACTTTGTAATTATCTATTTGCTGGTGCATCGTATGTATGTGTAAAAGAACATTTATATATACATATAAAGTATGTATACATATATAGTGTATATTATATTTATATAATTATATAAAGTTATTGCAGGTATTAACGGAAGATTTCGATATGAGGGATAAAGATTGTAAAGTAACGACTACTGGATTACAAATAGCTATGAAAGTAGGAAACGACAAATTTTATAACGTTAGTTATTCTAGATATAATACAAAAAAGAAAAACGTTATAAAACCCGATAATTTCGGGTTAGATGAAAGGAGATTAGGTTGTATTTCTTTTTATTCTACGACTGAGCATATTCGATGGATTTGTTGGTAAACAAAACTTAACAATTGCAAAAGAATATGGTATGTATGTTTACATTTTATTTTTTATATATATGTATATATTTATTAGTATATTAATAATCGCATATATATGTATCCATACGCGGGTGAAGATGGAGCTAATGGTAAACGGAAGGGGTGATTGCAAAAGATTATAACGAATAACAACGTTTTGATAATTCCAACCATTCCCAGGAAACGATGAACGAGTATAGAATGCCGATTGCTAAGGTTTATACGTTGCATTACTTTTATCATTGCTTTCTTTTTTTCTTTTTGTAATGTCCTTGTAAGGATAAGTAGGAAAACGCAATGTTGTTGTATTAACGAATATGAAAAATATATTAACAGGGCTTTTCGACGTTTATTCTTCGCAGTACGAGAGGAAAAAGACTTCAAAAGTTGAAGATTGACATCCATTGTCGACATTGAAAGATCGGCGACGCACTCCACAAAAAAAAATATATTCACAGACTTGTTATTTACGTTAAACGATCGATGAAGGTCGAATAAAAATAATTATTCTATATCTAATTCTATGTAGGCCGATCGAGATGATAGATATCCGTCGTACACGAATTTGAATGGCATCAAGTCCATCGTAAGAGCATTTGAAGTTACCCGTCGCGCGTGCGCGCAACATAATCCTCGATAAACTTGGCGCAAATATTTCAGTGTATTTAAAAATCCAATATAACTTAAAATAAAACATATGAAGACTATTTAAGGTGTTTAATAAATGTATGTGTTATCATTTAAGGCCTCTTCGAAGGCCCTTAGTAGTCGCTCATTTGCCCAGACGTATTTGGGCGCCATGGAAACGCGTAGTAATTTTGAATTGTACGATAAAACCGA
Organism: Dolichovespula saxonica; assembly: GCA_911387935.1. Taxonomy (NCBI): domain Eukaryota; kingdom Metazoa; phylum Arthropoda; class Insecta; order Hymenoptera; family Vespidae; genus Dolichovespula; species Dolichovespula saxonica. Next base: position 18,345 of record OU427002.1, read on the forward strand.
TCAAAAAGGGATAATACAAATAAATACAAACGTCGTAATTATTCAATCGATTACCAACGATATATCTCGTGGCTCGTTTGATCGGTTTGTTTCGTAATTAACGACGGGTACTACGTACATAATGGCCTTAATCGATAACGATAGTTTCTAACATTTCGCCATTGGTAGACTTGATTAAATTTCGAAAAAAGAACGATCGTTTGAGCGATTACCAACTTTACATTGAGATCTGTCTTGTATTGGCAGTCGTTCGTTACGTCGAGGGTCCGCTTCAATTTGTATAGATCTTAAATCGTAATCGTATATAAATCGTTATTCTTCTCATTGTGCTCCTTTGGACGGTAAGTAAGTTGAAAGAGAAAAGCGAAAACTTACCGATAATTATCTAAAATTTTCTTAACCTAACATTTTCCTTACTCGATAACTCAAATTTGATACGTGATAAATTTGCTGGACTTGATAATAACGTCCTGACGGATCTATGTATTTCGAGCGAATAGAATGACGTTATGATTACTGCCTAGCTGAAAAAACATAGGTAAACAACCATACGCTTTGTTGTGTTCTCCGCTTTCCGATTTCTTAACAACATAAATAAATAAATAAATAAATAAATATATATATATATATATATATATATTCCAAGGGTGCATTTATTATACATGCTCCTTTGGCATGGGATGATTTTTGCTCACAACCCATATATTCTACGTTACAAGCCGGGTGATAATCGATTCGTGATAAAAAAATACGGATACTTAAAAAATATATTCCCTCCGATAAGTTTTATTTAAAACGGCAACATACGTTACATACGTTACATACGTTACATACGTTACATACGTTACATACTTTACATACGTCCTACACAACAAGCCGAGATCGAACGAATGCACGCATCCGCTCGCACGCGTGTAATCGCATATCGTTTACATACGATATCCGCACCCCAAAAAAGAATACAACGATAAGTGCGACGATTAAGCGAATAGCCATAATATCCAGTAAAGACGATATGGAGGAGGATATCCGAAATGCAAAATTCCATTTAAAAGTAACGCAAATAACGGAGGAAAATGCTCTTCTTCGAGAAGAAATCGCAAAATTAGATGATAGAAATACAATTTTGGAAAGGCAAGAAAAATATTTCAAACGTCAATTGTACGTATTATACGTTATATTCTATTTGATTGTATTTTTACTATTGTTATTTTAAAATCGATAGCGTCTTGCTCCTCGACTATTTCGCAGGGAACAAATTCATGAAAAATACAGTGAACTGCAACGAGAATATGATGAGCAGAAAGACATATTGGATGATGTCAGGAGGAAAGAAAAAGATGCCAATATAGCCCTTCAGAAATCCACGAAAGAGCAACGTATATTATTGACGAGATTAGAGACGGTCGAATTAGAGGTTGTAACGGGGAAATGATTTTTCGCGTTGACGAAAAAAATATTATGGATACGTAATTATAATTTTTTCTACACTTGCAATTAGGCTCAAGAGGTAACGAGTCTGAAGAATGAGTTAAGGAAAGTTACGAATGAAAGACTCGAATGTACGAAGAAGAGGGATGAAATAGTTGAAAAATTGGATAAAAAGTATAACGAATGCGAATCATTACTTATGACGATTACAAACTTGAAAGAAGCGAATGAAAATCTTCGAAATAATTACGAAGCGCGCGAAAATATGATCAAAGTAAGAGGACGTAATTGCGATTAAATATTCCCGTGGGGGTGCCGCGATGATTTTACTCGAATCGTTAAATGAATACCCATATTCGTCTATGTCTTTTAGATGCTACGAGAAAATAATCGTCAACTGGAAGATGAAAATGCGGAATTAAAATTACTCATAAGTATGAATACTCGTACTTCTACGGACAAAGTGAGTTCATTTTCGTCTTTGTCGTCAGCCATACTTGATCGTTAGAATCGCAAAATCTCTCTCTCTCTCTCTCTCTCTCTCTCTCTCTCTCTCTCTATCTATCTATCTATCTATCTATCTATCTATATATCTCTGTGCGCGCACGCGTGTAATTATGCGTACGTGTATAAGAGAGATTCCGTTGAATATAATAATTTCAGCTCTCTAAGACGCCACGGTCGGACGCGGAACCATATTGCACGGTACACGATACTCCATACGGCAGATTCAGCGATACGTTTCATCAAGATTCCCTGTATGACGAATTGAAAGCTTCTGTAAGTGTAAAAATTTTATCTCCCTCCGATCTGTAGGAAAAATCGTTATTGAAGAAAAAAATAAATAAATAAATATATATATATATATATATCGACGTGAGCAAAAGAACGATTTTTCATACATTATACATATACATATGTACCTTTAAGGGTTTCACGAATATGTGCAACTGGAACGATACGATAAACTACGAATTGGAGAAGCAAGTACAATTTTACGAATTAGAAATCGATAAACTTATACGACAAACGGAATGGTAAATATACGTATTAATCGATTTTTATTTAATTTCCTACTGGCGCTTATTTTGGGAATATTATTTGTTAATTTATCAAAGCGTTCAACAATTGGTATCGACACGCGACGAGAACTGTCTTCGTCTTACGCAAAATGTAAACCATTGTACCGAGAGTTCCGAAAAGATGAACGATTTGGAGACCGTTAAAAAAAGGATTCAAATTCTGTTGGATTCGGTTAGTCGTGTAAAGCGGACAAATGGGATTAAATAGTTATTAAAGTAAATTATTTATTAGGTAAACGCAACGTCTCCGGAAGCTACAGGTATTGAAATTGGTATTCAAGTACCGGAAAATTCAACGACGATAGAAAATTTTCGCGATTTGTCTGATATTAATTATCACGAAGAAGATCGCCTAGAACGCTTGTAAGCAAACGAAACAATACGATATGAATATAAAAACGTTCTTGGAGATTAGAAATTGCTCATACGATCATTTTCTTATCGTTTAAATTTTAGTTGCAATGAAAACCAAATAGCCACTTCTTACGATATATCGAACAACGAGGAAGATCCATTTTCTATATCTGCGAAATGCCCTGAAGTAGTAATGGTGCCAAAATCTTTCGTCGTCGATTCGATCGTACGAGTATTCGACGATAACGTTCGATCCGTTACGAGTAGTCCACGCTCATGTCCGGCAAAAAGATCAACGAAAAATTTCAGGTCAATTAAGAAAAATAACACTTGTCCCTTATATCGTAAACGCACACATTTAATCTCTCGCTTAATTATATATCGTCCATTATTATTTATTTTCTAGTTTAACTAGATTAGAAAGAAGAAAAACTATTCATACATTAACGTTCCGTCAAAATTCTTATAACGACGCTGGTGTCGAAATAAAACCCGATGATATTGTGAATGACGGTAATGGAGATTATTCGGATAACGAAAGATTTGTACAATTTATGGATAATTTGTCGTTACCGATGGACCTTTCGGTTACACCCAAACTAATCGCAATGACGCGTAAGTAACGCATCGAAAGAAAAATTTAACGTGCAAATTTCTTTTTTAAAAAATCGTTAATGTAAACGTGGATGTTAACGAGACACTATCGTATCAGGTAATAGTAAATCAAAGTCCGATTCTAGTCTATTTCCTCGAAAGACTTTGTCGCCGTTCTTATGTCGCCGTTCATTTAACGTTGCCGTGCCGTTATCAGCGGAGAAAATCAATGAAGCTATTGAAATAAGAAAATCCTTCGGCGGTTCGACTTGTAAAGAGGAGGAGGAGGAGGAGGTGGAGGAGGTTGATAGAGAAAACAAGTTTCCCTTAGAACTCAAGCAGAACGATCCGGCGCATAATTTAACAAACTGTCGCGGATACGTATTCGGAGGTACCTATCGGTCATTGAATGACAGTACAGATTCCTCGGTTAGTTCGTCGTCCCTTCGACCCGATAATCTACTCCCCCAAGATTTTTCTATAGACGAGGTAGAACACCGTCTCTGTGAATTACACCGTCCCGTTCATCTGGCTCCTATGAAATTGAAATTTCCATCGGACAAAGCCTCGCCATTCGGCAAAGAGCGACGTCTCACCGATAATGATACGCAAGCAGCAGATGCGACAGCGGCGGATAATTTCACTGCAGCTAGTGATAAATCACTTGAAAATATCAAATCCGAAACGAACGTCCGTGAATTAAAACAACATGAACAAATCATGGAACATTACGAAGAGGATCGTTCAAATAGAGTTTATTACAACGAAAGCCCTAATAATTATCTTCTCATGGATATCGATAAAGAAATCTATTCGATCAATGGTGATACATATTTAATCGATAAATTGGCACCCATTTGCCGCGACATAACGTCCATGTACTTTCGAAGATTCTCTAATTTTGATCGAGAAAGTTATACGTTAGACCATCCGCCAGCTGCATACTCGACACCGATGCGCATCGATTTAAAGGATAAAAGTAAGGCTCAGATATGGCGCATGAAATGTCCGTACAATTTTCTTCCTTCTTTCCTTCCTTCTTTCTTCCCTCTTCTTTTCATCTATTTTTTAACAGGGATCAAGTACGTTAACCATTTCAATAATCCTTTTTTCTGTTTTTGTTAATTTATATGTAAACATATCACATCTCTGCCACGCAGATACGTTCGAAAAGATAAATAAAAAAGATAACAATGATAATTGCGAGTCGCTCGTACGACGATTCGCTGATCTGGAAATGTCAAAAACAAAAATATCCTTATTTAGGATATACAAAGATCGTTTGAACGAGATGAATAACGATGAACCTATAGAAAACGCCGACTCTGGAGATAGAGAAAAAACAGTTTCGATATCGCCATGTAGTTTCTTAGAAAATAACAGCGCGTTGTCGCAAACTAAACGTGACCTTAAGAACGGGGACAATTTCGAAGAGTGTTCTATGGCCGACGTAACGCAAAGAAATAATACGGTTAGTATTGAATGACGAAAACTTTTTTAATTTGAATTTTTAATTTTTCTTAGTACCTCTTAGTACCTCTACCATCCTAATCTACTAGATTAATATTTGATTTAGGAAGGAAGAACGAATCGCGCAACTACGAGCGAAGAAAAGATCGGGCCAACGTCGTCGGATGGTGAAAGTCAAATGTCGTATAGCAAAGAGTTAGTCAAGTTTTTGTTATCGTGAAAATACGAATATGCGAATCAAATGATTGCGCTACTTTTCAGAGATATTTACAGATCAATGGTATATCTCTATAGACTCATAATATATGTAGGTATTGTTCAATTATTGTTTCAGAAATTTTCAAGAATTACGAGATTCTCTCGATAAAACGCAACTGAGAAAGAATTTGCCAGAAGAAAATAAGAGCTTACCGCAAGTTCGTCAATTCTATCATTACAATTCGGCCAAGTCGAATACTTGGTATGACAAAATTGTTGGCAAAGAAACAAGATTACGGTAATATGCGAGCGATTATATACAGTACGCCAAAATTTTTTATGATATTTTGTATCTGTCTCAACATTTTTTCTTTTCTTTCTTTTTTTTTTTTTTTTTCTCTCTCTCTCTCTCTAGTACTTCGTTATCTCATTCTTTCGCAAACATCCAAATCCTACCATCGTGGCGTGTGCTTATTTTCTATGCACTGGTATTTTTTTTCGGATTTTATGCTGTGAATATATTTTTACCGACGAGCATATATGTCGGGCCACCGTATAAATGGTGGTCGTTCGAAGAAATACTAAATCGATACTTTCCGATCGTAAATACGGGATGTTCACCACCGATATGAATATCACAAGTCGATTAGTTTTGACATACATACGTATATATATATATATGTTGTAAGTATGCGTTCAAACATAATTATTACGTGCCGTTTATTAAAAAAAAAGAAAAAAAGAAAAAAAGAAAGAAAAAAAAGAAAAAAAAAAAAGAAAGGTATATATTGTATTTGAAACGGTGTTGTCAATTAAAGTATTAATCAATTAAAGAGAGTTAACTCTTTTCTATATGTAAATATGTCGTATAGTTAATAAAATACCATCGGTACCGTCATCGAAATTTATCGTTCGAGCCACTAATAATACTCTAGTATGACCAGAGTGTCTCGTGTACGCGCACCAGTGGCAACCATTATTAATAGTTGCTAGTGATGCCAACCCGGACTACTACCAACTTCACTCTAATCGATCTTCAAGTCCCTCAAGGAATATTAAAACATTTTCAATATTAGTCAAAATATTCAATATGTCAGATATGATAGATTTGACGTTTTCCAAAAGTAATGTTTTTATATGGACGGCGGACGGTAAAATTATCTTGTTTTGGTTTTTTTCCTTTTTCTTTTTTTTTTTTTTTTTCTTCAATTATTTCCGTGTTATGATGTTTGGTTATAATGCAGTCACGTAAACAAATGTACTAGCACGATATGTCATTTCTTTGTAAATGATGCATAATCAATAAAAAAGAAGAGTGAAGAAGCTTCTTTTATAAAGGATCATTATAATTCTTCTGTTTTTTTTCTCTCTCTCTCTCTCTCTCTATTCTTTAAGATTGGCTAAAACTGCGGAAAGATCATAGAATAATTGGAGAATTAGTGGGCTGTCTTCCAAAATATCCCCGTCAAGAAGTACTCTCAGGCCTTCCGTTGCTATTGTTGCCAGAAGAAGTCTCTCTTTTATTAGAAAAAAAAATTGCTCGCGTCGTCCGGTATTCTCAATTACAATTCCCGCCGAGCGAATCGTTAAAAGAAACCTTTGACAAATATAGAGAGATATTGTTCGTCGAACAGGAAAAGTGCTTGAAAAAAGAAAAAGAAAAACAGGTATTTGCAAGTCGAAACGATACAATTTTTATGAATCTTTAATGTTGCAGTGATAAAATTATTTTAGATTGTTGCAATGATGGATAAAATTGTGGAAGGAAAACGACGAAAAATTTTAGGAATAGAAACAAATAAAAAAAAAATGCGAAAACCTTTAGATGAAGATTTGCAAGAAGCTTTAAGGAATGTAGAAGTAAATACTAAAGATCTCTTCGACGAACAAATGTCGAAATTGCCTAAATTAGAAAAAAGCGAAGCGCTAGTACAAACGCATACGGGTAATAAGATATGGTACAAAATATTGACAAAGCGTCAAGTTTCTTATGCTAAATAACATTCGCCCCAATGAAATATTATTTATAATTTTGTTTATTAGCGTATCCATGGAGGGATAGGGATAACATTGAAATAGTTCAGTGGAAATATCCCGATACCCTTCATGAAAAGCTTCGATACGAGACGTTTAAAGATCTTTGGGAGCGCGGGTACTATATAACGAATGGAGAAAAGTTTGGTGGCGACTTCCTAGTATATCCAGGTATCTATATGTACACGTATACGACGTTACTTAATTAAGACTTTTATTAGCCTGTTCTCCCATTGGTGCAACCCAGAAAGGAACTTTACTTACGCGTATAATCGTCCATATAAATTCGTATTTTTACAGGCGATCCGATAATGTTTCATTCTCAATTTGTAATTCAGTGTAAAAACAGAAACGAAGAAATACCTATCACGGAGCTTATCGGACAATGTCGTATCGCAAGTCACGTTAGGAAAACCCAAATATTAGCCACATTCTCAGAAGACGGTGAAAGCGTAAAATATCAATCGTTTCAGTGGGCAGAAAATAGATAGGAGCGATTGTAAACAATTTACGTAATTAATACTACTCGCCCGATCGTTTAATGTAAATTTCTCTCTCTCTCTCTCTCTCTCTCTCTCTCTCCCACTGTCTGTTATCACAAATCCGTTATCTGGGACTTTTCTTTTTAAAAGGTGAAAAAATATCAAGTAATTACGTTATGCATCGTTTATATATCCGCATTAAAATACATTCTCTTCTATAAGTATTACTTAATAATATTTTCTAATCTAAATTGCGTTGATCAGTTTAAAACGATCGTGTTGAGGTTTCGGTATAACGTTGAAATGTTTCTTATAGATAATTTGTCCTTCCCGACCCGCATAATGTCTTATAACCCAACTATGATCCCAATCAAGATCGACCTTCTCGCAAGTTATCAAAACCTGTCCTGCCTCCATGGCAAACAATGTCCCATTTTTTCCAAAACCAACCTAAAGAACATAGTAAATATAGTCGTATAACATTAGATAAGAAGAAATATTTATATGGGGTATTTAATTTACATTTAGACCAGGATGAAATCTAGGTTTCAATTGAGTAGCAAGTATCGTTCCTGCCTGTACAAAGCAACCATCGTATACACGGATACCTCTGTGCTTCGGTCTTGTCTTAATAGGTTTATTTCTCGTACTGGTACTACTTTTCTTCGATGCATATCTGATGCATGCTGTTAAAAAGAAAGAAAAATATAAATAAATAAATAAATAAAACTCGATGTTATTTCGTTACACAAGAGTAAACATAACCTCGAGAGTTTTACTCACTCCGATTAATGGTGGTTGGATTTAACAAAAATTTGTTAACGCTTTGCACGGTGGACGTAATTATATTAGAAACAAATGCCATTTTAAAGGACTATATGTAACTATATTTTAAGCATAAATAATTCCTTACAAACTAATTTTCATTTATCGACACATATATATAAATAACGCGGCTTTTCTTACCAACATCGCACCAATCGCAGGAGAAAAATAAAGACGGTTAACGAGAGAGTTGCCGCGATACGATGACGTATTATATATGTATGACGAACGATTGTGATGGATGGGAGCGCGCGCTTTAAAATTGGATTAAGCTAGGAGTCGTTCGTTACATCAAAAGGTACAACTTCGATCGAAAAAAATCGCGGTAAAGCATAACTAACCCGCATAACTAACAATCATCCAACGAAATAATCAAAAAGAGAACTTAATATCGTAACATGCCCTTATAGGTTCGTAATAGGGGTCAGGTTTAAAAAAAACAAAAGAAAAATAAAAAAAAACTCTTTATATATTCTACTAATTATTATAATAAAATTGTTGGCAAAAATAATAGTAATATTATAGTCATTTCATAGAAATAGTAGTTTATTTACATAATAACTTGGTAAAATGAATAACGCGAGGTTGGTTATTTTTTTCTTTTGGAACTAGAAAGGGTAATCAATTTCACCCTTCGGGGTGCCTTTTTAGATATCATCGAAGATGTCTTTGTTTTGGGAGGAGTATTTTTTTTAATCGATTTTGTTGTTTCATTGTCGCTCTCTTCGTTATAAATTAATTTAATATCCTCCGTTTCTTCTATCGTCTCGTCAGTTTTATCGCCATATCGATCTTTAGACAAACTGCGCCCCGATAAATTACAATTGTTCTGCTTCATTGTGTCGTTACTTTCGCTATAAGTTTTCTCACACTGATCATCCATACTTTGCGTTGTTATTTCTTTACATTTCCTTACATCGACGTCCATTGCGTTCGTATCTATATCAAGAACCAAGTTATTATCTTTCGTTTCGATCGCAGAACTTGTATTTGGGGTAATTCTTTCGTTATCATTGCTATTTGAGAATACGGTCGACGTAATCGTTGCATCTTTGCCCTCATACACACGACCCAGTTCGTTCTCCGAAAAATCTATTATCGAGCAATAACCATCCGTAGAGGATACAACTAAGATACGACCATTGCTAGACCTATAAAGAAAGATTGTACATGTTTTATAGCGTTTATGCGATGATCTCGCCATAAAATATACAAAAATCTTCTACGAACCACGCGATGTCGGTTAATCTGGTATAATGAATATTTGATATCACAGCGATCGGAGAAATTTGTTGAGTATCGTAAATTAATATCGAATGTTGCGTCGCAACGGCAAATATTATTCTGTAAGGTAATGCTATCGTAGGAGTGGGTCCATTTTTTCTCAGTTCGAAATAAACAGGACAACATCGAATTGCTATTGTACATTCGTCCGGGGAAGGCAAAATCATTATCGGCCTGAAGGTAAATAAACGTATATCGTTATAGTAAAGTTATATATAAAGTTCATGGTGTTGTACGGCATCCCTTTACAATTCAATACTAACTCTTTCAAATTATGCCTAGAAAAGACAATCGTTGCGTTCGATGTCTTTTCTATGGTATCTTGCGGCTCTATTATACCAGACGGAACGATTATTAACGTTCCATCTGTAGAAAATGTTAGTCTTCTGAAGAATGACTTAAATGTATCGTCGTAGAATAAACGAACCGTTTTGCCTCGTAAAGGGTAATCAAGCGGCGTAGGAATATTAGACTTGTGAACGCGCTGTACCGTCTTCCTTGTAGAGATATCGACTAATCTGCACTGTCTAAAGTTAATAAAATTTATAATTACAGCGAAACAACGATAACCATCGTGAAGTAATAAGACGATAAAAACTGACCGACCGTTCAAAAAATATCTTTATAAGGTTTATAGATACCTATCGCTGCTTATCGTACATATGTATTGGTTACAAGGATCCCAGCTAACGCCTTGCACGAATCCTTTCGAATCGGATAATATACCGTTGCTACGACCTTTATGAATATCCCATAGTATTGCTGTATTATCGACGGAACCGGATATTATGGAAGTAGAATCCGGCGACCAACAAATATCGTAAACGTCTTCTAAATGGCCTTTCAAGACTTTCCACGAGTTCCACTGTTCTTTGTTCTCGTTGTCTTCGGAAGAGATAAAAAAGTCGCATTCCTCCTTCTGCTTCCACAAAATGATGACGGATTCTGAAAAAAGAAACAAATGTCATCCCTTTAATACATATATATACATATATATATATATATATATATATATATATGTATATATGTATATTATGTCGCGGGTCGCAAGGAGTAATAATATAAAATAAAATGTACAATACTATTGTATCTTAAAGAATCAAAATACCATCGTCGGCAGAGGCTAGAATTTCTTTGGATGGCGAAAACCTGACAACATTTACTGCTTTTTGATGTCGTTCCAAGTCTGCCACACATTTTATCGTTGTCGCACTATTCTCACATGTGAAAAGATGCCAAATCTGAATATAAATTTCATTGGGATTATTTCGATCGTTTTAATCTAATTTATATCAATGATTTTACCAAAACATGAGAATCAGCTCCTCCGGTAGCTAGACGCCAAAAATCTTCACCGACGTTTGTATCAGAGGATTTATTCTGTATGTCGATGCTCAAAACTGGATCTCTATTGTGCCAAGAGATTTCTGGCGTGGTACACTTCATCTCGTCGATATAAATAATAAATATGATCCCTTGAAAAATCCGAAACCAAAAGAAATTCTGACCTTTATATCGCTAATCGGTGCTAACCGCATTATACCGCCAAATCGAAAGCGCGGGGTATATTTTATAAAAGGTAGGCGATGTTAAAATACATCGAAAGGAGAAACGCGAGAGGATTAGGTACGAGTCAGTGCTACCAATGCCTGCCGATTTACCAACAAAATGGAAATTTTTCCTAGTATAACCGTTGAATACGTTTCTTGAATTATTCCATATGGATCATTTTGATCAATATATTGATCGATAGTTAAAAAACACAAATTCATCGTTTCAAGTGTTACAATCCGACTGACGTGTTTCGATAAGACGACAAATTAATATTTCTATTCATAGGACCAAGTTTTATCGTTACGCTTACTTAGGAAAATTTGCACCCTATTTACATACAATACATTCGACGATGCAGTTTAATATTTTGTCCAACGATGCTAAATGGCAGCACGAGTGATTTCAATTAGTTCCAGTCGATATTTGCACGAGCGTAATACGTTTTGATGCGCATTACACGTATTGTTGCTTGATTTCTGTATTAGATAGGAAAAGGGGAGCTATAATTTGTAATATAAAATGTTTCCCTTTATAAAGGCCGTTTCAAAAGTAGAACAAGGATTTAAGATTTATGGTACGTTGCTATATCTTATTATTTTTTAAAAAGGCAAACTATTTGACAAATTGAAACAGTTGCTGGAGTTTAATAATTCCTTGTGGCTGTGCAGCAAAGCTCAAAGTTCAACGGGAAGCATTTGAGCGTGTGTGTCTGCTGCTGAGCACATGTACATGGTTTTGAATATTCAAATAAATATAATTACTTTGGGATCGGATAATTTCTTCTCTTGCGATCAAGAAGGAATATCAAGTAGAAAATTATGATGACAAATTTATTTGACTTATTCTTTAAAGTTATTAACTGTTGTGTGTGAGACAGGTGCTATCTATCCACGGCCTTGGGGAGTCCAAATAAATAAAAATTATGCGACAAAGTATGACCAAACTTCGAAAAACATAGTGTTCGTAGACGGCGTACGTACGCCTTTCCTCCAATCTGGAACGCAATACAAAAATCTCATGTCGTACGATCTCGCTAGACATTCCTTGTTGTAAGTTTTTTCTTTATATATTTACCGGTTGAAATTACAATTTTTTATTCCTTATTTAATTTTCTTTCTATTCTAGGAGTTTGAAAAGAAAAATAGGTTTTCCCAATGAAGCCATAGAATACATTTGTTACGGTACAGTAATGCAGGAAATAAGAACATCGAATATCGGTCGCGAAGCGGCTCTAGGCGCAGGTTACAGCGAACATACGCCGGCGCATACCATTACGATGGCTTGTATAAGCAGTAATCAAGCCATAACCACCGCTATGGGTTTGATCGCGTGTGGCACCTACGACGTCATCGTGGCCGGAGGGGTTGAATTCATGTCAGATATACCTATAAGGCATAGTCGTCCTATGAGAAGCTTGATGTTGCAAGGAAATAAAGCAAAGACCCTCGCACAAAAGTTATCTCTTTTAGGGTCCATTAGGCCGTCGCATTTTGTACCGGACGTTAGTTAACATTACCTCTTTTTTCTTTTTATATATGTGTGTGTGCGTGCGTGCGTGCGCGTGTGTATGTATACATGTATATATATATTCTCTCCATATCGTACATTGAAATAATTTAAAAAAGAAAAAAGAAAAGAACGAAAAAAACGAAAAAGGAAAAAACGACAAATTTATCTTCAGTTGCCAGCCGTGGCAGAATTTTCTAGCGGTGAAACGATGGGACACAGCGGAGACCGCTTAGCAGCAGCATTCGCGATAACACGAAAAGAGGAGGACGAGTACGCGTTGAGATCCCACACGTTGGCTGCGAAAGCACAGAAGCAAGGACGCCTTTCGGACTTGGTGCCTATCAAAGGTATGCGCGTATAGAGAAATAAAAACAAATCGTCGTTTTTATATTATTACAACGTTGGTCGTAATAATAGTTCCAGGGGTAGAGGAAGTAGTAAATAAAGATAATGGAATACGTGTCTCAACGCCAGAACAATTGGCAAAATTGAAACCGGCATTCGTCAAACCGTATGGGACCGTTACCGCAGCTAATGCATCGTTTTTAACCGATGGCGCATCAGCGGCTTTGATAACGACCGAGGAAAAAGCTCGTTCGTTGGGTCTCAAACCGAAGGCATATCTACGAAACTTTACTTATGTATCTCAGGATCCAGTCGATCAATTACTTTTAGGCCCCGCATACGCCATTCCCAAGGTTTATAAAAGATATAACGCGTGCACGCGATAAGATAAACTTATTAAGTTTTACCTTTTACGGTAGAGAAACACATAACGTGTATGAAATTACAGGTATTAGAAAAATCAAAGTTGAGCGTAAAGGATATCGGCGTATGGGAAGTACACGAAGCCTTCGCCGCGCAAATATTAGCCAATCTGAAAGCTTTGGATTCAGACTGGTTCGCGCAACATTATTTAAAAAAAAGTGAAAAAGTAGGCGCTCCGGAACTTCAAAAGTGGAATTCATGGGGTGGATCCCTTTCGATCGGTCATCCGTTCGCTGCCACGGGAATCCGTTTGGCCACTCATACCGCCAACAGACTCATAGAAGAAGATCAACAGTTCGGGCTAATTGCAGCGTGCGCAGCTGGCGGACAGGTGAAATTCAAATAATAATTCAATTCGATTCTCCTTCGTTCGTATAAATCATTCGAATCGTTATATGCGTGCGTATATTGTTCCAGGGAGTGGGTATGATCTTGGAGAGACATCCCGATGCTAAAGTTCGATAAAAACGAACCGCGCCGAGAATAGGATGCTAACATAAGAAATTCGTCGAGAAGAAAAATCTCTATGTTAACGCGAATATTGTACAGAAGCAAATTTTTATATCGAGTTATTCGTTAAGATATATATTTCTTTTTCTAACACGTTTCTATTTCTTTTTTTTTTTTTTTTTTTTTTTTTATTATATCTGTAGATAAAATATTTAGTAGTTAATGGAAGGACATTTTGTATAATATACATTATCACAAAATAAAGTAGCATATTAGAAAAACAAAGGAGCATTATATTTCGGTTTAATCCAACGTAACGTTACAGAGCGATGGAAGCGAGTGTATCGTTAAATGGTGACGTACGGCACGATCTAAAATAGTCCTTATGTCTTGACATCCGAGCAAGGCGCGCTGTTTTAACGATTCCAAATGCGATAAGTGTAACCTTTGACCTGCTCCTTGCGCGACGACTATCAATCCAGAATTTTTGGTCACGTTATCGTTATTTGTATCAGGTAACGCAACGAAAGATAAGGTCACACCCGGAACGCATTCTTCTATAAAATTTGCATCCAATACACCCGAGCCGACGCCTCCTTCCTCGTTGTCCGTATATGAAGAATTTACCAATGTTATCGTACACCCGATCGCATAATTCTAAAGGTAAGGGTGGAGCGAAAAAAGAAACATAAAAGATATGTGATAATAACGCATGCGCGAGTCAAGTTAAAACGACCTACTCAGACGTGTCGATATACCTTTATGGGTATTCCAGCGTCGATCAGAGCCAAGGTAGCCGCATTGACGGACGCGCAGTAATCGCTTCCGTCCACTTGTAATACTTCTACGAAAATATCAATCTGCGAGCGTGGATACAATTCCAAGTGTATTATAGCTTCCATCGCACGACGTAATTCGAGAGATCTCTCCTGTGATTTACGGTCGCCTCTCGGTTTACGTTTACGTTCGCCGGATGAAAAACTAAATACTGCCATACTGTACTGACAATTTACAATAGCTTTGGTATTTGTGCTACTACTTCTACCTGTGCCTTTAGGCTGCAAATCGTTTAGAAAAAGTTAGACCTACTGTACGACTCGTTATGCATAGAAAAATCAGAATGAAAATTATCGTAATACCTGATGAGGCCCGTATACCGCCGCCAAAATCTTTGTTTTACCATGTTCTATATAAGCGCTCCCATCGGCTTGCCCGAAAACACCCATTCTTACGTGAATCTGTCTCAATTCTAATGGACGTCTCCCATCTACGCGCAAACCTCCTTGATCCGCTTCGATATCCTCCTCTATCATCTCGATCTATATTAGTTTCTCTTTTAGTTACACCGAAAATACTTCTAACCTATATCGTTCGAAATTGAAAGGTAGTCTCGTCCGACTTTCTCTTTCTCACACGCGATATTTATTCTCATACATATATATATATATATATTTTTTTTTTTTTTTTTTTTTTTTTTTTTTTTTTTTTTTTTTTTTGGTAATCACCTCTACGAATATATCCTTAGAGATGTTAAATCTTTATTTTGCCCGAACGAAATCTATCGAAAGCGTAACATCTTCGGACGATTCGATTAAGGAACGACATTATATAGATAGAAAAATTGAAGCGAATCGAGATATCTAACCATATCTAACCATATCTAACGGCGTAGCCGTAGTGGTGGGCTCCGGCGGCGCACGCGTCGCCAGGAGTCTGGGGGGGAACATTTAAGCGTTCCGTCTGGTTCTTACATACCAAAGAAATTTAAATCTCGCTTATGTAAGTAGTTGGAATAAAATATTTGTTAGATCGAAATTATTTAATAATGCGGTTGATTCGTGATACCTAGAGATTAGACTGATACCTAAATTCCGTTTCACAAATATTATCCCTATAATCGGTCTTGACCAATCGACGATGCGGCTATAAGAGTGAGAGAGAGAGAGAGAGAGAGAGAGAGAGAGAGAGAGAGAGAGTAGCAGAGCTACGCGCGTTAGCGATAAATAGGACAACGCTAAAAATTAAAAAACCCCATCCTTTAAATGTTATCGCTAATTTTTCAAGGTACGATTCGTAGAAATAATTTATGGACCGATCATGCGGTACCTCTTTCTAATGTTATAAAAATTTGTTTAACGTCAAAGCGATCGAAGCATAACAAAATGGTTAAATACCTAAATCAATCGGAGGCAATCAACATCGATAAGGATCTATTTGAAAAATATAAATTTAGCGTGGATCAATTGATGGAATTAGCTGGTCAAAGTTGTGCCATGGCAATAGCAAAGTCATATCCTTTGTTAAACGATTCCTCAAATAGAATTCTGGTTTGTTGCGGACCAGGAAATAACGGCGGTGATGGTTTAGTATGCGCCAGGCATTTGAAACATTTTGGTTATTCTCCTGAGATTTATTATCCGAAAGAAACCGACAACCTATTGTATAAAAATCTGTTACATCAATGTAAAGAAAACGATATAACTATTTTAGAAAGTGGATTTATAAAAGATAAGGATGCCGCTGAACTTTTAAATGGATTCAGAGTCATAGTAGACGCCTTGTTTGGTTTTAGCTTTAAACCTCCCGTAAGGGATACTTTTGTTCCTATTATGAAGATATTGAAAAGCGCTTCTATTCCTATATGTAGCGTAGACATACCATCGGGATGGGACGTCGAAAATGGTCCATCTTTAAAAGATGATATATGTCCTGAAATGCTGATATCCTTAACGGCGCCAAAGATGTGCGCCCATAAATTTAAAGGAAAGTTTCATTACTTAGGAGGCAGATTTGTACCTAAAAAACTAGCATTAGCTTATGATCTTAATTTACCGATGTATCCAGGGACAGATTTAATCGTATCTCTGTAACAATAAAATATTTTTATTCTTGGCAAATTGTGTCGTGTTTTAAGTCGATCAAGTCCACCTCTTAGAATTGTTCAAACGTGATACTAGCATATACCGGTGACGGTTATGCAAAACCAATTGTACTCGTTCTATCTTTGATTTATTTTTAAAGTCAAATAGAAATGGATTGTGTTACGTCTGTGTCTTGTCCTCTGCTGCTGCTGCTGCTGCTGCTGCTGCTGCTGTGCATATGCATGTATGTGCGCATCTAGGTACGCACATGTATGAACACATATATACATTTTTAATTAATATTATAAAACGGTGTATGAAAATAATAATAATAATAATAATAATAATAATAATAATGATAATGATAATAAAAAGCACAGCAATGCGATATAATCGCTTGAGTCGCGCTTAAATTCCATCGAATTCATTATCATACGTGGTTTACTTTCTATACATATAACAGATTTGAATATGCCGCTATATGGAACCATGGTAAATATAGTTTCAAATCTAAGTATCGTCTGTTTAGTGCTTCATGCGTCGGACATACGACGACTATATACCTATTACGTATAATAAGGAATTTTCGGGGTCAGATTGGTTGCCATCGGTTGCGGTCTATTATATCGATTATTGTACAGAATTATATACGTTCTCCTATTTGAAAGACATGCTCTTTAAGTAATTTTATAATCATAGTGTTATGCCAGAAAGAACATTCTAAATTCACAAAATGGTAATTTGATAATTTCCCATAAATTAAGAATAATATATAATTGTATTGTAAATGTGTCTAAATAAATGTATGTATCGATTTGTTGCTCAAGGCACAAGAAGTCGAGGAAACGATGAAACGTATACAATCTCATAAGGGTGTTGTTGGAACTATTGTAGTAAATGCGGAAGGTTCGTATTTATTGTCGCGTTATCTTAAATGATATTATTATCATATAAATGATCCCTTCTCGAAAATGTATATTATAACAGGAATTCCAATTAAATCCACATTGGATAATACAACGACAGTGCAATACGCTGGCCTGATCAGTCAATTGTCGGACAAAGCACGCTCCGTAGTCCGTGATTTGGATCCAACCAATGATTTAACTTTCTTACGTATTCGTAGCAAAAAACACGAAATAATGGTTGCTCCAGACAAAGAATTCATACTCATAGTAGTTCAAAATCCAGTGGATTGATTGATTTGCAAAAAGGAATTATGCGTTATAAACCTTCACTAAATTTGAATTTTATGTTTGTGACTATTGCTTAATTTTTTATTTAATACATTCCACTTAATCGTTTTATCATTGAGAAATTGATTGTTATATTAACTTATCGATTAATTAGATTGTTATAAAATAAGAGTATAAATACATATATGTGTGTGTGTGTGTGTTCGCGCGCGCGCGCGCGCGTGTGTGTGCGTGTGGCGTGTGTGTGAGCGCGCGTACGAATCTATATATATATATATATATATTTCACTTGTATCCTTAAAACATAAATAAAATTAATTAAAAAAGATACGAGCGAGGGAAAACTTTTATGCTTAGCACTGCTCGTTAAAATTATTCGTTATATATAATCTTATTCATTAAATATTAATCAATGATACGTTAATTTTTCTAATCAGATTTCGTTTGTATATACAATTTATTTAAATTCTTCTTGTACCGGTTATAAATCGCTTACAATAGTGTTAAGATACATTACAAAAAATAGGTACATCTTATTTTCTTCTCTTATATGTCTAAATATTGTAAAATTCATATAAAAATTAATAAATTAATATGGAATGTTACGTGTCGCGATGAGATACGATAACGCGAATGGGACAGTTATCTACCTAAATATTATCTCTCATGGATTATCGTAAAGATCAATCTTCGTTCCTTAAGTCAGATTGCGGTCGATTCTTTCTAACCGGATGATAAAGAGTATAATAAAGAGTCATGGCAGTGATACCTAACAAGAAAGGCACCGTACAAGGAACAATGTATACAGGAAAGTACCAAGAATTTTTTGCTTCTATAGAAAAATTCAACATCCAAAGAAGATTAGCGATAACATTTTCGAAAAAGCATAGGCCATAAAAAAATGCATGTTTTAGGAGAGTATTGCCGTCTATAACATTTAAATATACAAATATATGGACTAGACCTATGACCAATGCGAGAAGCACGGAATAAATTCGTTCCGTTATCGTCGGTGCCATATGAGGAGCACGATTATGCTTACGACAAAACTGTAATATACCATGGGAATCGATCAAGATCCAAATAGTCATGGCGATCCAATGACAGATACAAGCGACGGCGGTGTATAACGGCCATATACTGGCAATTAAACTGACCATTAGTATTCTTGAGACTGTAATCAAAGAGGATTACCTAACGATCGACGTAATTATGCGTTATTACAATTTATTCCATGTTAAACGTACCTGTAACAAGGAAGTGCCACAAAAATTGACATACGCTACCTCGAATGTCCATCATTTCCTTATCCTGTTGGGCTAATCGAATGGTGCGATTATAACTTGCCATTGCCCAACCCATACTGAGTAAAGAACTAATAATACTACCGACTTGGTGTATAACTAGAAAAGAAAAAGGTCACCACGTATTATAATATGGAGCACCCTTATACAATTAAGTTCGATTAAAAATAATCTAATAGAACAAGTACATTCGAAATTTATGTCTCTGTTATAATGTTTCAATAAAATAGTTAATTGCAGAACTTGCTGAGGGGCAGCTTCTAGAAAGCATTCGAATATTCTCAAGAGCGCGACGTCTTGATCTTCCTTCAGCATTTTAAAATAATATAGTCTTTGGCCATTGCGATCTCCTACTTTCTCACATTTACGCGCCTTCAAGGCATAAATCAAAGTATCGTAATAACGTATCACGGGTGCCAATTGGAAAGCCACCTCCAAGACGCAACATACTTTTCTCTTAATCATAGCTCGTGCACAGGACTCGTGATTATCTAATTGCGCCAAGTCCGATTCTATCTACGATACAAGATATATAAATGAATAAGAGGAGCGAGGTATTTTTATAAATCGTAATAATGTTTTATACGTTTGAAACGTTTTTGTAAAAAAAAACCAAGGCGTATTACAGTTATTATATGGTTCTATTTACCTCTTCGTCTTGGCGTTGCATTCTTCTACTAACAATTACATTTATAAAAGATGGAATGAGTAGAAAGAAAAGAGTCCAAATAAAATATATCACTTTATTTGCCATTAGATATCTTACCGCGATGTTGATATCAAATGCCATGTCAATTAAGTGCATTATAATTGAACAAATTAGAAAAAATACATCTAAATTGGTTACGCATGGTTGTCTCGAGGGGATGTCTACGACGTCTAAATCAAATTTTAGAGTTGGAAAAATACCACCAATGTACATGGTGTATCTTTTATTATTTCTTTCTTCTATCATTTTATTAACGATCGAATAACCTCAAAAGCTAATTTTTACACGAGAAAATATCAAATCGCAAGAGGACACGCCGCATCGCAAACATATCGTCTCATTTCTCTGCAAATTAAATTTCAAGAGATTCTTCGTATGTATTATTTATACATTGTTTATATACTTTCTTTCTCTTCTTTTTCTCTCTTTCTTATTATCTCATTCTTGATTTAATATTCATGTTTCGACGATCACGGATGAAATTCTCTTGAGACGCAACCGAAACGTTTATTGGATATTAATTCAAACTGTATATAAAGTATAGTACAGCGTTTCTTACAACTTTGTAAATATTTTCCTCGTAAACGGAAGATTTAACGTATCGTTGCGTTGTGTTATATACATATATATAAACACACACACACACACACACACACACACACACACACACACAGCACAGAGTTTCTGGTTTGCTGTAAACAAAGAAAGCGATATCGAGCCCTCGCACGCAGTTAAACACCATACGATGACGTTTGGTTAAGATTAATTTTAATTTAACAAAAAATATAAATAATCGAAGAGGTATCGAAAAACGAAGAGAATTATGGCAGCACAAGTTATGTGTTTAACATCGTCAGGAGGAATTCCATTGTTTTCTCGTCAAAAGGGAGACAAAGAAATGGTTCGTCCGTATGCTTTATATGGAATAACCATTGTTTATTATGTCGATTTAGTCTCTAATTTCTTTATGAAATATTTTTAGATAACTTTTTCTAAAATGGCATCTCTAAATGGCGTCCACATGTTTCTTAAAACACAAAATATGAAGCTGTTAAATACGGATCTACCGGATACAGCTATAGTTTGGAAAGAATATGAACAAAGTATTATATTAATAATTATTGCCAACGGTGCAACAAAATATACTTTAAATAAATTTCTCGACGTTGCCTTCGGCGCGATGGTCTTATTCGTTGGCATCGATGAAATTAAAAATGGAAAGAATATAGAGCGCTTGAAAAAAGATTTGCGTGCGTGTAATCCAATTATAGATAGACTCTTAGAATGTTTAGATATAGGAGATCGAATTTGTACCAAGACGGATATCGTTAATATGACGGAGTGTATAATTTCACACGAGAACCATCTGTTGCAGGTACAAGATTAATTATGTATTTTAAATACGTCGCGTATCGTTGGATGTATTATATGTACTTTATAAAGCTTTTTAAAGACTTGTTTAGATGGATACATGGAATGTTTAGATTCGATGTATGGATGCGTCTTGGTACATGGTTGTTTAGCGGTAGCAACCGACGGATGGTGGTCCTTGGACCCTATAGAACGAAAATTGTTAATAATGACAATAGCGACCGAAACTAACTACACGGCACGAGATTTACCGATATTTTTACCTTATAAAAGTCCTGACGTAAGTATTATATCCCATTAGAGATTTATTTAGATGTTTTCTACCATAAAAGTATTCCAAATATACACAAGCGCGTAAAAACGCACGCTTTTTACGACAGATTCTACTTTGTTTTACCATTTTTCCTTTGTTTTTCTTTTCTTTTTTTTTTTTTTTTCTTTCTTTTCAGATAGCTTTTAGATTAGTATCTATTACGTTGATAAATCACGTAGAAGCGGTGGCTCTATGCGGACCTAATCCAGAGTTATCGGAGATCGAAAGATACGTCGTGCAATGTTGGAAAACTAGTATGGACATTTTACGTAATTCCGAGCAGTGTTATCCTAGAAACGTACCCGCCGCAATCTCTTTGGATATTAATGCATTGGGGTAATATAAATTTATTTATCGCAAAATATACAATGTTTTCTTTTCGTTAGCTTCCGTTTAAAACGAGAGATGTAAGGAGACTAATCTATTCTTTTTTAGATTCTTATTAGCAAACTGTAAGATTGAAAAATTTGTACTTGGTAGAAATGCACAAAGCGCAAAAAATCGGGTAACGGGAACGCACAGATTAGACGTTTTAAGGACTTTTTATCATCAGGCAATAGAGACGTTTATGCTTTCGTCAGAGTCGGAAGAAAATTGCATAGAAATGGAGTGTGGAAGTAAATGTAAATTTGTGGGTGCCAAGGAAACGTACCTATGTTCCGAATATCATAAATGTCATGCTCTGAAAGATGGAGATAACATACTCTGCGTTTTATATACATCTATAGTACCTACTCATACAATGAGATTGATCACCGAAAAGATCTTGAAAACGTTATTGATCGATAAGCAAATTTGTTGGTAAACATAGTAAGGAAAATAGAAGAAATAATTCTTCCAAGCTAATGAAATGTTTTACTGCATCGTGGCCCATGAGAGAAGATGGTGCCTAAAAATATAAGAAAAAAGATTAATATTACGCATTAGAGTTATTGATCTAAGAATTTTGTATAAATTATTCATCCGAAGAGTTTGTAAGGTTATATCAAATATACGTACTCACTCACACATGACATATCCTCTAACGTGTAGCGGTCGCGCGAATGGACTGGTCGCGTTTTTAAAAAGAAAAAAAAAAAAAAAAAAAAAGGAAAAGAAAACAAAGCATGTTTAGTTGAGTTTCCGCGCGAGGCGTGACCGTCTCGCTCGCGTACGCGCCATAGATGATAGGCGGGACGATTAAGATCTCCGAATAGGCTAAAAAAAATCGTACGATTGCTCGTGGCTCGATCTAGCGCCACCCAGACGAACGTCCAATGTATCGCTGTACGATTTGACCTTGCGAATAGAGGTTAAAAACATTATCAGCTGATATAACGAAGAAAAGAGGGAAGAAAGTTATTTAATAGTAACGTTTGTTATACGACAGAAAACTACTGAGTGTATATAAAAATGTTTGCCGCATCGTTCAGATCACTACTACTTAATGCAAGAAGAGTAAGTACGAAAATCCATATTATTATACAAGACGCGTGAACCAAAACGTTCGTGATCGTTTCTCAAAATAGCATTGGGATACGAATATGTGTTGTTAGAAATCGCACCGAGCGTGCCTTCGCATTTGACACAAGTATTTATTGTGATTTCAATGGCATTGGTTATTTTTAGGTAAATTCATCGATTCGCCTCGAATCAACGTTAGTTATAGCGGAACACAATAACGAGGCATTGTCATCGATAACGTGTAACGCGTTAAGCGCAGCGAAACAAATTGGCGGCGACATCACGGTTTTAGTCGCTGGAACGAAATGCGACGCGGTGGCAAAGGCCGCGAGTAATGCGAATGGCATCAATAAAGTACTTTTGGCGAATAGCGAAGCATTTAAAGGACTTACACCGGAATCATTGACGCCGCTGATATTGGCGATGCACGAGCAAAATAAATACACTCACATTTTAGCCGGTGCTAGCGCTTTTGGTAAATCGTTATTACCGAGAGTCAGTACATCGGACACACTTGGTTTTATTACTTTCTCTACGAGTAAATTATTGACGAGGATTATTAATTTGTATTTTAGATCGCGGCAAAGTTGGATGTTTCGCCGGTAAGCGATATTATCGGTATAAAGGCACCTGATACTTTCGTTCGCACAATTTATGCCGGCAATGCTATACAGACCATAAAAGTAAAAGATAATGTAAAGGTTGTGTCGGTGAGAGCTACTTCGTTCGAGGCATCGCCTCTGGAAGGAGGTAATGCAAAGTGCGAACCAGCCCCGGCCGGTGATTATAAAACGAATCTGGTCGAATATATTAAGCAAGAAATTAGTAAAAGCGATAGACCCGAATTAACATCTGCCAAAGTAGTAGTTTCGGGTGGACGGGGTTTAAAGTCTGGCGAGAATTTTAAATTACTCTATTCCCTGGCTGATAAACTTAACGCCGCCGTTGGTGCTTCGAGAGCTGCCGTCGACGCCGGATATGTGTCCAACGATCTGCAGGTTGGACAAACGGGAAAGATCGTTGCGCCTGTATGTATTAAAATTAACATACGTACGTACGCGTTGAAATAATATCGGACGTACCACCAATGGACTCGTTTGTAACAATGTTTCAGGATTTGTACATAGCGGTGGGTATATCCGGAGCGATTCAGCATCTTGCCGGTATGAAGGATTCCAAGACGATCGTTGCTATTAACAAAGACCCAGAAGCACCAATTTTTCAAGTAGCAGATTATGGATTGGTCGCGGATTTGTTTAAAGCTGTACCGATATTTACAGAAAAATTGAAATGAATATTTTATTATGTTTCCAAACTATTGATAATATTCAACTAATTAGGCAATGGTAATGTACAATATCGAAGAATCAACTTTATTCTACCAATCGAAGACGAGAGAAAGCTGCGAAATGTCGAGTTAAATTTAATTAAGGCAAACGACGATTATATATTATTCTATTTCACAAACTTTATTAATCAATTCTGTCACATTTCATTTTTATGAAAGTTTTTCTTTGATAGGGTGGGGAAAAAAGAAAGGAAAAGAATGCTCTTGTATACGCATATTTTTTATATTTATATTTAAGGGAAATTAGAATGAAATATATTTTATACTGAAATATATATGTATCTATATATATATTATAAAAAGAAATATATGTAAAATATGTTTTCTGCAACATAATAAAGGAATTTTTCTATTCGACGAAGTCGACGAACGCGCGAGTCGGCGCAAATGAATCGAGAATCGAGAATCGAGAATCGAGATAGATGGCAGCAGCCGGTAAACATATGCGGCGCTCGTGGTATCAGGGGCGGGTGGGGGGGTCCCGAGAGAAGGAGAAAGAGTACACGATAAACACGAAACGTCTTCGAATTTAGAACGTTGTAAAGTTTCCTTATCGTTCGAGTTTCAACATCGTCGATCCAATACGTTCCCGTATCAAAGCCGTAACCATGTCAATGGTAAAGAAAGACTTTTTATCTTTTTTAGAAATTTGCATAGGGTTGTACTCGTGGAAAAGTAAATATCAGTTAACCTTTATGTTTCGCGAAAGTTTCTTTCTCGTAACTTTCTTTCTCGTTTCTAGGCGATAATAAATGAAGTGCAGAGAAACGATTTAAAGTTGTCAACATTGGTAACTTGTAACGTTTAAGGTAGAAAATGTTATTTGTTTTTAGAGGCCCGATGATCACAGACGAAAATGGAACAGAGAAGAGTACGAACGAATAGCTCTACAGCGTCTCCAGGATGAAATCGCCGAAGAGGAATTGGGTATCCCTAAGCAGCCAGCGGTAAAGAGAGAACTACTTAAACAAAGAGATTACAAGGTCGATTTAGAATCGAAATTGGGAAAAAGCGTGGTTATTAATAAAAATACGCCGTCTTCGCAAACAGGAGGGTAAGACAAATTGATCGGTTCGATTGATTTTCGTTTAAGGTCGATAAACGCGACATTAATCGATACATTATGTACGCAGTTATTATTGTAACGTGTGCGATTGCGTCGTCAAGGACTCTATCAATTTCCTGGATCATATCAATGGAACGAAACGTGAGTAACGGTATAATATATTCGATGGTAACGGTCGTTAGATAAATTTGTATCATTAAACTCTTATAAGACGTTTGAAATTGTTAACAGATCAGCGTAATTTGGGTATGTCCATGAAGATAGAGCGTTCGACTCTGGAACAAGTTAAGGCTAGATTCGCGCTGAATAAAAAGAAATTAGAGGAAAAGAAAAAGGATTACGATTTGGAGCAAAGGGTGAAAGAATTAAAGGAAGAGGTTTGTATCGGTCTCGGTTAAACGATATTTAACGCGATAATCGGGGAAAATTATTTTTACCGTATACGCCGTCTATCTATCCATCTATCATTTGTAGGAGGAAAAAATTAAAGAATATAGAAAGGAAAAAAGGAAAGATAAAAAGAGGAAATTGGACGAAGCGGACGAGGAAGATGCAGGACCGTCGGACGAAATGGCCGCTATTATGGGGTTTTCCGGGTTTGGCTCTAAGAAAAAGTGATAATGACTTTGACGAGGAGGGACATTCGTGAAAAAAATGTCTTAGTATAATTTCTCTTCCATGTATCGGTAGGCGCGCTGCAGAATCTATCTACAGGGCGCTATCGGAAAAATAATTTATCAAAGATACGACAAAAGTAATAACCGGATGAAATTTGTTAATCGCATCGAGTTTTTAATTTCCAATCGTTAGTAAATTTTGTATGCAAAACTGAGAGGAAAGATCGATAAGATTAAAAAGGAAAAAAAAAAAAACAAAGACGAACAATCGCGGCAACAATCGTGTTTTCTTACAAATTTATAAGAAATGGATTCTGCGTATATTTGTATATAGAATTTTAGGTGGAAGATTAATGGACGAACGAAGTATTTATTTTATATAATAATCGGCAATAGCTACGACGGACGAAGGAATTTTCGTCACAAATGATATATATGATGGCAAGAAACGGAGAAATGTCGTCGAAACTAATTTTTATTTCGATAGGTGAAACGAAACAAAAGGAAACAAAAAAAAAAAAAAAATTGGTTTGGGAAGAAACGTCGAGGCGAAAGGATTACTGCACGTTGAAATAATTTAACGTCGAGATCGTAGCCATGTTCGGCAACCGTAACTATCCGTTCGACGATCGGTAATGTGTCGGAAAGGCAGGAAACGGAGATGTTTTAAACGAAAAACGGTATAGAATGAAAGCGCGTTACAATAAAAATGAAAAGAATATACACGCATCGAGTTTCTTTCTTCCTTTCTCTTCTCTTTGGTAATCGCCCTCCGAAGGCGATAGCATCCGTACGAGTTGAAAAGAGAGACGCGAGACACCTTTAGGTGTCTTTGGCAGCCAAGGAGGGAAAGAGAAAGAAAGGTAACAGCGAAAAGGTTTTGGAGGGAGAAGAGAACGGCCGCCAGCGAGGAAAGATTCTCTCTCTCGCGATCATAGAGGTACTACTCGCGATTGCTCTTTTTAGTCTTCGAGGAGCATCGCGCGCCATAAGATCGGTCCAGAGTTGCTCGCGAATATAAGCGCTGCGGTTTCCTTCTCCTGGGATCACTCGAATATATTTACGAATAACATACATCGTTTCATAGACGATCGCGTGTGTTATTCGAGTCATAAAGGGAGAAGGGTTTCAAATTTTATCGCTTTCTTTTATACATACATATACATACATATATATATATATATATATATATATATATATATCCCTTTGAAAATCGCGGCTGAGTCATCGCGCGATGCTCGCGATAGCAACGTTCGAAATCGTGGGCGCGATTAGAGCTTTTACTTTTGATTTTCAATGGAAATAAAATGTTTCTTTTCGCGATTACGATAATTAAAGATTCCTGATTAATCGGGAAATATTTTTCAAAGGTAAATGGTTATAACGTGTAAATATTATCGTGAAAGGTAAAACGCCGCGCTACGTCGGAACCGGCGGCGGCGGCGGAGGCGGCGGCAATCGAAAAATTATATCCTACGGAATAATAATGATCGAAAGTCGGAATTGCGGTTAAATCGCGTAGATCGATCTCTCTCGGTTAGTGTGATTTTTGGGGGGATAAAGTGCGGATCGCGTGGAAAATAAAGAAAATGTGATGTTCTTGGACGAAGATAGAAGAGAGAAGAACGATAGACGAAATCGATGGAACGGTATCTGCCGTAATTCGGGAGGAAAATCGAATCGTTTCGAAGATGTCGCGTACGATGCTCCAGCCTATCGAGGAATCGACGACGTCTGGTAAATCAGGTAATTTGTTTCAACGTGTTCGTTCGTTCGGCATTGTAAGTTTTATCGGAGTAATCGAAGCGAGAGAAAGCGGAAAACCCCTCCGAATGGGAAGGAATGTCGAAAAATCGAGAGTACGCATGGGAGAAACCTTACTACTACTACTACTACTACTACTACTACTACTACTACTACACTACTACTACTACTACTACTACTACTACTACTACTACAAATACTACTACTTTCTATCCCTTATTTTGAATTCTTTTAATCGGCCGAGGGATCTCAACATTTTGACCGTAACGACCAACGGGGGGTTTTCGTCCTCGTACTCGTAGGACTAAAAATAGTACCAAGAGTATAGCCAGGCAGGCAGGCAGGCACACACACTTTCCCTTTTCCTTTCCGCGGAAGTGAAAATGGTCAGCCGCGAGAGAGAATCGTTTATTACACGCCGTTCGATCGCACACACGACTTCTCTTAACGACTCTTCTTTTCAAAATAGTTGCGCGCTCGTGCGTGATACTTTGCGATCGGAACCATCGACCTTATCGCGATCAATCTCGTTCCCGACGTTACGGGACGTAAAACGCGCGATACTAATACGTAACGAGGTTACGATCCGGTACTGCTCCTCTCCTATACAGTAGGCAAAGTTGTTTGCTCGATCTAAGAACGATCGAGACGTAAATAAAACTTGTCATTTCCTACGGACGTAACGAATGCAAGATCGACAGTCGGCGAGAAAGGGGTAAGGTAATAAAGTCGCGTCTCTCTCTCTCTCTCTCTCTCTGTCTCTCGACACGAAGGAATGTGAAATCCTCGTTCGCAAGCCGATCACGAATAAGAGCTAGATCCATATAATCGTGCACCGAGG
The DNA here is from genome assembly GCA_911387935.1 of Dolichovespula saxonica. Classification (NCBI taxonomy): domain Eukaryota; kingdom Metazoa; phylum Arthropoda; class Insecta; order Hymenoptera; family Vespidae; genus Dolichovespula; species Dolichovespula saxonica. Next base: position 47,213 of record OU427002.1, read on the forward strand.
CACCTCCCGTTTTCCTTCGTTGGCAGAAGCTATTGTTCCGTTTTAAATCGAACGTCGCCGAACAACATTTACCTTTCGCGGACGAGAAAGAGCGGATCCGTCCGTCGATAGAAATAGTCGAATCGATATATGTTCGATCGCGCGGTCGTACGTCCATCCGAATCCTACGTGGGATTCGTTCGATCGAGAGACGACATTTATTTAAGCGCCGTTCGATCCTTTGCGATTAATTAAGAGAGCCTCGCGCTTTACCGTGGCGTACGCGGAGGTATTCTCGATCTTCGATGGTCGAACGTTACATATCGTATTATCATAATAGACGGACGATATATGTGATATAGTTTGTTTAACGATATTATCGAAGCGAATCACGATCGGGAAGCGTACGACGACGTCCGGTCGACGCGTATCGATCCTCCAACGTGCCTAGCTTCCTGGCCGGGACGCGCGACCATGGTAGCCGAGCTCACCGACATTTATACGAGGAACGTCGAGCGGAAAGCACTCGGCGATAATCGCGATAGATCTCGTAGAAGACCGAAATGGATCGAGACCGCGACTCGTGAGCCGATTTACAGCGTTCTCGACGTCGACGAGCCGGCGAGCGGTAGGGCGAGCTTTAGGGCGAGCTTTAGGGCGAGGGCAAACCAGCTTCTACCTTTGACTTCTACCGACAGAAATCCCCTCGTTATCGTGATAAGTGCGGCGAAGGACGCCTACGAGCCAAAGCCGATCCCCGAGTCGATTGAAAAATACGATACGAATACGAATGCGAACACGAATACGAATACGAATACGATAAGATTCGATTCGCCGGAGGAGGACGCGGCTCTTTACAGCGTCGTCGAGAAGGGAAGAAAGTTGGTGGTAAGTCGTCGTTCGGTCGATAATACGCAACCCAGACGCGAAGAGGAAAGGCTAGGAACTGGTTGGTTGCGTTCAACGTCTCATCGATCGCTTTCAAGGGCTAGTCGGCGCTATCGTTTCGACGAGATGTACGCCAATGAGAACGACGATACCGGGGAGGATAGGAAGGATAATACCGGCAGGGAGAATGGGCAGAACGGGGAGAACGGGGAGGACGATACGACCGAGAAAGATTTTCACCCCACCGTTGCCGACCCGCGTCTAACCGCCGTACCCGTTGTTCCCAGAGGTATCGTCGGTTTGGTCGGACCGTACAGAGTTTACCAAAATCCTAACGAGAAAAGAGAATATATGCTTCGGGAGGAGGAACTCGTCGAGGATGTCGTGGACTCGGTAAGCGACGTCGCCGTTTCTCAAAAGAATTGGTCGGGCGAACCTCATCGAAGAGCAAAGTGGAAGATAAGAAGAGAGGACGACGAGGAGACTACCTTGGTTCCCGATATTCGTCGTCTTCCCTCCTTTCGAGAATACGAGATCGATGGGCCAACGGAGGTGGTGGCCGACGACAAGCTCGACTCCGACATTATATCCGAATGGAAGATCGTCGATGAGCGTTGCACGGAGTACGAGACCGAGGATTCCAAGTTTCAGGGGAATGGATTTGCCGAGAAAGTCGAAGGAATTATTCTTTCCTGTAAGGGTGAGGACGACCGCGACGACGGTCCGACGAAGGAAGAAAGGGGTAAGCTCGCATTTCGCCGACATCTTAAAGGCGAGAGGCGAGAGGCGAGAGGCGCATGTCGTCGAAAGCCGAACCGATCGCCTTCGTCAAAGTGCCAAAGAACGAACGCGAGGAAACGTCCTCTCTCTTCCACCGTGTCCATTAGAAAGAATATGGGTTTCATTGGTATGCGAGACTTACGGTCTCGCGAGACCGTACGGCATACTACGGCATACTACGGCACGTTGCGTCGCGAATAGGGAAGCGAGTAGCGGTAGTACGCCGACACCTGTTTCGCGTCTACGCGCGACATAGAAACGTACGTATCGCGTACTCGTAGAACGATCACCACCTGTGACCACCTGTGATCCTATGATCCCGACGACGGCCAGGAAAGAAATGTTCGACTCGAATACACCGAGAGAGTTGCGCTTACAATTATAATCCTAATTTTAGATACGTTCTCTCTCTTCAGCCCGTCATTTACCTCTTTTGAATTTTATTACTTGGTCTATAGATAGTAGTAGTAGTAGTAGTAGTAGTAGTCATATAGGCATAGTCGTATATCGTCGTAAATCTTCCGTGTGGGTCCTCCTCCGTCTCCCCCCTGTTAGTTCGCACGATTAACGTTTACTACTTTCGTCGTAAAAATGGTACAACGGTATCTTCATGTCGCGTACGTATTTAAGGAAGTAATTGGAAGACATCTGCCGGTAAGAACCAGCAAATCATAATAGCCGAGGCATATGGGAGAAGTATCAAAGGATGTGTACAAGGCGAATATGTGGTACAATTACCAGAAGAGAGTAGGCGCAATCTTATCCACGTCGTCGATTTCTTCGTCTTATAAGACGTTACGTTTTTTAAACGAAAATTTGTCGTTGGCTTTACAGGTCTCGTGACATTTATTTTATCGCTATGTACTTCGTCATCTTTGATTTCAAATAAGACGAGGGGGGGGGGGGGATACGTATAAAAACGTTCTTTACGAGGACACGCATGTAAAATGCATGCTTCGTGTGAAAGCAGATCCGCGCTTCATTCCGAAGAGCGGCAGAGTCGTCGAACGTGTCGTCGTAGTCGTTTTGTTCTTTCGAACTTTCATCAAATTTTTTTTCTCGTTTGGACCACTTTCGTCTCTGCCTCTCTCTCTTGATCGTAGGACGGAAAAGAGGTAACGTTCGAGGACGGTTCTGGTTTTGGAGAATCTCGAAAATGTGATTCGGCGACGGCGAGTGCTTTCGTTAGTGAAATTTCGGATGCGCGAGTCGACCGAAAGAAAGCGGAGGATGGGTAATGACGGACTAAAAGGAGGCTATGGAAAACGACGTCATCGCGTCGTAATCTTCCAGACGCTTAAATCTTCTTTCTTCTATTACCGCTGCCGCCAACGGCACCGGTACACTATATACAGGTACACTATAGACAGGCGCACCACCATCGATGACGAGGCCGATATTCTCTCTCTCCGGATCCGCTCTCTAGAATATTACGCGGCATTCCGTTTTCCGATATCTTCGCGATCGTTCCTCGAGAGCTCGAGAGCGCGCGCGCGCGCGGTCCTTCCGTCTACCGTCTCGTAAGGTCGTTTGTGACATTTAGCCGCTTGTCCACGCATTCGGCGCGTAGTTCTTCGAGACACCCTTTTGTACTTCGCATGATGTGAACGACGATTCGAAACTTATCCCGCGGACCTAACTAGTTGCGAGGTAAATTAAATTTTACAATTTACTTAACGACCTTTCCAAGAGTTTACTCGTCAAGCACCCATGCCGATTCTCTTTATCTTATTTTACCTCTTCGATCCTTTAACCGTTAATCTACGCGCGATTCAATACGCACGCTTCTATTATTTTTTCATATTTTTTCATATTTTTTCATATTTTTTCATATTTTTTGAGAAACCTCCATAGATCAGAAAAGTAATTTCACGTCCTTCGCTTATTTTCGTTACAAAAATAAACCGTTATCTTTCTTTTATCCTCTCGTTTCTCGGATCGTCGTACCTACCTATACTCGCGAACGTACGTACATCTTTTCTCTTTTCTCTTTTCTCTTTTCTCTTCCTCGTCCATCGCTCGAAACTCGTAGGCCATTCAATAGTATTCCGTATAGTCCTCCGTCAGTCAAACATATGTCGGACTCGGTGTGTGTTTACCGGCCACCAACTGACGGAAGTTGACTCTTGACATTTGACTCTTTCGAACATCAAAGTGCATCCTCTGCATCATTTACCTCGATAGATCGTGCGCCGTTGATTTCACGAACAACGGCTGCCGGCGTATCTTTTATGGCGAGCGCGAAGAGAGAGGGGTCAGAGAGTCTGTGTGCGTGAGAGAACGTTCTTCAACGGGTTCTTCGCGAAGATGAAATAACGGAATACGCGCGAGCATCCGAGAAAACTTATTAAATACGATTTCGCGAGCATTCGGAGGTAGGTACTTGCTTATCCTCCCCGTTCGACCGAACATTCGATTCTATTCGATTCTATTCGATTCGATTCGGATACCGGATGTACGAGATGGAAAAGACTCGATATCGTTCAAATCAAAATTCAAATACGAATGTCCGAGAGAGAAAACGATTCGATTCGATTAGATTCGATTCGATTCGATTCGATTTTCATCGACATTCGAATCGCCCTTTTTAGCCTTTTAACTTACGTATTCGGGGATCTCGCAATGGCTCGTATTATAACGTCGGCGGTTTTACTCGTCCGTCGTACGAGCGCGCGCGCGCGTGCGCGCGCGATGGATATTCCAAAGTAAATTAATATCTACGAGATCGATGTGCTTGCATCGCGTTTAAGCATGTATAAATAATCAGTCGCGGAGCGTTCTTCCGTTCGCATGCATGTTATTACGATATATTATTAAGTTCCGTCGTAACGATGCGCCAAGGTATCGCCGGCAACTTTTTACAATGAATATACATTCGCTTTGCATGCCGCTTTAATTTAGCTTTGCCATAGGCTTTAATTTCTCCGATTTTATTACGTATACGTGGGAGTATCGAAGTTCGAAGGATCGTTGAAAAAATCTTTGACGAATATGCGCCGTACTTTTAGTTTTTCGTTATTTATCGCGATACTCGGATAATCGAGCGATCGCACATTTACTTTCGATAACGATCGTAAATGAGACGCGATTCGAACTATACACCATTCGAATAATACTCTGGCATTATACGAAAAGAAGTTCTGTTTTCCCTAGAATTAATTACACGCTATTGCACTTGTACTAATTGCACACGATTTTACGCCTCGAGAGATCATAACTTTTACTCGCGGCTGTGAAAAAGCGCGCGTGCGGGTTTACCGAGCATCGCGATTATGGATCGATCGCGATCAAAGTGCCTACGCGAAGAGATGAAATTTTATTTCGACCGTTTCGACAAAGTTTTCGACGAGCGACACACCGCGGTTCGTTCATATTCGATGTCGTATTTTCCAATGCTTCAGCGAGTAACGAACACCAAGACAAGGACAGTTTGAACGAGACGGCGAGTACTACGGCGGGTGGCAACGTGGAGTCCGTACCCAGCGGTACCCCCGGCAGGGGTGAGAGGAACAAGGAAAATGAATCCTCGGCAGCTCAACTATCTTCCTCTTCGCCGCCATCGAGATCTTTGGTATCGAGGATTCTCGCGAGGGCACGATCGCCGAAAGATTTGCTCGACCATACCGAGCCATTGTAAGAGACGCAACCTTTTTAAGAATGAATAACAGAGAGAGAGCGAGAGAGAGAGAGCGCGAGGGGAGACACTCTCCAACAGAAATAGCAAGTACTTGTTCCCCATCGCGTTAGAAATCTCATATATTTATAAAGCTGATTTTCTTTCAGTTCTCAATTATGGATCGTTCTTTCCAACGTCTACGGAGAGCTGGTGATAGTGTTAATGATGGCGCTTTGTTTAGCCGAAGTAATGGATACGCCTGTTCCTCTTCTCAGCTTACAGGTACGCCGCATTACCATTCTCGACGGATAAAAATGACGAATCGATCGAATGCATTGTACCATATTGTCTTTCACGAAATTTTATTTACACGCGAAACATTAGCTAATGTTCTCAAGGATACGCTAAACGACATTCTTATTTTTTCTTCTTCTTCTTTACTCCTCCTTTAATATGGACCGTTTGATAATCAAATATCATATCATTTTAGGGTATCTTTTTGATGTATCTATATGTCGGAAGTATCGCCGTTATCATCGGCATTTATATTTGGGTACTGCTCGATAGCTGCGCTAGTCTTAACGGTACGAGAAGTGGTATGGATGACGTTGAAATCGGTGGCACCTCTATTACGAGATTCGGCTCGTTGAAACGTGCTCACATTTCCAGAGCTAGAACAGCGCCCACAAGCTTTTACATACGCGTCGGTGCACTTTGTGAGTAGACGAACGTCTTTCATTTATCTTCCAAAAAATGCCACCCTCTATCGGAGGTGGGCTCCTTACAAGGGAAAACGAATCGACGAATTGGAATTATTTTTCAAGTGTTTGGATTAGCCACTCTGGTCTTCAATGGTCTTGAAATGGCGATGCACTCGATGATGCAAGGCGCCGAATGCTTAAGCGACGTAGTTTTCGCGCATCCTGTACTGCACGGATTATTTACATTTTTACAAATGCATTTTTTATTCGTCAATTCCCAGGTAAGAGAGATATATTGATATCGGCCGGCGGCTCATAAAAGCCGCGTTCGACGACGATAAATACGAGAATAATAAAATATATCCGAGATTTGTAACGTTTACGTGTATCTCCTCTCTTCGTTAGGTACTCGTCGAAAGATTCGGTTTAGCCGCCAGATTTGGATTCACGCATCTTGCGGCAACGAACATCGCCGTCTGGGTGCGTCTCGTTATTTGGGACTCTGCGCAAGAATGGACCTATTTCGTATACCTGGCACAACGAGGATCTCAAACTTCTGCGTCCACCTTGAATCTTCGTGGATTTCCCGGTTCTTTAACGAGACACTCTCGCGATCTCTTGGGTAAATAATCGCTCTCTTCCTTCGCTCCCTCGCTCCTTCGCTCCTTCGCTCCTTCGCTCCTTCGCTCCTCATCTCGCTTCGATTTTTCACTCTTACGTCGTAACAATTTTACAGTCGATTCGACGTCGGAAGATGATGGGTCGTCGATATTTAGGCCCTACCGACCAATCTCCAACGAACAAATTTCCCAAGTGATCGCCTTGCAAGAGTGTTTAAACACAAATACGTTAGGACAATTGTGGACGTCGAGTTTACCGTTTCTTTATCCCTTCATCGTACAATTTAGGTTGGTTTTATTTCTTAATAAAAGATATAAACTCCTCGACTTAAACGTAACTCGTAACCATTAAGAATAATATGTCCGTCTTATTTTTTAGTTTAATCGCAGCCGCCGTAACGTTCGTAATGGGACAAAATGTGGGCCGAAGTCGCGTACCGCAGAAACAAAAGTTTCACGGTAGCAAGGATTTAACGAGCCATGCGAGAGTAGGCTGCGACGGATCTAGCAAGGGTCTCTTCCTCGGAATACTCTGCATGGTAGCCGGTATCGTGGTTATATTGATCTTCCTAGTGGTCAGAGAGGATGAACATTTCTCGACCGTGACTTTGTCCTGGTTGACGTGCGGCACCTTGATAGGGATTCTAACGTTGAGCGGCTTGATGACATCGACCGGCTTGATACAAATTCGTCAAATGCCCGTGGTAACGAGGGCGCCAGCGGCCCTCGACAGTCTATTATCGAACGTAGCCATTTTTGGCGTTCAACTTTATTCGATTTTCACCATCGTGGTATGCGCCTGTTCGTTGGCCTTGCTCGAAGCAGAAACCGAGGATTCGGAGGTGGAGGAGGAGACGGGGGATAAAGGAAACGGAGATTCTTCCTCTTTTCCCTTTGCCGCGAGTAAAACTGGAGGACGATTGGACGAGGGAGACTTGATCCAGACAAGGGGAAGGCACATCGTGTTACTGTCGGCCTCGATCTTGCAACTGATTCAATGTTTCGCCCAGAGCACCTTGATAGCCGAAACGTCGAGGAGATCCTGCATAACGCGATTTCAAATGTTGGCCAAGCCGGGTCGTCAGGTCATCACTTTTCTTTTATTTACCAATGCCGTTTTATGGGCCTTCGATACCGTAATCACGCAAAACTGGATATCGCAGGAATTGCAATTACGATTCTTCGGTGTTCTCGTTTGGGGCATCCTATCGAGAATCGGTTTACCGTTATTGATATTCTATCGATTCCACAGTTGCGTACTTTTATTGGAAGCCTGGAACAAGTGCTATAGAACACCGCGTGGCGAGCATTCGCTCAACTGACGGCACAAAACTCATCCGTTCGATCGTCGTTCTTCGAGGAAACTTCTTTTCCAAGGATCCCAAAATCCACCTTTTCCGAGTTGTCCGAGTTTTCGCGATGGGATGCTAGTCGATGTTGTTAAAGACGAGGACGACGAACAAGTATCTCGTACGATGGAAAAGATTCCGAAAGGATTATTACGTCGTAACGCGTTAACGTTGAGTTCGAGACATTTTATTCCATATATCGATAGTTCTAGTTGGCTTTACGTAGATCCAAATCCTATTTTCCACGTTGCCACTCCTGCGACGTGTACTCGATATTTGGAATACGCCATGTCTCTACCGAAAAGAAAAATTCATCGTCACCGCCACCACCACCACCACCACCACCACCACCACCATCATCGACCTCGTCGTCGTCAATATCACGAAAGGCATCGCCGAGTGATGAGCGATCCAGGTAGAGGAGGAGCTTGGAATTCCCTCGACGATTCTTCTCGAACGAAACAACGTCGAAGAGGGTTTAGTTTCGGTGAATCTATCAAGGACGTTCCCGCTAAAACGGGAGACATCGAGCAGACATCGATAATAGGTCGAAAGAAAGGAGATAAGATTCTACCGTCCGAGGAAACTGGCGCGTCGACTTTTAGAAAAGTGCCATGGCATCCCAATTTGCACATGTTGAAAATAAGAAGAACGTGAAAGGGCGCATATCCGCCGTGGGGAATGCCAGTAAATTTCTCCAAGTAACATCCACCGGCCATCGCTCGCGAGTACAGACACTTTTCGCTTAACGCGCTCCATCGTCTCGAGAGACACGATATATTCATGCATAATATGTACGATTAAGGTACGCAGATGACATCAACTTTATTTATTTGGACTGCGTTGCTCGCGAAAAAACGCAAGTTGTTTTATTTATTTCATTAAAATTATACCTTGTAAATAAAAAACATACATACATAGATAGATACATACATACACAGACGCATACATGAATGGATAGATGGAGAAAGGAGCCATGCTCAATGGAATTACATATAGCGTATACTAATGCAGAGAAATCAAAGTTGACAACGATCGGCTCTGTATTTATCCAGAATTTCCTTTAATACGTTCTTTCGAAGATACGACGAAAAGTTATTTTTGACTTTTTAGAGGAAACGGTTTAGATCGTATTATCCCTGTAGAATGATTTTATATAAATCCCGTGCATAATATTGTACCAGTTTTATTATTAGATCAATACCATATTTGTATTATTGTAAGACAATTATAGATATGATTTCGGTCATTCGATATAATTCGAGCGATATCACTGTTCTACGTGTACATATATATTTCGATGATGCTTTGAAAATTAAGTCGATATAGAAGCGTTTTAAAGAGGAATTTAAAATTCCACCATAATGAGTCGATTAGATATAGATAATTGTAATATTATTGGTTAATATTGTACGAACAATTTCGCCAGGTATAACGATCGGACTATCAATATTTATAATAAAATATTTCCAACGGTCATACGAGTTAATTCCTTTTCCAAAGAAAATGACGCGAGAGTTCAAAAGGAACCTTAACCTGAAACGTAAAACTTTCGTACAAAGTTTGTTTCGATATATTATAAGATGACAAGGCCGTTAAATGAGATATTAATGTGGATCGTAATGGGATCTATCGATCGAGTACGATACGTACATATACGTGCAAATCAGCGTGACAAAGACGAAGAAGTAATCGCGCAGGTAACGTATTCTCGAGTAAATATAAAATTAAAGTTAGCGAAAAAGAAGAAAACGATGGTAAACGCGCGTGGAGCCGCGCGATGATATAACGAAAGAAAATGTTTGTTTAAAAAAAAAAAAATGTTATACGGAAGAGGGCAGAAAGCATTGCTCCGTCTCGAGACGGAGTGTGATGACAGTCCGTCGTCGATGTGCGCCGTCCGTCGTAGTACCTGCGTGTCGTCCTCGACCTCGACCTGGCGTGTCGGCCTCGAATGGCGGCGCGACCTATTTTCAAACGGCGATAACGACGACGATTAAAATGATGGGTAACGATAACTCGTCCTAAAGATTATTCCTTTCTATTTTGCGTACGACATATTTCGTTGATTCGTCGTTCGTTAAATAATTCTAAGAGAACCCTCGTGTAAGATAAAAATAAATTTACCAATCTGTGCCGCGTAATTTTTAGTCAAGACCAACGTCGTCGTCGTCGTCACGAGGTTGAGGTTGATTGGTAGGCTTTGGTTGTTTAAATAGCTGATCGTTTAAACCGGGAAAACTTGACATACCGGCCATCATATCCGACAAATTAGGTCTACCTGCCTCATCGTCGAATTTTTTCGCTACTTTCTCGATGAACGCTACGACCTTTGGGTTTTTATGATACTTCCAAAGGGCCGATGGATTTTCGTTAATTTCTTTGAAAGCTGTGAATATCTCTGGATCCTGAAAAAGAATTTACGTACGTCGTTACTCTTCTTTTTTCTTTTTTTTCTGGACGGACGTGCGAGTACGCGCAGGTGCGTCAAAGTTAACGAGCTTACCATAAAACCATCGAGCATTTCCGGGTCGCTCAACAACTTGTAAAAACTTCCCCTTTCTTCGGGATTTAACTTTATATCCTCCTCTTCCTCCTTCTCCTTCTCCTTCTCCTTTTCCTTCTCTTCCCTAACATTTTCTCCTTTTGCGCGGCCCAACTTTTCTTCGAGTTTACGTTCCTTCTTCCTTTTGCGTTCCTCGATCTTACGAGCCTGCAACGATAGAAAAATTATTATAGACGAATAATGTCGCGCGATCAATGGAAATCGTTCCGACGATTAATACCGATAGGTTAGAGAATTATAAAAGATATTATCCCCATAGGTATTCTAGGGAGAGACGGATGGATAACGTTCCTCCTTTGTCCTTGATATAATCGCGCGATAAAAGGGTTAACCAGCGCGATATAACTTGAGGAACGCATCCAACGGGTAAATCATTGTGACGCGAAGATGCCTGAGCAGAAGGAGGTATCGCATCGTGACCTCGGATGATTATACGCGCTTATTATAGACGGCCGAGTAGCCAATTTGGCTAGCAAACCTGTTCTTAAGAATCGACAAAACAAGTCAAATATGTTTGGGTACCACGTTAGATCGGAGTATCGTCGGGTTATCGACGATTTCGATTTTCGCCCAACGACACACACGAGATCTCGACTCGCCCATTATCCTCCCCCCCCCCCCATCCATCTCCTATTAATTATACGAATCCTGATCGTTTCACCGAAAATCTCGATACCGTCGTATCGACCGTTAAATAAGGGGGGTATAGGGGGGGGGGGTATTCGTTCTTAATTCCATCCTTCGATGGTAGGCTTGCTTATCGACGAGAAGAATTAGAAGAGTACCCGTGCCGACGGGGAAATTAGGAGGTAGGGAGGAAGTATAAGAACTTTTGCACGAGTGGCCGCCGGCCACCTTATACGGCGGCGACCCGGGCATCTCTAAATATAAAGAGGTGGTGGCCGCGCGCCGTTGCGACGCGCTCCTTTCTGTCCGATGCGAGAGCGCCTCTCGAGAGAGTCTTTTCTTTCGATTTTTATTAAGCGCGCTTACGCTTACGCTTACGCTTACGCTTACTTGATTAATTACTCGGACGCTATAAATGCTATAAAGAAAAAAACTATAGGAAAATGGGAAAATCAAGAGGATGGTAATCTTTTTCCTCGGAAACGTTCGACGATGTAAGAGGCAACTACTACCGTCCGAGTTGCATCGCCACTAACGATCTAACTTTTCTACATTTTCGCGTGCGATATGAAATGTGATACGCTCCTCCCTTTGAATAAGGATTATACCATATTCATTAATTCGTCCATATCTAGAGGCTCGAACTTGGATAAGGTCGGACCTCTCGAAGCTCCTTTGGTTAACGAAGAATTACAGCCCGGGATAGGCGTACGCTTCTTATACGCGCCTCGAGAGACGAGCGTATATTTAGATGTCGCCGATCGCGTAGACACCGAATGAACGCGACCTTTAGGCTGCTCGAACTTTGCCATCGGTTCGCGCTTACAATTGCCCTTGTCGTCTTTTTTCCCGCGTCCCTAATCCATAATATAACATAGTCAAGAGATTACTCGATTAGAAAATAACCATAAACGAATGTAAATCTAACCTAACGATAAGAAAAGTACTTTGCATTGCTTTTCCTTCTTTCCTTCCTTTTTCTTTTTCCTTTTGTTTTTTTTGGGGGGGGGATTTGAGAAAAAACATTCGATTCGGATCCACTTCCCGGAGAAGGATTCCGTTGTTATCTTTTGACCGATTCGATCGTAGATACCGATATATAATGAGGGGTGTTTGCGATTACAAGGGAACGTTCACGTTTAGTAGCGGAATGAACGAAAACAAAAAGAAAGAAGAAAAAGAAAGAAGAAAAAGAAAAAGGAAAAGTCGAGAAAAGAAGGAATGCAGTATGCGTGGCGGACGAAACTCTGCGAGCAACGGAGAGAGGGGTGTGTCTTCGGGGTAGTACGACGGTAGTAACGATGCCAGTTCTTCGCAAGCGAGTCGGGCTCGAAGAACTCGAGCGTCGCGAGAGTGAGAGAAGCTACCAGCAGCAGCCTGGCTCATCTTGTAGTGTCTAGTGTAACGAGATGACGGGCTCGTTGCTGAGACCCACGTTCTTAGTGGGCCTCTTTCTGACTTTCCTAGCCATTGCCTTGCAGGGTGAGTACGCGTTCGCTCTTTCGTTTTACGGAAAGGATATTAATTTCTTACTTTTCATTTTTCTTTCATCCTTTTCAAACATTTCCTTTCGTCCACTGCTTTTGTCTAACAGCAACGTTGATCTTTCTCGTCCATTCTCGCTTCCCCGGTGTTTGATGTTTTTTCTTATCATCGTCTACCTTCCTTCCGTTTCTTTTTTCTTTCCTTTTCGTTTTCTCTTCCCCCCGTATTTTCCTACTCGTTCGCACTTATCTCGCATTAGATCGCGCATTCTTCGGACATTCGCTCGGTGGTGTTAGGCTGGGAAAACTCTACGCGACATTGCTTCCCACGTAAATCTTTTTCTTTCGCTATAAAACGCATTGCGAGGGCGCTTATCTCTCGCAATCGATCGGTTTTAACGATCGCGACTTTCGACTTTCGCGACGTAGAGCGATGGAAACGTCGAGACGCAACCCCCCTTGTGACGATCAACGCTTGACGAAGGTCAATGTTACGTAAAGTCTTATTCGGCGGCATCCGCGTCATCATTTTTTGGCTCGTGACCTTACATCGAATCGGATTACCGTATCGAATTTTCATTTTATCGCGACTTTCTCGATCCCATCGACTATCGAGAAAACACTATCGATATTCTATATACATATATCTACAGGATATTCTTATAAAAATTTTGTTCGTTCGTTCGTTCGTTCGTTCGTTCGAACATTCCTATAATCGAGTGTTTTTATGAGACGCGCGTGCCTACATGGGAAAAATCGGTCGTCGCTTTTCATTCTAATCCAATGTTGTACGATCCGTTACGATCTTGAAACTTGCAGCGTTGTTACGCGATTTATTAAAATTTAACGAAGCCCCGACACATATCTCGATAGAAAAAGAATGCAAATTGATCGTTAAGAGATGCCGAAATAACCGTTACGATCGCGCCGATTCAAGGATTCGTTATTTTGGGAATCTCAAAGTACGAGGGTCGCGCGTGTGACTCGTAGTAATTACATAAGAAGAAAACGTTGAGATTCCCTAACTAGCTAGCGGATATAAACAAAATGTTCTATCGATGTTTCTACTTGCGTGCATACTCGTATTTCGTATTAATAGTGGATAACTATATAAAAATAAGACACGAAGTAGCTACGTTTCTCGCGAATCTCTTTGGACGCTTCTTAAAAAAAAAATCAAGCTTTGTCCCAGTAACGATAGGAATATCCCCAAAGGATGCCTCTGTAGAACAAACGTTTCTTCTATGGGGAAAAACGAAAGGCGTCTCTAATCGAGAATTCGTCGTTCGACGAATATGACGGAATATCGGGAAATGGTTGACGATAACGTATAAGACAGGACGCAAGATATTCTATTTCTATCCGTGACAGTTGCACTTGCCAAACGACAGCTGCATGCTTTTAGTTCTCTATCTCGCTAGCAGATATCCTAGAATTTGATCGAATTTTCCCTATGTTCTCCGTTCTCCGCCTTTTGCTTCTGTCACGCGTTTTCGTCGTCGTTACGTAAACTATACGCGCACGATCGATAGTTATATATCACGATATATCCATATAGCACGAGAGTTTCTACAAAACAAAATGATATTTGTTAACGATACGGAAATTGCTACGGGACTGTATTTATAGATCGGCCTTTACAATGTTACGAGATAATTCTTAGTTAAACTTGTATAGTACTTTTTTGTTCTTTTTTTTTTTTTTGTTTTTTTTTTTCGTTTGCAGATAAAAATAAATTTCACTCATCCGATATATAAATATTTCCAACTGTTTGCTCGCTTCAAAGCCGCCGCTGCCGCCGCCGCCGCCGCCGCCGCCGCCGCCTACCCACCGCTAAACTTAGAAACCGGCCTCGCATTTCCCAGGTATACCCCCCTCGACAAGATAATATCGGCAATTTCTTCGTCGAACTCATCGCGGTCCACTCTCCCCCGTCCGCTTCTTAATTTAAGATAAACAAAATTTGTCTTTATCTTTATCGTTTATTCGACTGCTTCGACCGCACGTAGAAATCCATGGAGGAGCATCGTGAATATTATCGATACGGGAGAGAGAGAGAGAGAGAGAGAGAGAGAGAGAGATAGAGACGAATCACCCCGCCGCTTCTTCGACACAGCTGTCATTCCTCGTAGAAAGACGCGCATTGCTTCTGGCTTAAGGAATTGTGCCATCTTGTTTTCGCATCGCACGCATGTACGAACGATTGAAAGAAAGAGATATCATTGGAATCTTTGGTAGAATCGAAAAGTTACGTAGTACGCGTTAGAAGGAGAAAATTAGACGAGTTGATCGTTTCAGGAGTGCAATGCGAAGAAGAGCTAGAATCTATACCACCGGAAGACCTTTGCCGGCCTTACATCGAGAAGGCACTCAAGGATCTCGGCACAGGTAATAGCGTTAAACGTTCATCAACGATTTCGGGTGGAACGAACACAGGGATTTCTAGGATATTTCGTTTAAAGGATCTTTGGAGCAGACCAGTGCAGAGGCCGATAATCTTAATAACGACAACGACGAGGAGGGGGAGGAGGGGGGACGACAAGTTGGAGAAGAAGCGTTGCCTGTCACTGAGGAGGTGACGAGAAAAAAGCCCTACTTAAGCGCTACGATATTGAAGGCCAAAGCGAATGCTCTTTTTTCTCTCTTATGATTGTTTCGTAGGCCGATGAATCTATAGAGGAGGACGTTTCGAAGGCGGATCGAACGGAGGACAAGGAAGAAACCGATGACATCACCGAAGCGACGGAAGGAAAGGAAGATCTATCCGGAGAGATCGATAATGTCGGCGTAGAGGAGGAAACTCTACGAGGGGCCGAGGACGAATCGATCGAAGCATCCGACGAGGACGGAGCTCCCAAGGACGAGAGTAACGGGGAGGAGGAGGAGGAGGAGGAGGAGGAGGAGGTAAAGGGAGGTAAGTTATCACGATTACGCGATACGTAAGATATCGCGACAAGCGACGGGGAGAGAGGACACATCGACGCGAAGCGAATTTTCTTCGCTTGCAGACAAGAGCGAGGAGAAGGATGAAGGTGGAGGCGAAGGCGAAGGCGAAGGCGAAGGCGAAGGCGAAGGCGAAGGCGAAGGCGAAGGAGATAACAAAGAAGAGGAGGAATCCGTCGAAACGAGAGGGGAAGAAAATGATCGATCCGAAGAAAAAGAGCAAAGGTCTGCCGAGGAAGAGGCGGCGATTCGATCGGGCGATGACGAACGTTTGACCGAGTCCATCGAGTCCATCGAGTCCATCGAGTCCACCGAGACGATCGAGACGATCGAGACGATCGAGGCATCCGAGGAAGGTCCCGAAACGAGCGATGGAACTGCGTCCGTTGGCGAGAATGAGGTCGAAGGGAAAGAGAGAGAAAGTGACGAGAAGGTAGAGACGTCGCAGGAGGAGAAGGAAAGGGCGGACGACGTGAGCGATGACGCCGATAAGGAGGAAGAGAGTTCTTTGGAAAGTGAAAAGGTGGACGAAGCGAAGCGAGACGGCGACGACGACGCCGAGATCGAGGAAACGAGCGAAGAAGCTGTGAAACGCGAAACGATCGACGATGATGGAAAGGAACATGAGAAACCCGACGCCGCGGACGATTCCGAGGAAAAGGTCGAAGAGAAGGACGAGGGTACGTTAGAGACGACGATTGCGTCCGAGGAAAGAACGGCGGAGAAAGAAGAGGAGAGCGAAGAGAAAAGTACGAAATGGCAGGAGGAAGGGGGAGAGGCAGAGGTAGAAGAGGAGACGAAAATGAAAGAAGAAGGAGTTACGTCTCGTGCCAGACGAGAAGCAGGTTACGAGGAAACCGACGAAAGACCGTTAGAAATTCCTCGAGAAGATAAAAGCGAAGAGGACGAAGAAGGTAGATTCGATATATCGTTAGGGTATTTCTTTCCATGTAGGCTAAATAAAATTGACACGCTTTCGTTAATTAGGAAAGAGTCGTAACGCTTCCTATCTCGATCTAGATATCGCGGCTCGATCGGATATTTCTAAGCTTTGTTCTTTTAACTCGTTCACCGGCGATATATATATATATATATATATATATATATATATATATATATATATATATATATAACCGTATTAACCGTTGACCGATCTAAAATCTCCTATTAGCAAAAGTTGAGAGCGAGGAAGAACCGAGCCCCGAGGAGGATTTGATTCGAGAGATACAAGTGCCGGAAAATCTTCGGCCGCGCGATCACATCAACCAATTGTTGAAATTAGACGAGGAGAATGAAGAAAAGGAACGTGCCATAGAGAAATTTTCCGACGTTGTCTTGAGAGACTTGAAGAAGCTCTACGACAACGCGATTCAACCTTTAGAAACGCTCTACAAGTACAGAGATCTCAGTAACAGACACTTTGGAGGTAAACGTTATTACAACTCTTTGATCGCATCCACGATCGCGATCTCATACCACGCTCGATCTCTCTTCTTCTTTTCACTTTCTTCGCACAGATCCCGAGATATTCTCTAAACCGCTGGTACTCTTCATGGGTCCTTGGAGCGGTGGCAAATCTTCCATCATCAATTATTTATTGGACATAGAGTATACGAGGACCGCATTGCGGACAGGTACGTAGTAAATTAAAATATGACATTACGATGAGTGAAAATGTTGCGAATTTTCAACGTTAAAAGTTTCGGCAAATCGACTAATTCGATTCTGACGCAGGAGCCGAACCCTCTCCCGCCTATTTCAATATCCTGATGTACGGCGAGGAGGAGGAGGAGGTTCTCGATGGCACGCAATTGGCCGCCGATTGGACTTTTTCTGGATTACAAAAGTTTGGCCAAGGGATGTTGGATCGTCTTAGAGGGTTGCGCTTTCGTAACAAGCTGCTGGAAAAGGTATACCTCTATACCGCGTGTATACGAACACTCCATCTCCCTTCTCTGTCGAATAACAGGTCAATATCGTCGAGATACCTGGCATCTTGGAGATACGCAAACAGGTACAAAGATTGTTTCCGTTTAACGACGCGTGCCAGTGGTTCATCGACAGGGCAGACATCATTTTCCTAGTCTACGATCCCTCCAAGTTGGACGTTGGACCCGAAACGGAAGCGATTTTGGATCAACTCAAAGGCCGTGAATATCAGGTAAAGGAGAATCGATGATATATATCTCTCGTATAATACACACCTTTCGAACTTGCATTTGATTTAATTTAACCCGTCCAACTTTCTTCCCCCTATACGCAACCCAGACACGAATCATCCTCAATAAAGCTGATCAAGTAAAACCGGAAGAACTCATGAGAGTGCAAGGTGCACTCATCTGGAATATATCTCCGTTGATGTCTAGCGCCGAACCGCCGATAATGTATTCCTCCTCCCTATGGTCTTTACCTTACGAAACTGGCGCACCTACCAGGCTATTGTACGCGCAAGAGCGCGCCTTCCTTCGTGATTTGCGTTCTGCCATCGACAAAAGGGTTGAACATAAAATAGCCAGCGCCAGGAGATTTGCTGTAAGTTCGTTCGTTCGTTCGTTCGTTCGTTCGTTCGTTCGTTCGTTCGTTCGTTCGTTCGGCGAACGAAACCCCCATATCTTCTCTTTCCATTTCAAATGACAACTACATTTTCTTATACTTGCAGGTTCGCGTACGAAATCACGCAAAGATGGTAGATTGCTACTTAACGACGTATTACAATCATAAAACCTTCTTCGGAAATAAGAAAGAGATTAGCGACAAGATCGTTGAAAATCCTCAAGATTATCATATTTACGAAGGCTTGAGTACTCTTACCAATATATCGCGTTATGACCTTCCCGACCCAGACGTCTATCGGGATTTCTTTCGATTAAACCCTTTATACGACTTTCAGCTTTTAAGTTCAACCTGCACTTATTTCCGCGGTTGTCCTATAAACAGACTCGACGTTGCCATTGCGTACGATCTGCCAGAACTTGTTGGAAAATATAAGAAATCTGTAGAAGTGGTGATGCATGAGAACGAGGCTAGTAGCCCATCCAGTTGAGTACAAATGCACCTTCTAAATGAAATTCTTTCTATCGTGTAGAGTACAGAATAATGCCTAATTTTCCTTTTACTCTACGTTCGAATAGATCAAATGATAAATTAACATGATTGCGCACAAATACAGTATTTTTCACAACGACAGGAGAAATCTCCTCCCATAATTATGAATTTAACGACCTACTGCAACGATTTATTGGGAGTAGACTGTGCTCGGGGGCATTGTGCTGGGATAGAGTTGAGTCATGTATCGAGTTATATATCTATCGAAATGCACATCACTCTACATTCTCTATAAAGAAAATGGATAACGGGAGAGAGAGAGAGAGAGAACGTACGGACGAATGAACGAGAGAGAGAGAGAGAGAGAGAACGTACGCACGAATGAGAGAGAGAGAGAGAGAGAGAGAGAGAACGTACGCACGAATGAGAGAGAGAGAGAGAGAGAGAGAGAGAGAGAGAGAGAGAGAGATATTTTAAGCAAGCGTCGATGCTGCAACAAATGTGTTTTAAAAGCCACAAGATTCATAATTTATGAAGACAATTTATGATTATCCCAACATTTTTTTATTTAGAGCGATCTCAGCAGTTAAATTACTAACTTGCAAATATCTCAAACAATCTCCTCTTTTAAAATTATGCTTGCACCTGGAAGATAATGCGAGTGTTATCATTCCGATATAAGATGAACAGTAAAAGTTTTCCTTCAATGTGTTCTAACATTAAATTATCAATCGTCGGATTAGCGGATGCACATTTTATAATTTCAACAAATGTCCTGTGAATAATTCGAAACAAGTATATATACGTCGTGAATTAAACAAAAAGAGCAGACAACTTAATTTAAGAGTGCGTACAGTATACGATGCACTGTATGCATTAAAAAAAAAAAAAAAAAGATACTAAAATTTGTTCACAATACTTGGTAAAGAATATAATTCGCTACATACGAATAATAATATTGGAATGTTTCCATTATAAAAGAGAAAAAAAGAAGAAAAACAAAAACTAAAACAAAACGAAAACAAAAACTAACAAGTGAAAGTTGTATCTTAATAGAAAAGAGAGAGAGAGAGAGAGAGAGAGAGAGAGAGAGAGAGAGAGAGAGAGAGAGAGAGAGAGAGAGAGAGAGAGAGAAGAAAAACAAAAAAGCAATGTCTGCAATTAAAAACAAAGATAGCGCGTTACATTTCCATATGATATCTTCATCTCATTATTTCATATTGCACAGTTTTCATCTTTTACATAATGCTGAAATGATTGTTATTTAGTTTATTTACATATTTTTCATTGTATGCATTTTATATGTAAGAAACCTAAAATGATTGAGACACTGCTTCGAAATTGACGATCGGTCGTATTACCGTCTTTATCCTTACCCATTTGATAAATTTTAAGTTACTTGTTGGCGCCATACAGACACGTAATCACACAAACCATTGACTTGTTGTTAATATACGAATTGTTGGTGTTGTTATGATTATGATTATGATTATGATTATGATTATGATTATGATTATGATTATGATTATGGTAATGGTAATAATTATTATTAGTAGTACTACGCCATTACACTAGAGAAACAGCAATAGTAACGGCAATGGTAACGGCAAGAACCGATACCGATAACGCTACTATTGCAGATACTGCTTGCAGTTATTACTGCTGATACTACTAGTACTATTATCGTCGTTAATATTAATATTACTGTTATATTATTTCAGTTGTTGTTATAGACATTACTGTTCCATATTATAAGAAGCATCAGATAAATTAGATGACTTATTTTGCAAAAATAAATATTTATTTCTAAACATTCATCCTAGATCGGTCGAAAATCTTTTAGAATCGAACTAAGTGGTATGAAATTTTTCGCTCGATACGATACACGACCTTTGGAAATCGTTTCGGGAAGAAATAATATCTTGAAAATAACAATTCTATAATTGCTTCTCCGTCATATAAAAGATATGTCGTCGGATTACGTTTCAAGATTCGTTAAAAATATTCTATAGGATCGAAAAATCGAAGAAAGAAGAGAAATTTACTTACGTTTGGAGTAGCTTCGCGCAACCATTCGTCCGCTTGTTCATCGAAATCAAATTTACAGGCGAGTCTCAAGTCATTCGCCGCCTCTTCCCACTTTCCAAGTAAGTGATACGCTCGTCCTCTAAATTTGTGACCAGCCGCGCTATCGGGATTCAATTCCAATGCCCGATTGCAATCGCGAATGCACGCATTAGGTTTGTTCGATAGTAAATATATTTGTCCACGTTTAGCGTATAAAAGCGCTGCCTGTGGATTTAATATAATAGCCTCCGTATATAGCTGTAAAGCCTTTTCGTAATCTTTCTCTACGAATGCCGAAACAGCTTCCGAACGTTTCGCTTGAGACTCCGCGATTTCTTCTTCGGTCGGTTGCGAAGTAGGGTTTCCCATTTCTTGCGGCTTGTCAGTGTCCGGTTCTATACGTACATATATATGTATGTATGTATGTATGTATGTATATATATATATATATATATATATATATATATATATATATATATAAATACGAACGAACAAAATTACAAGAGATAAGGATGTAAAAAAATCGTTCAAACGATTTAGCGTCGATATCTCGTTTGTTTCTTTGATTATTCTCTAAACCGTGCTCACCTATAACTCCCGTCATATCCAATTCCAAATCGCTTTCTTCGCTCTCTACTTCCGAGTCAGATTCGGTTTCTTTTGTCGCAGGAAGATCCACTTTACCGCCAAAATGCTCTATTAACGATTTGACGAAAGAAAATTCAGGCTTAAGTAAGATGGAAGGATCCAACTTGCACAATTCGGCGAAGGCCTTCACTTCGGCAAGATTCTCCAAGCGTATATTAGGTGTTGACATTTTTGCTATCTACGAAAGGAATGACAGAAAAAAAAATAAATCAATCTTATTAAATCGTCTTACGAGAGATAACGAAGAAAAATATTCGCTCTTCGCCGACAGTTATAAACTATATTACTATTACTCGAAAAGATCGCGGTTATCGAAGAATTTGCTATTATTTTATCTCTTTTGTAGTATCTTCCTATTTCTTTTCCCTTCCCTATCTGCCTAAGAAATATCCCATATATCCGTCTTCTCTCTACGATATAATTTAACAAAAAGAGAAAATGAGAAGAAGAGGTTAATATGTTTTAAGCCACAATTATAATTATCGTGTCAAGGTAATATTACGAATTAAAAAAGGTAATATTACGAATTTACGATGCGGAAAATATATCGTCCGACGACTAATCGCCCTATGGTATCTTCAATGAATATTTTCTTCTCTTTTTCAAATCGGCTTACCCTTTATACACCACCAATGGTACGCTCTAATATACAACTTTATAGTCACTCGGCTGTATTGATTGTATAGCGCTTTATGGGATTAAAATTCAGGTTCTTTTTCACCAATCATATTTTCACGATCGTAATCGATAATTATTATGCCTTTGTTGCGAACGTACCCAAATCCTACTCGTGCGCCTTCCAATGTTACGATTGGTCAACGAAAGAGAAGAAGATTATATTTCTTTATAACGATTATTTACAAGCGCGGCATGATACAAATATTCCATATAATTTGAAACTTTTGGTTTCTATCGTGTGGACAAAGAAAAAAACATGAGAAAGAAACGCGTATAGAGACATTTACGATCGAATTATTAGTAGTATTTTCTTCTCATTGATTTTTCTTTCCCTAGCATACGCGTCTCTCCACCTGCGCTTTGCGATTCGTACAAACGCCCATCTATTGTTTTACGAATAAAATCGAAAAAAATATATATACATGTATACATGTGTATGTATGAATATCGTAACTAAGGAATAGAGAGAGAGAGAGAGAGAGAGAAGAGAGAAGAGACGGATCACAGAAAGCATCGATAAAGGAGAATTGTACGGGGAAACGCGAAAATAACGATTGTCAAATATCATGGAAGAACCATTGCCAAAAAAATTAAAAACTGCCGACGATCCCGAAAGTGAAATAAACGTTATTAAAGATGATGACATAGAAAAGTATAAAATAAAAATGGATGTAAGCATTGAATCGGATAATCATGAAAGAGTAATTAACTCGGAGGATAAATCGGAGGATAAATCGGAGGATAAATCGGAGGGAAAAAAAGAAGATGGAATTTTTTTAACGGACGAAGAGGATTCATTCGTATTTCCACCCGACGACGATATATCCGATATGTTGGAAGGCATCGACTACGGTGATTCGTTACCGACCATTACCGAACGTTACTTTTCTACGTATTACAAAGTTGACGTTCAAAGACCCGGGGACGATATGTGCATAAGAATACACAGTAATCGTATTTGTTTAATCTCTTTAGCACCGAGTCATAATATATTTCAAAATGGTAACAAAATATTAAAGGTCGATTACAAAGTAAGCGACAAGTTAGATAGGATGTTAAACAAGGTGTCTGGAAAAAGTAAACACGGTGCTCAATCTTTGCAAGTTAATTCTAACATTTGCGCGATATCTTGTTCGGATGGACAAACGTACACAATAAAGTGCTGTATCATTGGGAAATTAATAGAAGTTAATGAAATATTGTTGCATTATCCCGAACTTTTAAAGGAACTACCGCACAAAGGCGGATACCTGGCTCTCGTGCTACCCAACTTAAAGCTATTGGATAAAACAAAAGATACGTTACTAACCTCCGAGGAATATAAAACGTTTATACTCTCGCGATCCAAAGTCTAAATTTAATGATCGCTGATCGATTGCGTAAAGACAATAATATGGTTTGCCTTTGACGAAAGTATGAAACTATCGATTTTTATCGATAATAGATATATATGTATAAGATTTTATATTATTTTTGTTATAGGATCGTCGTAGGTTCTTCGCGTATGAAACTTTCGTGCGACGATCGTGAAAGAAAAAAAGAGAAAAAAAAAAAAAAAAAAAAAAAAAGAAGAGGAGAGAACATGGGAAAGAGAATCGTACGTATGCGTGCGACAAGCGTCGTGTATTTTCTTTCCTAGGTAAAATACTCGCTAATCGATGGCACACTAAAAAGTCGTATCTTTATTTTATACAATCCTTCTCCTCGTCTTGCTTATTTTTTTGCTCTTGCTTCTTTGGAAGATCCTTCAATAAATTGCTCAAAATAATACCTGCAAAAATTATCATTCCTATTCTCTGATTAGATACAAATTTTTTAGCGCAATCTTTAGGATTGTCTATATCTAAAGTATATATCTGAAACCAAATATATAATATTACGGTTGTATATATATATATATACATTTAATATATAATTAATTAATCCTATATATATTAATCACGATGATGAGTTTTTACCTGTTGGAAGAGATGCTTTCCAGTTAACCCTACTGCCGCGTAATATGGCCAAGTTTGCGCGGTTACGATACCGGACGTTATTAATCCTGCTATCATAGATATACCAAATGCGGACAAATACAATTGCGTTCTATCTCCGAACTTTAACGCGGTCGATTTAATACCTAATAGTAGATCGTCTACCTTGTCCTAATACAATAGTGCCGTTAGTATAAGTAATAGTATTCTTAAACGTCGTAGAAACGATCAAATGCATTTACGCTTACTTGGTGGGCATAAATGGTATCGTATATGATAGTCCAACAAACTCCGGCGACGTAAAGCGGTAGGCATACCGACCAATCGCACGATTCTCGTACTGCCGACCATCCTAAGAGAGCTCCCCAATTGAAAGTCATTCCCAATATAAATTGAGGCCAATACGTTATTCTTTTCATCAAAGGATAAATTATTACTAAGCCTGTAATAAATAATAAATATAATGTTTACGAGTTTACGCATTAAATCTGCTTTATCTTTATTCTTTTATTTATCGGTAGGCAACAACCTAAAGAACTTGCACCAAGTAAAACGCTATACCAGTTTAATTGTAATAACACAAGTAAACCTAAACTCAATTGTCCTCCGAGAAATATTAACGACTGTAAATACGTAAGTTGTCCGGTAGCCAATGGTCTATCTTTCGTTCTTGCTACCTAACAAAAATTTTATATACTTTATAGATTATTATAAAACTGTAAGACGGCGATAAATCTTATAATAGGTTAAATACCATTTTGTCGATATCTCTGTCCCATATGTCGTTTATGGTACAACCGGCACCTCGCATTATAAATGCGCCTATTCCAAATAGCGTCAGTAGTTTAAAGTCTGGTAAACAGGTCGCAGGTGCTGCCATAGCTATACTCCAACCGCAAGGCCAAAATAACAACCATGATCCTAAAAATGTAGGCACGTTTATATATCTATAACGTATCTGTAATAATTATAGTATATTCCAACTAACGTATGTCTTACCTATAGGTTTGTCTATTCTCATAAGCCTCATATATGGTTGTATTTTTGGGGAAGAGTTATTCAGTATTCTAGCCGGTAATCCTGAATATCTTCTCTCCTGACAATCGGACAAATTAATATAACACAATGTATCTAATCCTAACAAAGGTTTAACTTTGTCATCTACGTCAAAACGTATTTTATATTTGTACTTAATTTTGATAGAGGATAAAGTATTAAAATTCTTAAAAGAACATAAACTGCTTAAAGCTATCTTGATCTGTTTATGATTAGAGTTATTAATATACGTTGACAATCCATAAAATGCACCCAGTTTTTGACCACTTCTTATTAATAACATGGTTTTATATCTTATCTGAAATGTACGTTTAATAAAAGAAGAATTGGAATGGTGCATATTAAATATTATACATATAATATGTGTATATCATATATACATATATATATATATATATATATATATATATATATATATATATGTATATATATATATACACACACAAGTTGGCTAAAAAATTATTAAACGAATTAAAATAAGATAGATGATGTTACATAAACACGTGACAATTACCTCAGGTTGAAAGAATTAAATTAATCTACCGGCATTAGGTTAATCTTCTCAAATCATAGATATTATTTTAATGCCAACGATTTATGCCAACAAAAGATGACAATAATGATACATATGGCATATCTATTTAAAATCTATTTATTTGAAAAGTTCACATGACAAATCACATTATAATACCATCGTCAAAGTTCAAATAAATACTGAACGGAATCATATTCATCCAATTAAGACTGCTGCATGTGTTACTATATTTATTGATTATATAAAAATCGTTGTTATTGCAAAACGTCGAAAATGGTAGAATTTTTCGCTGAAAATTTTTATGTTTCAATTTTATTTTTTAATAAAATATTCCTTTCTTATAATTTAATTAGTTTTTCACATTACATAAATCTACGTATATACGAGACATCACGCTCGTATCATTCTCGATTTTCTTCTTACGAGAGAATTAGTTATATAACGTATATATAATATATATGCTTATACATAAGAGTGGTATAGAAAAGAGCAGGAGGGGGGAGAGATACTAGTGCTGCTCTCTGTGGCGAAAGACTTAAACATATAATACTCGAGTAAAATAACTCAAACTATTTTCCTAAAAGAAATACTTGATTTTTGTATCGCAGATTTGGCTCGTATTCCTTTAATGTTTTCCGAATATCTGATCGATCATGTGGATTCTCCTCGTTCGTCCTCAGACAAATCGTCCAAGAATGATCCTTGCCAACTACTCAACGGTAAAAATAACTATAAAGTTGCAATTAGATTGGAATTCAAAAGTGTCGCTTGCATAGCTATTAGAATGTCTCGTATTGCATTATTTAATATTTTTTCGTAATGTTATTATCGCAAAAAGCAAATGATATTAAAAATATTCAAAAATAACGATTAAAGTAAAAAAACAAACTTGCATTAAACGTTTGCGACTTCATAATAAATTGTTATAACCTTCAAAATTGGTACGAGTGCGACAGGATAATACGATTTTTTTATTATAAGATACAAATCCATTAATATTAAGAACTTATTAAATGATACAAAAAAAAAAAAAAAAAAAATGTTGCGCAATAATATTTGAAAAATTTATGATACATATTTGACGGAAATAAATCTCTTTTTAATTTTATTATAATGCCCCTCCCCCCGTTCATATGTTGATAACCCGTGACAATTTTTGTACTCTGTTAAGGAGCAAGTCTCCTTGCTTCACCATCGCTTGGTATTGCCAATTTTTACTATCTGGACGATTAGTTTCTACTACTCCGCCAACACGATCGACCTTACAATGTAATCTCCCAGCTGCGATAAATCTTGATAATTCCCTGCAAATACGGAGAATACGAATGATTAATATCGTACGTATCGATTACTCGCAAAGCAATTGGAGAAAAAAAAAAAAAAAAATCCAATAAATTACGAAAAAGGTAATAGCTTACTGATCTATATATTCTACGGTAACGCCAAATGCTTCTGCCATATAATGTAACGTCAATGAGCGGTACGACTCTAACAACTGTGTGTACGCAAGAATGCGCATTTCTCTAACGTAATATCTATAATGCGGAAATATCAAATAATCACTTCTTAGCAATCCTTCGACTTGTGCTGAAAAAAGTAATAAAATCGAGATGACGACCGAACGAAGGAGAGAGAGAGAGAGAGAGAGAACTTTAGCGACTGTATTATTCGTAAAAGTTACCAAGATTTTTGAAGAATTCTGCATAGTGACAATTATACAAAGAAAAGAGATAATCCTTAACGTCCGAATTGCTGTGCAATACTTCTAAAATTTCTGATCCTTTAATGATCTTATCGCGCAATTCATTCCTTGGCAAACTTATCATACTTAAATAAACGGTGTATCTTACGAACGTATTGTAATCCATAAGTTCGTAACTCGTAAATGTGCTTATCGTGTCCAAAAAGAAGTTTGCTGCTTCTTTAAAATCGCGTACCGCTATACAATAAGTCCCCTGATATACTTTCAAGCGATTTCGTCTGTCCCAATCGCCACCTTCTTCGATTAAACTAAAAATTTATACGTGTACATCGTATGCTTTCGCTAAATTCTTCAGCATGCTGAACGAGCATGCCCGGGCTTTTACAAACACTTATACATACCTTTTAGCTTTTTCTATATTTCTGGTAATATGATCGTGATCCAAATAAAACAAACCGATTCTAATGTTATGAAATACAATATCTAATCTATGACCCAAGGATACGGTTTTGTCGTAAGTTTTTTTAAAAGCCGTTATCGCTCCTTCTTTATCTCCGATTCGGCAAAGGTGTTCAGATTTTTTAAGATTAGCCTCTCTTACTTCCATTTCACCTAAGTTTTTTTCAGCATCTTCGATCGCACCATCCAACTCTTTCAGCTGTTCGGCATTGCGAGCCCTCATGTTGGCCAAAAGCGCTTCGTCTACTACCCAACTCAGATCTTTACAAACTTCTTCGTAAAACGGTGCCATGTCTGTCGAATATAAAATTCTATGCCCTAGTTAATCCTTTTTTTTTTTCTTTTTTTTCTTTTTTTTTTATACGGTCAATTTAATTTCTTTTGCTCTTAAAAATCCAATTAGCATATTAACTGGGGTTATTGCGGAATAATATCCTATGGTTACTATTAAATCTGATTACGTTAACGTTATTAATATAAATAATAAAAATAGTGAGAAACATTTTGAAAGACAGTTTTAAATGTAAGGGTGAAAAATTGCAAACTCACTTTCCGCTTTAATGGCATCAAGCAGTTTAGTTTTCAAATACGGATCATCGTGGTGTTCCGGTAGACTCAATAAAAATTTAATTTGCGCCAATTCTAAATTGGGATTTTTTTCTAATCCTTCCTCTTCTAGATTTTCTAACGGCATTGTTTAATTAATAAATTGACATGGACAGAACGAAGAAGACACGACTACGAGGTTTGTCGAACGATACACCAGAAACGTATCGATACATAGAACGGATCGAGTAGGATCGAGGATCGAGCATCGAGCATCGAGAAGCGATCTCGACGGTGAAGATGCGAAACTCCGAAAGATAAAGACGCGAACGTGTAAAATTTACCATATTCCGCATTTCTTTCTAGCAAAACGTGATTGGTGGTCAACGCCGTGATAATCTAGCATCGCGATCGTCGCCCTAGTATATTCCGTATTAAGCTATCATCGAGATCGATAAAAGACTAGCTTCATAGAGCCAATCGAACGCAACCCTACTAACCCCTACTTTTGCTTTTTTCCCCCCCTTTATAAAGAGGCAATTCCTAAGAGAGATACGAAAAGTACATATATATGGCGCAAGAGATAGATAAGAGAATAACCTTGGTCGTCAGCGTACTCTCTCGATCGTATCGAAAGATTCCGTCGTTAAAATACTCCGGTTTACTTAGACGAGCATGTATAATTCGAAGAAACGGAATCGGTTACTTCCTTCTATGTCGTACTGAACAATCGATTATCGTACGAAACTAAGGATATATGACGTTTCATCCATTCGATAGTTTTAACGAATCTAATCATTTCCTGTGACGATAATAAATGTGTTAAATTTAAAGGCTATTCAAATGTGTGTCATATTTTCTATATTATATATATATATATATATATATGTATATACGCGTGTGTATGTATATAACTATATACGTAACACACACGTGCGCGCGCGCGCGCACGCAAGCACGACATTAGAAAAAAAAAGTTGTTAAACTTTATTTAATTGTATAGCTTTCGTGAGACCGTCGTCGTATCGATGATAACTACTATGCGTATTGGTTCGAGTAACCGTTGGATAGAAAAGATACCTCCTCTTAGTGGCTTGACCATTACGACTTATCGTTTGGTGCAATCTAAATCGTGTTCGTATTCCAAAATGAAAACGCATTATGACACATTAGAAGTGTCACCGAACGCTACTCAAAGCGAAATAAAATCGTCCTATTACAAATTGAGCATGCTATATCATCCCGATAAAAATAAGTCTGAATCTGCGAAAAGAAAATTTCAAAATATTTCACAGGCATACGAAGTATTAAACAATTACCAAGCACGCAAACGTTACGACAGGTCTATCATGATAAATGAAAACATTCAGGAAAATACTACTAAGACCAATTATACGTATGCTTCCGTTTATAAAAGTAAAGTAGATCCGATGGAATACAAATATTTTAATTTCGACGAATGGACTCGTCAACATTACGGCCAAGCGTTTGATAGAAAAAGAAAGGAAACAAAATTTACGTTTGATAGAAAAAGAAAGGAAACAAAATTTACAAAACCGGACGTTAGAACGAGTTATAATGAAAACGGCAACAAAAAGTTAAAGATGTATTGTATGATGTTATTCGTAACTATTTACTGCGTTCTAATATCGATAACATCTAACAATTACGACAAACCAAAGGAGAAGAAAAAAACTTAAAGTGTAAATACGTCGTATAGTCAAATTGTCCAAGAGTAGCAAATTATAGATAATTTCTAAGTAAAATTTATATTATAACTAATAAAATATATATATATATAGAGAGAGAGAGAGAGAGAGAGAGCAAGCTCGCATGTAATGTAAATAATTGTAAATAATTACATTTGCAAAAAGAGTATTCTTTGGTTTTTTACCGACGCATACGCTTTCTCAATGCCCTAGACGGAACGACAACGGTAATTAAAAACGAACGATTAATAACATTCATCGATCAAATGTTTAAGCTACTCTTGGAAATGAAGTTCTTTGCGAGATGGATTGTAAATGGCGTAGATACGATTAATCCTTAAATACGAAAATACAGCTACTTGGATACGATTCAAAGGATAACAGTTATTTTGAAAGCATTATAAAAATGATGAAACATACGAGGCAAACGAAATATCGCACCATTTTTAAAAAAATCCAAACTCTCTTGAAAATATTTTAATTTTCTTTTGTATTTCCCAAATACAACGATATATGCCACGTACACAAGACCTCTTCAGCGTATATATGCATTATTTACAAAAGAAAGGAAAAGAAAAAGAAAGAAAAGATCGGTAGATAAGAGAAGAGAAAAAAAATTGAGGCCCATTCAATATGGTCTGTAAAGAGAAGGACCGGACGGTATGGGCATTGGCATCGATACCGGCCCTGTCGGGTACGGTATGGAAGGTGCAATTCCAGGAAAGTTAGAAGTAAAATAAGACGAAGAATGCGACGATTTTCGCATTATTTCTCTGATCTTATCGACTTTAACTTTACGCAAGTGCATTAATTTTCGTCTTGATAAAAATTGTTCTAAAAATTCATCCACCTCTATATCGCCGGCTAAAAATTTTTCTGCCACTTTCTGAAATATAAAACTCCCGAATCAATGATATTTCATCTTTAATTCTGTCAAGAAAAGGAAAAAAGAAAAAATGCCACATTCGTTTACCTCCGATTCCTCCTCGATTTCTGCGGCAGCCGCTTGCAAAAGGTCTAACGCCGTGTCTACCGTCATAGTTCCAGACCTATCCTCTATAAATAAAATAAATATTATTTTCTTTTATCTCCCCGTAAATAGAACAAAAAAATGTGTGAACGTTACTTATACCAATAGTAATTATTATAATTCATTGAAGAACGTTTGAATATTCTTTGGGCTAGCCCGTATATGAAAAATTAATCAACTTATTATTTAATATTTGTTGAAAGACGTACTCATCTCATTGAGTTTCTCCTTGACGCTGGAACATAATCGATGTCCTTTGTCGCTAAGTTCTTTTAAAATTTGTTTACCTTCTTCTAATTCCGGCTGTTTCGAAAGATTGAATTCTGCCAACGATCTGTTGCTAGCCATTAGTACTTCTTTTTCGGTTTCGAGTTCTTTGAACTAATATCGAGAAAATACATTTGTAAGACGGATACGTCGTGCAAGACCTATGCCATCGAATATATATTTTGATATATATTCGATGGCATATAACAATATACCTGCTTTATGTCCTTTACGATGTCTTCGAACTTGGTATCGTCGTTTAATATATCTTTTAATTCTTCGTTACTTAAAAGTGTCAACAGACCCAATGCAGCGGGTATATCCGGTTCCTGACTCGACTTATACATTTTGCGATATTTTTCCTTCTTCAACGATCGATTCGTAGAGACGAACGGTTATACCATCTAGACGTATAAAGTTTGCTACGGTAAATAAAGGGTCTTATCGTATGGGCCCAAATACCTAAGTACAAAGATTCGATCGAATCACGATATCACGATCGTCGAGTATAACGTTCTTCCAACAATTTTTTCTCCTTCTCCCTCGTATCTCACTTTCGTACGTTTAGCTCGGATACTCGATCGATCCGTATCAAAACGAGCCGCGAGACGATGATTATATCGAAATAATATTTACCTATCGAACGATTTCAAATGTACAATATATTCGTTGATTGCAGTCCGTAAATATGATATATATATATATATATGTGTGTGTGTGTGCGCGCGTATGGTAACAACGTTGAGACTACAGGACAACTTTGTTTATCGCATGTAAATGTAGCGTATTCTCTTTCTCATATAATAATGAGAAAGAATTTTGGTTGAACGGTGGTTATCGATAATAGAAAAAAAATTATTATTCAACAACGAACGATCAGCGACCGTACGCGTACGCTCATCTTCTTCGACTTTTATCGTAAAGCCAGGACTGGCCACGGCGCCTCTCTCTGCGCGCAATCTTGGGCCATAATCGGTGTTTTGTTCTATGCGTTGATGACTAACAGCGACCCGAATAAAAAACGGAAAGGACGTGCACCGTTACGATTAATATCGTCTGTCGATAAACATTTGTTTATCTCGACGAGTACGCCGAGATAATATTCGATAATATTCCACATTGTGCGGAAGGAGTAAATCAAACGTATCGAACGAATAGTCTTGAAAAGTTAGTAATTTGAATGGTCGTAATTACCGAGACGTCGCGTTAAGATTATTTTCTACAGTTATATCGATTATAATAATTAGTCGAGATCTAAAGAAATATATTTATTGGTTAAGTGCGTGTCCGCGATATCGTCGTGTTAGACACGATTAAAGGCGAAGAGAAGGGGGTGGGGGGGTCTTTCGAGAGAAAACGGCATTGGGTATGAAATTAGAAAATATCGGTACTGCCTAAGAACGCATCTCTCTGCATCATTTTGATTTCGAGGACGTCATGACAACGCCGCCGAGCCGTCGTCATCCTCCGTCTCGTTTACGACATAACCTCAAAGCGAAGATCGAGGAGAGTTCGCGGCGTCGCCGGACCGACGTCGACGACAATCCGAAATGAACGAAAGAGCGTACGTAGAGAACGTTTTCGTATTTAAAATGCGATAAGGATGACGTTAGCGGTACGAACGATCGTTTAACGTTGAAAAATGTACGTTAAAACAACATGCCATCGACGAAAGACAAGTGGGTCAGACGTTTCATTATACCCGAAACTACGCGACACAGAAAAGGTTTTACCATATACAAAGTCACATCCGTGGTACGATTATAGTCTTTTATATACGGACGCGCGTAAGTTAAATTATTTAAATTTTACTCGAATCTATTTTACTTTCAGATATATTTGAAGGCGTCCAGAGAGGAAGTATCCAAGGTGTCCGTTTGGAAACGTTACAATGACTTCAAAAAGCTCCATTCGACGTTACACGCCTTACACGCGCGCTTTCAAATCAAAGATCCTTTTCCTCCTTTTACGAAATCAAAATTTTTTGGAAGATTCGAAGTGGAAGTCGTTCAGGAGAGAAAGATCGGAGCGTTGAAGTTTTTAGATTTTATCGGGAAACATCAGTGCTTATATACGAGCGAGGCTTTCATTAAATTTTTTGAAAACAGTCTTAACGACAGCAATACGAACGATCGCTCGCAGTCCGTAGGTTCGGATACTTCGGAAGACGATCGCAATATCGGTTTAAACGATCCCGGCTTGACGAATAACATCGACGTTGTGGAGAGCGCGCGTCTCTCGTCGGGCGGTGTCTTGGACGGAGAAAAGAGTTCGTTCAAAGGTAACAGAGGAACGGGCCTCCCTTTCAAAGAGTACGAAAAAGAATGCAATGCCGCTAAGAGCGACGACGGTTCAGGTATAGGGACAAGCGCGTCTAAGGTAGAAGAAAAACTATCGGATAATGGGAACGACAAGCGGGAGAATACGAAGGATGAAAAGTATGAGATAAAAAGGACGAAGATGCTAAAAATTAAGAGTCCCAAAGTTATACAGGATCGTTCGGATCTTGCGCACGCCTGCAAGGACATTACGCATTATATAGTGGTAGCCGCCGCTTATATAAGCGCGGCGTTCAAGCACGAGGCCATAGCGGAATACGAGGAAGCATTCGCTCAATACAAAATGGGAATCTCAACGTTATTGTTAGGCATAGAAACGGATCCAGACGATGCGAGGAAAGTAATAATCAAAGAAAAGGTATCGAAATATTTGGATAGGGCGGAGAAATTGTATAATAGATACTTAAACTGGAATATTTCGGTCCTGAACAAGCCTACGTCGGATCTTAAAAATTACAAAGTATTAAAGATTATAGATTCCGTAATGCTCGTTAAAGATTTACATACGAATAGCGTTAGAATAGTAAAGAGTATCGAAAAGTCTTTATCTAATAAGGAAAATATAAGCAATTATATATTGCGCGGGGAAATACCGTTTATGGTACGTTTGCACGGTTACATCGAAACGGAAGCAACGGTATTTCTTATATTGGAATATGTTAAACGCGGTAGATTGTGGGATTTCATAATGAAAAATTACAAATCGCACGACGATCGTTCGGAAAGGGTCGGCATTGGCGACGAACGCCGAAACACTTTCGAAGGGACCCTCGATAACGACGATGAGATAAAATTAATAACCGAGTACAGAGAGACGGAACGTCTCCGCAGTCGCGGAGATGGCGACGACGATGGCGCCGACGATGGCGAATCGACGAAGACGAACCTCGTTACGTCGAAGGAAGATAACGCGCGATCCCATAAGTCGTATAACGTAGATGAAATCCGTGGGAGTGACGTGCCTACGACGCAATTGTTAGAAAAAGCACAAAAATTACTGCGATCCGTTAATGCCACTTTAAGGAGAAGTAATTTCGTTGGCGTTGGATCGGACGAATCGAACGAATCGAACGAATCGAACGAATCGATCCGTTCGCGAGAGGGAAAAAATAAAGTATCGCCGGCGACGTCTGCGTCGGAGGGAAATAATAGGAAGAAACGTTTAAGCGATAGTTTGAATTTTAGGTTCGGCAACGCGCAAGAAGAGGACGATAGGTGGTCGTCGGGTGGTACGGACGCATCGAGCGACTCGATAATAACTTCTTTCGAATCTTTGAAAACGGACGATCCCGTCATAATCGAGGAACGAAGCGGCGGCGATACGTCGAAAGGTTCGAAGGAAAATTCTCAGGTCGAGAACGAACGACGAGTAGATTTGAGAACGGCGGCGGCGACGAAGACGACGAAGACGACGACGCTTTGGGAAATTCCCGAAGAAGTCGTTTGTCGTTGGGCGGCTGAAATCCTTTTAGCGCTCGAAGCGTTGCATCAACGAGGAGTCGTAATATTTGACTTGAAACCGGATAAGATTTTATTGGACGACTATGGTCACGTTACGTTAACGTACATCGTACCATGTCGTAATCCCGAATTAACGAAAATAAGACAAGAATATTCGTCTCCGGAATTGTATATGTTTTCGCCTACGACGACTCGTACCACGCCAGCGACGGACGTTTGGAATTATGGAATCATTTTGTACGAGTTACTCACAGGCATTGTACGCTTTCAAATTCGTTTCGAATTTAAATCGCTCGACGACGGTAGAGAGAGACATTTTATTTACTTATTTTACCTTCTCTCTCGCGCCTCCTCCCTCCCCCACCTCCCTTTCTTTGTCTTTTTTCAGAAGTTTGGATCTCTGCACGGCGAACCATTCCGTTCTCATTCCGTCGTTAGCATACCCACCAAATTGTCGGTTAATGCCAGAGATTTACTTTTTAACGTAAGCGCGTTAAGCACGATCATCCTATACTTTCGTACGTTTGCTATTTTTCATTCAAGATTTTCTTTTTCACCATTCAATTATTCTTCGTAGATTCTTAAGTACGAGCCGGAAGAACGATTAACGATATCGGACATTAAGAAGCATTACTTTTTTCAAAAGATCGATTGGTCGAGCATGGTATATTCTACGATTTGAAAGGAAACACGACGACGTAATCTTTCGAAACGATTTAATGAATTTATTAAATCTAACATTTGTCGTAAAGGTAAGTGTTTTTTAAATGATTTCTCGCCAAAGAATTTCGCTTAGTATACGGTTTAATTTATTAAACTTAAATGTGTAAAATTTGAAAGGGAGACGAATGAATTTATATTTCAGGCGAGGGGATTTCAGTCGATCGAGTGCTAAAAAAAAAAAAAAATTAAAAAAATGTATAGAGAAATATACCGAAAAGCAAGAAAATGTAGAAAGATTTGTATATGCGCGCGCACGTACACGCGCGCACACACATACACAGCGTCTTTAATATCGTTACTTTGATCTAGATTTCTCTGTTCTAGTAACCGTCGACATCCCATCGATGAATCTGGTTGTAAATAATACATTAGCGTTGTTGAACATACCATCTTTTAACGATACAACAATAAACTGTGAATGTTTAAAGTGTCTCTTCAACATCGTACCTATATTTTCTGTATGAGAAAGATCCAAAGCTGCGTCCACTTCGTCCAAAATGTAAAGCGGAGCTGGCTTAAATAAAAGCATAGCTAATATTAAAGACAAAGCAACCAACGATCTTTGTCCGCCGGACAATTCTCCCAATGATTCTTTCCAAACTCCGGAAAATCCTATTTTGATTTCTAATCCATCCATGACCGTTTGATTTTCCGGAGGTATAAGTTTGGCCTCGGCTCCTGGCAGCAGACTATTGAATATCGAACCAAAGTCTCTATTTACCTGGAACGACGAAACATCGTTGGAGGGTTTCAATTGCGATGTTGTATTTAGTATTTAACATACGGTATATATTGTATATATTTAGAAGAAATGAGAAATAATAAATTATTACTTGTTCCCAAGCTTTTAGCAGCGTCTCCTTCTTCTTTTCGTCCAAATATTTGATCGTCTCGAGTATTTTCTTCTTATCGCTTTCAACTATTTTTTTCTTCTTCACCATATCGTTGTACTGCTCCTCCTCTTTGTCCAAAAGATTAATCGCTCGCGTATTGACGTTACGGCTGAGCTTATCGCATTGTATCTGCAATTGCTGTAATTTCTGATCCATTTCTTCCGGTACGTTAACGTTAAAATCGTACATACCACCTGCGATATAATGATATTATATAGATATAATATATAGATATACACACGTATAAAGTATCTCCGACTATAATATTTATCCGACTATAACGATACCTGCTTTCCCAAAGTATTGTTTGTCCTCTTCTATCCATTGATACTTTTTCGTTAGTTCGACTACTTTTTGTTTGCATTCTTTCGAATAATCGTTAAGCCTATTAATCTCGTGATTCAACTTTTTAATTTCCAATTCCGCTTCCCTGTTTAATTTGACGATATCTTCTTTTCTTGCATTCGACCTTTGCATATCCTCGTTCTGTTGATTTATAACGCGCTTTTGTTCCTTAACTTCGCTTCTTAAACCCTCCAACGTGGCATTAATTCTCTCGAGTTCTCTTTCGAAACCACGTGCGATTTCATCGAGCTCGATTAATTTTTCTTCGGCCTTGATCAATTGTTCCTTACCGGTTTCTATGGTACCTTTCAACTCTTTCATCTCCAATTCTAGCGTTTCCGACTCTTGTTCCCGTTTTTGCCACTCGGCACGACTCTTTTCGGCCTTCCTCTTTAGGTTCGCCAACAGACTTTCCGATTCTTTCAATTGCTTTTCGCGAATGTTCGTAGAGTCCTTCAATTGACATTCCAATTCCTTGGTCCTTTTCTCGTTATCCCTTTTAGAAATTTTCGCGGCATTCATGCGTTCCATCAAATTATCGATATTTGCCTTCAATAATTCTACCTGTGGAAAAGGGAAAACGATGACGACGACGAAGATATATGTATATATATATATATATATATATATATATATATATATATATATATATATGTATGTATATATATGAAAAGAAAAAGAAATCTCCATAGTAAATAAAATTTACCTCCTCCTTGATCTTGTGATGCGTCGTCTGCTGTAATCTTTGCCGTACCATATCGACCTCGTACTTGTGCAAATCAAATCGTTCCTTCAACGACGCGTATTCTCTTTCTCCCTTCTGAGCGATTGTCAGAGTTCTTTCGAGCTCCGCCAAATGTTGTTCCTTCCGTTTCAATAAATTCTGCGTTTCCTTCAATTCATCTATTTTGAGAAGAACGGATCCCGTTTTGGATGGCGCACCACCGGACAACGTACCGGCAGGATCGAAAATGTCACCCTCTATGGTTACGCACTTTTTCATTATTTTTTCGTGGAAAGCTATCCTTTTCGCGGTTTCCATATCCTTGCATATAAAAATCTGTCCGAATATCCAAGTCATAGCGGGCCTGATTTCTTCGGGAAAATCGATCAGGGACAAGGCCGATCGAACGTTATTCGCGCCAACCAATCTTTCCGCAAATTCGATTATATGTCGCTCCATCGGTCTTCCATTTATTTTGTTAAGGGGAATGATCGTCACGCGTTGTTGTAGTTGACCGTGTTGGAGTAATTTTTTACTCGTATTTTCAGTGTCAACTATTACGTTGTAAAGCTAAAGACGCACATAAAGGAACATTTGTATTCACATTAGTTATTTGAGAGAGAGAGAGAGAGAGAAAGAGGAGATCTAAAAGGGCGTCTCGCTTCTCGTATATACCCACCTTTCCGCTCGCAGCCACGTCCAAGGCGTACGCGGCGCTCTTATCTTTGATCGTTAGTAGCGTACATGCCAATCCCTTGACAGAATTCTCTTTAAAATTCGGATCAGGCATTTTATAATGAAACCTAAGTTGAGGATATTGCGATTCAAATTGATCTATTTTCTCTTGCAAAGACCTTATTTCACATTTCAACGAATGTTTTAGATTCTTAAGCTCTTCCAATCGTTCCTTATCGAAATTAATCTTTTTCAATTCATTTTCCAAATTCTTCAACTCCTTCTCCTTCTTCTCGAGGTCCTTATTATCTTTTATATATTCACCTTCCGTATTGTACATGTCTTTCAATTTAGCGTTCAATTGACCCTTGGCATGATCCAACGTCATTTGCGACTGTTTAAGTTCCGTTTGCGCCTGAGTCACAGCTTGTTTCGCGCATATCAATTGTTGCTCCAACGTCGCATTTTCACCGTCCTCGTTTTGTAACAGTCCCGAACTGATCTTTTGATATCTCTCTTGGGCGGCCGTCAACGCTTTCGAATCCTTTTCGTCCTCCTCTTTTAATTTTTGGAACAAGCTACCGACCTTTTCAAATTCTTTTTCCTTAACGAGCAACATTGCCTCGTCGTCGCTAATATTTATTTTTAATTGCTCCGTCGCCTTTCTCGCAGCTTTAATATCTTCCTTGTTGCTATTGGATTGGGCCGCTACTTTGAATTGTATCTTTTCAGCATTTTTTAACTCTTCTTCCAACTTTTTCAAATTTCCCCCGAATTCCTAAAAGAAGAAATTAAAAAGAAATCAAATTCGTTACGCGCCAAGTGCGGAGCGTAAACGCTAAAAACGAAATAAAGGAGAGACTTGTCTTGTAAAAACACAAAGGTAATTCGTAGACGTACGAAAGAGTTTTCTTTTTTTCTTTCTTTAACGTACCACCACCACCACCACCATCACTTATTTACCGAGAGATTTACTAACCGCGTCTCTTCTCTTAACAATTTCGGCCAATTTGTCGTCTATTTCGCGTAGCTCCTCTTCGCCGATTTTAATATTTTCTAATTTTTCATTTATCGTATCTTTAGTCGACCGTATATCGTTATCCGTCTTTTCGTTGTGGTTCAATGCGGTGGTATATTTCCAAGCGACGTTTATCCTTTTGTAATGCTCCAATTCTCTTTGCATTCTTTGGAATTCCATATACTGAGATCTCTCCCACTTGAGTTTATTCAATTTTGGAGCTATTTCTTCTTGCAAGACCTAAAATAATACTGTTTCGAAGGTTTATAAAATAAGACGCAGGGATAGATTTAAAGGAGCTTTTTAGGACGTACGTCGTTTATTTCTTTCAGCCTATTGTCTTTCTTCTCTATGGTCTTTAGCGCGGTCTGCTTTTTGGTCTCGTACATACGCGTTCCTGCCGCCTCTTCGATCATAGATAAAATTTCTGGCGGTTTCATATTTAAAACTTTTGTTATTCTACCTTGCATTATCAAAAAGTGTGGGTTGTTTACGTTCAGTTGTACCGAGCAAAACAAATCTTGAACTCTTTTATTAGGTACGTTCGATCCATTGATCAAGTATTTATTTTTCCCACCTATTATTATTTGCCTAGTAATTACAAGTTCTTCGTGATGTTCGTATCCCATCGGAGACGACTCGCGATCACGATTATCAAATACTATCGTAACGGTTGCTTTCTGTATACCTGCCTGGCCGGACTTGTATACCAGCTCTTGTAAAGATGTGGCTCGTACCTGTGTAATTTGTAACGCGCGTACGTACGTACGTGCACGCGTATGTAATTAAAAACTGATGCTACATATTACACACACACACACACACACACACACACACACACACACACACACACACACACACACACACACACACACACACACACACACACACACACACACACACACACACGAACACACAGATTATAACACATACTCGATACATTTAAATTTTCGTGCATACCTGGCCGAGATTCGTAATACCCAATACAAAACATATAGCGTCGAGAATATTTGATTTTCCACTTCCATTAAATCCTGTTATAGCGTTGAATTCTTTATCAAAACCGTTAATCTCCATTCTTTTGCCGTAAGATTTGAAACCTTCCAACACCATGGACTTAACGTACATCGTGAGATAATATTATATGGTATTATAATATAAGGAATAATCGTAATAAGCGTGAGCGCGTGTGTGCTTGGAAAAATATATCGGATCTACATGCGAAACAATGGGAAATGAATAAGAACGCAAGAAAACGAAAAACGATAAACCGCGTCTGTCGATAAATGGCGCCAAACTTGTATCGTACACTTTAGATGTATCGCATCATCGATCTCGCATCGCATAGACGTTGAACTACTTTCTTCGTAAAGCGTGGAAATAAGTGGAGTAAGGTTAGGACAAGGCAAGGGGCTACGCCATTCGTCGGTATGGCACGCGACGGAACTGGAAGTACGACGGACGCCATCTTGCCAATAGTATATTTCCTTGGCGGAAAATTTAAATTATTATACAATTGACATAAAATAGGGTCGACGATCGTTATAAAAATAATAACGCGTTATTATCGTTGCGCCTCGTAATAACAAAACAGATTTGTATTACGAGGGAGTATAATTTCTTAGAGTGGATCACATGGTAAGTTCTGCAGTTCCACGTGTATCTCTTCCAACCCAATCGAAGTATTCAAATTACAGCATTCCCATCTGAAATCATTATAATAATATATCATAAATGGTGAAAAATTAAGTAGAAACGATTTTTGCGATAGCTCAACTTTACCTATCTCCCTTTCTGTTCTCAAGCGACAGCTTACTCAATAGTATAGTGCTCGAATCGGATCTACTTCTTTCCCTCTCCTCCCTTTCGTCCCTTTCGTCCCTTTCGACCGTCTTATGATATCGAATCGTACCCTTTATGACCGGTACTTTATGTAAACTGGATAAAAAATCATTCGCCGCGATATTATAAAACGTAGTTGGTTGATTGTATGGTTTGGGTAATCTGGAAAGGGACACGTCGTTATTACAACGATAAATCGTTATCGATGTAAATTGTATAAAAATGTGATATCGATCGTACAGGCAATTGATTTTGTACGTCGTCGTCGAATTATTCCGATAGGTTTTAAGGAGCAATATTCCCATAGTTTTCGGTAGACCTTTCGCCGTAACAATGGTAACTCTGAAGGGTTCTCCTGAAAATTGGGTAGTTTTTTTCGGTTAGTTCTTTTTCTTTTCTCTAAAAAAAGAAGTTTTAGTATCGTCCATTAAAGAAAAGACGTAAAAAAATTTGTTGGCAAATAAATTATGGATAATATAGGGATACCGCAAAAGGGTGGTTCGCTTCTGGTAGGTAAAAAATAAATTCCCAATGGTCCACGATTCGCTCTGTATCCCATTTCTTGAGACCAACCGGTGGATTCCATAGGGAAACAAGTTCCTTTCGTATATGAGAGGATTCCCCGAGGACACGGCCATGCTATGAATTTACATTTTTGGGATTGAGTCAGTATACTTTCTACGTAGAGTTGCCAGGCCCTCAAATGACTGCAGGCAATTTCTCTATCCAAAAGTTCTTCTGCAATAAATAAGAACGTTCTCTGATTTATAATTTGACGATAAATATGACATAGGCGGATATGTCGGGCGAGTATCTCGCTTACCCTTCAAATGGCTGACGACGACGGAATTTTTAACGTCGGAACATCCTGGCTGTTCTTTACCGCCATTAGGAAAAATGTCAATGTGCCCTATTGGCTTGAGGAGACCAAATCCATCGGTGAAATCTTCGGAACCGTCGGTATGAATAACGTCGACGAGATGAGCGTCGGTGGCGTCGAGCTTTCTCGACTTTTCGCGAAATAAATGGCTTCGAAAGAATGGCGAGGCCGGATCGAGGCCAGTGATACGAGCGAGTAGGAGGCCCCAATTTTTTAACATTTCGGAAGCGCATCCTGCCACGTGAGCTCCCAAACTAAAACCCGTTACGTGTACATCCATCGGATCGGTCCCCGAGTTAAAGGCATCCAAAAGGACAAGGGCGAGTTGTCGGCCAACTAATTCGGTATTAGCGACCGCGGCCGCGTAGCTCGTTCCTGCCCCTCTCGTCCAATCCAATATCAATATATTTACATCCTCCTGTGTCGAGCGAATCGATCTTTTTATTCTTTTTTCTTTTCTTCCTTTTTTATTTTTATTTTTATTTTTATTTTTCTTTTTTCTTTTTTCTTTTTTCTTTTTGTTTTCCGATAACGCTTGACGTAACGTTATTTATTATTTATTACCTAATTACATAAGTCTCTCAGGGGAAATTTACCAGATCGAGGAGAGCATTGATCCCACGAATCAAACCGTAATCACTGCCGCTACCTCTGAAGCCGTGTATCATGACTTTCAGTTGCTTCGATACGTTTAATCCAGATTGTAACAACGACTCGGACCGATCCGCGTACGTAATAACTTTTGGATTTTCCCGATTGCTTCTGGTATACAGCAAGAACTTTGTTTGGATAACGTTCGGATGCTCGGGTGGTCTTTTCAGAGACAAATGGACCGGTGGATCCGCGAAGCAGCCGACTCGATCTACCGTGTATACACACACATGTGTATATATATATATATATATATATATACACACACACATACACATACATATATCGACACGATTAACGTACGCACGTACGCATCGTTGATTACTTTTTAAAGACGTACCGTAACAAATTGTTGGTTTCAATTCTTTGCGACTGTAACCGAGTCGTCGTAATTTAATACGATTCGACATGTTCAGTAGTCCTACGTTGAAGAGTCGTATCGATGCAACGTTTAACCGTTTAGAGCCTAAATCAAAATATTGAAGTACCTACGTACGTAATCGTTATATACTCACCATGATTTCGTTTTCCCTCGATCGAAGATATCGACAACGTTATGAGGCAAACGATAGTCAGATATCGAATCAAAAGTATCAATGACCTTGGATCGGCATTCCTCGTTTTTCTCGATCTTTCAACAAGTCGCATTGTAACAATTTTCTTCTTCGCTCTTTTCCTTTCGAGGCACTCACTCGAAAACACTTGCCCGTTCGTTTTACTCGAAGAGAAAGAGATTCTTTACTCGCAGGAGCCCCGATCCGTTTGCCGTGTCTTAAGAGTAAGTATACGCGTTGTTTTATACTCGAGGCAAAGGATCGCAACTTCCTTCGTACCGGTCTTTTATTAAACGCGCGCTTATAATCACGCGAACGATCGGTTTGCGTAAAGTTAACGGTAGTAGGGAATATTATAAACGCTAGCTATATTCCCTTGTGCGATAGCTTCAACTCGATTGGAAATATATGACGAAGAGTAACGGTCTTTCTCCTATCTCTTGGCGTTCGGCTTCTTCTTCTTTTTTTTTTTTTTTTTTTTTTTTTAACAATTTGCCAAAGTAAAAAAAACTCGTAAAACCAAAATTTGGATCTGTGCGCGACGCGTCACGTACGATGACTACTTAAATTTTATTTAATTAGTCGTCGTGACACGCGCGTGAAACTTTGATCCTCCTCTAACAGCTACGAGT
This sequence comes from Dolichovespula saxonica, assembly GCA_911387935.1. Taxonomy (NCBI): domain Eukaryota; kingdom Metazoa; phylum Arthropoda; class Insecta; order Hymenoptera; family Vespidae; genus Dolichovespula; species Dolichovespula saxonica. The sequence continues at coordinate 91,221 of OU427002.1, forward strand.
TATCATATTATGCGTATAGTCGCGTATGTTGCGTAGATAATATGAAAAGGAGTTTGACACGACGACGATTGGGTATATCGATTAACGAGGTGCAGAAACGTCGACGCCCGTTGGAAAACTTTCGCTTTATACGCGCGGCCGCAATCGGTATGACCTCTTCCCCGTGATGTAACGCAGTGTGCGGTGTAAATGTAAACAATAATGGAGCGTTCGACGAGTACGAGACTTTCTCTTTTCCACGTCGTGACGAGCCATGTTTCGCACGAATCAGTGGTATGTAAGCGCGCGCACACACACCCACATACACGCAGTTTTGAAAAAATTCAAACGATCGAGAACCTACTAGCGAATTACTCGAATCTTGAGAATCGAAAGTTTTTTTATATTTCATCTGAAACCGGCCGAACGCGTCCCGTCTCTCTCTCTCTCTCTCTCTCTCTCTCCCTCTCTCGTAAAAGATGCGTCAAGAAAAGTGAAATGCACTAAAAATGTTCGGTAGACGAAAGTATTTCCTCTCATTAAGTACAAGGGTAACTCGTACGGTAGATAAATCTGAAAGAAAAATGTCAGCAGCTTTGTATACGATATACGTCTTACTCGTTGCAACAAAGAAAGTCGGATAAGGATAAAAGGATCCGTACTTACAACATTATTTATTTGTAATATTTTAGTAATATACTCCTTAGTGTAGACATATATTTATATCGTATGGCAGCATATTATTATGACATTTTTTTTTTTTTTTTTTTTCAATATAGGTAAGGTGACTGACAGAACAATTCATGTTTTATTATTCGCGGTTCGGGAAACGACATCGTTAATTTCACTTTCTTTAGAAGCGTTCGTTTACATTCGTCATTTCGCGTTAACACGGTTTGCGTTCATTCCCTTTCATTCTCGCGCACGTACGATTCACGCAGACTCACGCTCGCTCTCGCGCCAAAAGTTCGTACGAATCGAAAGTAGTTTGCAGTCGTTTCTCGATAACCATGGATCGGCCACAATCCTACGATCCTCCAAGAAATTCTTATTTTCTTAAATAAATCTCGATCTCGATTCGATATCCAGTGGATTCAGCTCGTTGCACGCTCATTTGCCGCAGGCGTTACACGCTTATCGACCGCACGTGCGAACCGGCGTTTAATAATAATAATAATAATAATAATAATAATAATAATAATAATAATAATAATAGTAATAATAATAATAATGATGATGATGACGATGACGATGACGATGACGATGACGATGACGATGACGACGACGACGACGACGACGACGACGACGACGACGACGATAATAATAGTAATAATAATAATAATAGCGATGACGATGACGTTGAGGATGACGATGACGATGACGATGACGATGACGATGACGATGATGATAATTATTGTGATATAGTCGTATATTATGTTCGTAACATTATCTCATACTTACTTGCCTAGTTAAAATATCAATATACATTATAATATACTCTAGTAACGATAATGCAACGTCATTAATTTATTATACTTTGCAACTTAGAAAAATAGTCCTGGCTAAGCGTGATCGTATCTCGCGACGACGTGCCTGATCGCTGCGGATCGCGATTGAAAATGAAACAAGGGGCTTATACGCGCGTACGACGCGTGTGATCTCTCGGAGAATAATCGAGATCCGCGCATGGATGATATCGTTTTGGGATTCACCTTTTAATTGACTAGAATGCACACGCACACATGCATATTTGTATATATATATATATATATATATATCTTTTCTTTGTTCTATTTTTGTTTCTTCTTCGATTCTTTTCCATCGAATTGTCGATTAATGCGCGACAGCGAATCCTACGTTCCGATAAAGTTTGGACAAAGCTAAACGCGAATGCGCTCATCGTTTAGTCCGTACGTCATTTTAAACGTGCTTGGTTATAAGATTGGACGAAACGAAGATGCAATTGAGATCTCGAGTATGCAAGATGCGAAAAGCGTTGCGTTTAGCGTTTGAAAATAAGGAAACGTTCGCTTGTCTCGAGATAAAAGAGAAAGAGAACATTCCTCGAGACGGTTCCTTCTTTCATTTTGATTTATCCTTTCGCTCGTGTCGTCGCTTCTCCGTCGCATTGAAATTTTCTTCGAATTCCTATGCATCGTTATCGATCGTCACGGGTCGCGCGATGCGATCACAGCACAATATAATCTATAAAAACAATTAACGAAACAACGGTAGTACTACCCATTTGAAATTGTTATCCTCTACTATATCTAGTGTTGATTTATAATCGGCTAACCGTTCTCTAATCATTAATCCATTGACTCTCGCGTTTCGGAGATCGTATAACGCGTCCCCATCCTTCGTTTCCCTTTTTCTTCTTCTTCTTCTTCTTCTTTTTTTTTTTTCTCTTTTTTTATTTTTTCTTCTTCGTCTTCTCGTCTTCTCGTCTTCTTTACGCGAAAGACGTGTACACCTCTTGTGCTTTTGGCTCGATGCAATCGGCGTTATTCTATAAGCTCGCTTCTAAATAACAACGAGAAAACGATAATAAACGTCGTACGAACGAGGGACGTCGTTTTCGCAGAAACGAGCGCGCTAAAGTAAGAGGGAGGAAAGAGATTTACGAACGAAAAGAAGAATTTGTTTTCTCCTTTTTATAACAGCTATGCTCGATAGAGAAGAATAGAGCGAAAGAAGGACAAATTTCTTTAGAGAATCTGAATGGAATGAAAAAGTTGGAAGGGGGCTCGCCGTATTTGAACGATAAGGCTGAACGCTCTCTCGACTTTAGAATTGACACTCTCGATTACCTACTTTTTCGTCGTTCATCGTTCGTCGCTTAGAGGATCCATCGCGTACTCGAGTTGCGCACGCGCATTATCCCTCGGTAGATTTCATTCACAAATCGTTTTTATAGTGCTTTCGTATCGGTGGAACGGTTCGCATAAGCGCGGTCGATTGACGACGGGACGACGAGCGCGAGCCGGCGTAAAAACGCATTACACAACCCTAATATATCGACGCACTATACCTATACTTCGATAATATCTACTGGCTTTATATAGCGATCAACGATAATCGTCTTTTTTGTTAATTTTTTTTTTTTTTTTTTTTTATCTTCTTCTACGCGAGCATAAGGTACAACATAAGTTCTTTGCTTATGCTTACGCCCTTTCCTCTTCCTCTTCATCTTCCTTTTCCTCTTTCCCTTCTCTTTTCTTCTCTTTTTGCTTTTTTCTATTTTCTTTTCTTTTTTTCTTTTTATTCTCTATTCGTTTCTTTTCTTCAACGCGCGTGTCTGTCTGTCTGTCTGTCTGTCCTGCGTGTATGTTTGCTGCGCGCGTGTGTGTGTGTGTGTGTGAGTGTGCGCGCGCGCTCGCGCGCGCGATATCATGTGTCGTCTATTATAGAAATCTTAGATCCAAGTAAAATCGTAAACGTCAGGTCAATAATATTTATCTAAACGCAATGATAATAATTTCGATTATTGTGTAAATACTGATATACCTGTCGCCATTCACGTTTCATCACCCTCTATAATTCTGCTTATTATTTTCCTAGTATTTATACTTCGCACTTCCAAAAAAAAAATATACATATATATATATATATATATATATGTATATATATATATATTCATTCATTTATTTCTGTATTTATTCATTTGTTTCTTCTTACTCTTTCTCTCTCTCCCCCTCCCTCCTTCTACTCTTTCCCCGTTTAATTAAATATATTTATAGACTTAGAATTCTCAATTCCCGAACGATAACTAATCGCCCGGCCGCGTAATTTCTAATCCTTTCTTTTCTCTATTACTCTTTTTGGCTTCTTTTTTATCTCGCAATGAGAGATCCTTAAGAAGCGTGTAATATTTTTTTAGGCGTCGATTACACGCGCGATTTCGAGGATCCGTCGCGATACGCTGCGTTTAAGATTGAACGCGAAATTATGGCTCGCCGAAGGGAAAAGTTGCGAGAAAAATATGAAGGAAAGAGAGCAATGATTCGTAGCGTTAGTTTGCGTAAGATTTCAATGGAAAGTCGATAGGGAGTACGCACGCAAACGATCTCGTCGTCTCGCTCGCAATAAAAACCTTGGTGATTTCGTTCGACAATAGCATACGATAAAACGCGTATTAATGTTTTCTAACGAAGAGTGGAACGAGTTCCTCGTTATTAGTAAGCATTAATATGCCGTCTTTTATTAGACGACGATCCACAGACACCGATATATTACCGTAGAGGTACGACGATTATATCCCATAATTAAGAGTCAGTCCTGTATGTACATAGCACGTTGCAAAGAGAGACATCGACGAGACGTTTGCGAATGACAATCGATTGTAACGATAAGAAAGAAACACGAGCGATTGGATCGCCGACGAAGCGAATTTCATAATCGTCGCAGGCGTCGAAGATGATGGACGAAGAGAAATCGTTGGCAGATAGGAGACGTTTCTAACGGCGATATTACTTGAATCGAATCGAATCGAATCGATTAAGTATAAACGGAAAGGATCTAAATGAATGTGTGTACAAACACAGGGCATATCGTTTATAACCGTCTAAACGCGACAACGCTACGCGTTTATATACATTGTAAATACCTACGCGTATCGTCCGTGTTGGTAAACAAACGGTCGTAGACGAGAATAAAACTATGAGATCATTCTGGATAGGAGATCGCGAGCGAAAGACGCGAGACGACAAGCTCTTTCTTATTACAGTTGGAACGTGTCTTCCGACGAAGCTACAACGTTTCGTTGCGGCTTTTAATTTAATCCGACTACGGGTATCGCTTCTTCGCTTATCGAAGAAAAAAAGAAAACGCACTCTTCGTTATATTTTACGGCCGACACGTGTACTTCTTTCTTTCTTTTTTTTTTTTTTTTCTACGCGTGAACGTTCACTCGATAGGTACGTATATTATTCGTACGAATCGACGAAACGATTCCAAAAAAAAAGAAAAAAAATAAAAATTTAATCTCGATAAATTAATAACGGCCGAGCCGCGAAGAATCGCCGTTTGCGAGATCCGTTGATGTAACGACGAAGCGCGCGCCTGGTAGCGTTAAAAGTAGTCAACGTATCGCAACGTCCTTTCGTTAATATGTCTCTTAATGCGATATTGCTGTTCAACGACGGCAATACAGTCCGATGAACTGCGACGCTGAGAATGAATTGTCTTGAAAATATTGCCAATATATAATACATTGTGTCGTTATGCTAACGAGGCTTATTTATGTTGTGCCAGTTGTAGCACCATTAGGAAAATACGTCTACGAGTTCTATGCACTTTGTGATTCGTGCAATGATAAATGGATATTTGTGATTTTGATAAATGGATATGTCGAGAGAAATTAAGACATGATCGCGCCCATACCCTTCTTCTTCTTCTTCTTCTTCTTCTTCTTCTTCTTCTTCTTCTTCCTTCTTCAGAAATATCTCTAAACGTAAGCATTTTGGTTTTAATTAGAATTATCGTAAATTTATTGCCCTCTATTCAAATCTTATAGATCGATTTTTCGATCCTTCAAACGCATGATAGATTTTTAGATTCGGTTCGGTACCACGTCTTGTTTTCACCCTTTTAAGAAATACATAATAATACTTAACGTTTTTTACTTTTTCAACCACCAACGAATATAACGATGATCTTTTATATTTCCCTTTCAAACTAATAGGTACGATATCTAAACCATAAGCCGTAGTATTGAAATCGAAAAGATCAAGATGATCAAGTATAAAATAATAATACGACTCAAGGATCTAAGAAGACGGTCGAAACGTCGATTACGGACGTTCGAAAGTTATAAGCGAACGATAGTATTGTCAAAAAAGATTTTATATGCGACGCGACGCGTAGTACCGATATGCGTTTTCCCGGATTATCATGTGTATTATGTCAAAACTACGACTAATTCTACAAGCGTGTCTTTTCTTTATCCTGACTATTTCGAAACGTTATTCGTTTCTTTATGCATTACTAAAGTTACAAGAGGCCTGTCGGATCTTTTTTTAACTTTTATCCTCGCGCTTTCTTTTTTCTTTTTTTCTTTTTTATTTTCTTTCTTTCTTTCTTTTCTCTTTTTTTTCTTTTCTTTTCTTTTTTGTTTTCTTCGTCGCGAAATCTTCGATCGCGGAATTCGCACCGCTGTCGGGTTAAAGAATTTTCTTCGTAGGCCTGTCTTCCCCGCTTTCACCTGTAATTCCTTCGTGATATGTAGGATCATATATACCTTTGCGCATGAAAGCTTCTCCGTATGACTTATCTATTACATTCCGCTCTCGACGTAAGACGGCACATTAAACTAACGCAAGCGTTTTTTAACTCGACTCGATCGACGCCGTTGTCGCGCGAAACAACGTACGTAACAACGATTTTAAACTTTGGAAATGTGCGGATAACGATCGAACGATATGGAAAATTAACGAATAGGTTTAAATCGACGGCCGGATGAAAAGATGAAAGAAAGATAAATCGTATTGGCTCGAATGAGAGCGAGTAAGGCCAGCTCGATATTTCTTTTAATAATTTGGACGAGTCGAAAATCGTTCGCGCAAGAACGCGTTACGATGGACGCTGACGGAATGATCTAAAATAACGGGTGAAACGTTAACTTCGAAAGGAAATTGGCGAGCTGGCCGCGTTATTAAAATTCATGCGGAAGATATGTTTGAACACTCGTGTGCATACGTCGATTCGTGCGTCGACAACGCGATTATGACAATGACGATAGAACATATTCGGTTATATTTCGTCCCTTATAATTTATATAGAATTTCAATCGACACGAGAGAAAACACAAATCTCGCACAGGTAATTTAACGGTAAAGAAAAAAACGTTTTAAATACGTTCCCTTTGTAAGTAATAGGATGAACGAGGTGCATATTTCTTATTTACAAGCTGACTTCTTCTTTCGCGAACATACGTTCCAAACGCATTACAGTTTTCCTTTCTTTTCACATTTCGTCGCTATCCAAATTTGTTTCCTACTCGACCGCATATAACTCGTTAATTATACTTTTTTCCTATTATTTTTTACTATGTACAAACGTCTGTGTGTGTGTGTGTGTGCGCGCGCGCGCGTGCGTGCGTGCGTGCGTGCGGGCGCGTATATTCGTGTATCTGTGTATGTATTCAGTTGATCACTCGGAATAATTTAGCAACGAGTTTCGAGATATAAACCAACCATTTTCTATTATAGAAATCTTCGAAAGCGTTGCTCGAAACTTTAAACTAACGGTTTCTTCGTTCTTTTTTTTTCTTTTTTGTTTTTTTTTTTTTTTTTTTTTTATTAAATCTTCGTAATGAGATTCGATCAATCTAATAATTAATGTCTCCGACCGTTCGTTCATATATACTTATATACATATATAATAGTAAATCTACGACGTGCTCGTTATTATCCGTCTAAGGTCATCGAAAGGAATCAGAGGTAAAGATATTGTTTTGGTTTGTTTTGGCGAATATAGCTAACTACGATCATGTCGCGTTCGATGACTCGAGGAATTCGACTTACGAATTTTCTCATTCGTTCGCGTATGCTTGAGATTTGTTCGTATTCTTCGATTTTCGGAAGAATGATGGAAGAGCAACGTAAATCATAGCCAACGACAAGCTAGAAAAGAATCGCCACGAAGTTCCGAAGGGACCTTAGAAGGAACGGTAAGATCGAATACGATCGGTATTACGTTATGTTCGATCGAACGTACCGACACCGATAAATATCCCTTTACTTTTTGCCTTGTACGCTAACGGATGTGCTGTTTATAAGATGTTTATTTACGCGATTAATATATGCGTCGAGTCAACGAAATGTCCCATTTCCTTTTGCAACGTAACGTTCCTCGTAATTCTTTCGATATACGATCCGATTGGAAACATCGCGACGATTCCGATCGCTTTGAGAAAATTATTTAAACTATACGTACGGTATTATAAACGTCAAAGTATCGTACAATTATAATCGTTTAGGTATGAAATATCTGTTGAATCGGCGCGCGAAAGAAGTACTCGTCTCGCGCCGTTAACCTATACGTCTCGATTCTAACTTATAGAATAATCATTGCAAAACCTTGTTTCTCTCTCTCTCTCTCTCTCTCTCTCTCCCTCTCTCTCGCTTAATTTTTTTTTCCTTTTGCTTAGAAAGTTTTCAATATGACAAATGTGGTCCATCGAATAGGTATGTATAAGTTATATAGTCATAAAACTCGACGGCGCCAAAAGCCTGGCTTCGTGACTGTATTTGAACACTTGTTGAATAATGTAACGATATAAAAATAGAGAGCAAATGTAATGCTGGACCGCGTATCTTTGCGCGTGCGATTTCGTGTGTGTGTGTGTGTGTGTGTGTGTGTGTGTGCGTGCGTGTGTGTGTGTTCGTGCGTTTGTCCGTGTCTGTTGTGTCTCTGTGTGTGTGCTGTGTGCCGTGCGCGTGTAGGTGTATTTACGCTTCCGCGTTTACTAACGCGATGTAATATGGTTGCATCGAAGTGTCTCAATGAAGATCTAATGAAATGGATAACGATTAGATACGAAAGTTAGCGATTGAACGAGCAGTCTCTCGTTTTATTTGTGCCCTTCCGACCAACTCGGATTTCTCCGTACACGACATCGATCGTGTTATAATGTGCCTTTCATTTCTATTATACTCGTATAATAGAACGCGAATGAAATTTTGTATAACGGTATAAAAAAGAGACGTAAAAAAATCGGTAGGTACGCATTAGGTGGGTACGCTACCCGATAGAAATAGAATATTGAAATAGTACGTTAGTAAGAAAAAGAAGCTCCGTTATGTACGTTAAGACAGTAAGTTATAGACGCAAGCAGCCAGTCAGGAAACCAAGCCTTCGCGTCCCTTTTAACGCGGGATTCTCATCGAAAAGGGATGCGCACCGCGTGCATTTTGCGTGCGATCGCGCACGACGATGCGATCGGGTTGGTAGACGCGAGCATATTAACGATAAACTCTTTCGTTTTCTTTGCGACGAGATAGTACGCTCGCTCGCTCGTTCGTTCGTTTATTTTACAACGATTCGTCTTACCCCCCTTCCCCTTCCCCTTCCCCTTCCCCTTCCCCACCCCACGTCTATGCGCGTATTTATTTCATTTTCTATTAATCTCTACAATTTTCCTCTCTCGATTGCGTATCTTTCTTTGATCTCGAAGATATATTCTTTGATATAGAAGAACGTATGCGACGATACAAACGCGCGACGTAGTACGTGTTTCTTACTCGTCTGGAAACTAATGGTAAGTACGATATAATTAATCGAGTAAGTAAGTGGATACTTCCTTCGTTGTGAATACGCGGCGATCGACGATATTTCTTTGTACGATAAAGCTTTATAGTTAATACGTTATATAGTATTATTACGAGCAGTTTCCTTCTTTCTTCCGTTCTATTCGTTTCTATTCTTCTAAATTCCGTTTCGCGCTCGTCCCGGAACCACACACCCGTTCGACTCGGTTCGTCTCGTAAAAGGAAAGAAAGAAAGAAAGAAAGAAAGAAAGTCGGACGATGGAAAGAAATACGCGAATACGGTGTACGCGGAGTAAGAAGATTCTTTTGAAACGTAAGTACGTACTACGGAGGGAGAAAAGAAAGAAGCAATGAAAAATACGACTAAGAGTACGAGCCCCGTACAACGATCCCTCGTTAAAGTCCAAGGTAAAAAGGACCAACGGGTTATATTTACAAACGATACGACGACTCTCGAAGGAATTTCTCTCTCTCTCTCTCTCTCTCTCTCTCTGCTTCATTTAGTTATCTAATCCAGTTTATGACGATTCGTAGATCGAGATTAGCGTTTAAATTTACGATACTTCCAAGTAACAAGAAAGAGGAGAAATCGCGTGCCATCTCTTTTTCCTTTTTTCTTCTTTCTTTTCTTCCGCAGACGCGATCTACGATCCACTAGTCATATCCTAGATCCCATCGAGATCCCGTCGTATCGGGTCTCCTTAAGTTTTAATCGATATATACGAAGGTATTAGGTATAACAACAGTCAAGTTATATATAAAATTACGGCAGTGTGCTTTCACGTATAATAATTAATATTATTCGCTCTCTCTCTCTCTCTCTCTCTCTCTCTCTCTCTCTCTCTCTCTCTCTCTGACCTTACATTCGAATTATTTACTTTATACTAAAGTCAGGACGGCGAGGAACGCTGGATACCATTTTTAGAGAGCAACGGTCGGTCGATCGATCGCATCGTTTAATGTACCGATATAAAGGGCACTTCGATCAAACCAGACGGAATTATCCGTCGAAAATGGATCGACCCGTGAAATTTTTGATTCGAATCGAAACGACGTACCGATGGAAAAGAAAAACGAGGAGGATCGGAAAGCAATCGTTCTGCTCCAAGCGATAAAGATAATCGATTTTAACGGGTGAGACCGTAGAAAACGACGGGGAATATGTTTTCTACGGCATCGCTTATGAAATCGATAGAAAAGTATATTTTCACTTGGTCACCGCGCGTCTCAACGTTGCGTCGAGATAATCTCGCGCGTCGATCCTTCATAATAGTTACCGATGAAGATAGAATCGCTTTCTTCACTTTTCTTTTTTTTTCTCTTCGATCGTTTCGAGTGATCGTCGCCGTCGTCGACGTCATTAAATACCGCGATCAGAATTATCAATTCCTATGTTCCGAACGACGGAGTACTTAACGATCTAGCTAACGATATAATGATTTTTCGAACGAACGATGCATCGGACGCCAACAAAAAAAAAAAAAAAAAAAAAAAGAGAGGAACGCAAAGCCGATTCCGTTACGTCAAATTGATTCTGTGATCGAGAAAAAAGATGTGAAAAAAAAGGAAAAGAAAAGACGAATTTTCGAAGATCGAAGTACTCTACGTACCCATTGCGGAGAATCTAAAGACGATGGCAATTCCTTCTCTCCTCGAACTATCGATGGGAGGGCGAAAGGTGGTGGTGGTGGTGGGGAGGGGGGGACACACGAAGCGGTAAAAAATATCCGGTACCCGGCATTTCCTCGCTCGCGCACGTAGGAAAAACGATAGGCGGTCGTACGATCGGACGAGGGCTGGGTATTTTTTGCGCGGGGCTCTTCGGGTTGCGCCTGGGTTGAAAGTGGGAGGGAGCGGCTGTCGATAGGACTAAATTTATGCGCTTTTACGATACACTCGGCCTATACAATGTTTTTCGACGAAGACTCTCCGTGTCAAGTAACTCCGCCGTCCTTTCCGCTATCACGATCGTCGCGACCGCTTTTGTAAAATTACCTGTGCTGGAAAAACTTTACGGATACGCGATGCGTCGCGTTCGTGTACGGCGATTGGATCGATGCGTGTTGTCCTTTCCACTTCCGTGTCTTCACGTTTATACATAATATATATTTCAGTGCTTTACCCCGGACACGTAACAAGAACACGAGCGAAGATAAAATACCAGCTATAATATTACATAACGTTAACGCGTAGGAAGTTTTAACTTATTTTTTATTTTTATTTTCGATCCTCGATCGTTCGTGCCCTCGTTCCGGATCTTTCGCGTATTCCACGTCTCGCAACTATCGATAATATCATTTTATTCGCAATCTACGATATCGTATAGTTTCGCTTAAGAGATCCTTTTTATCTCGTTATCTATCTCTATCATTCAGCCGCTCACTCCCTCTCTCTCTTGCTTCACTTGTCCCTTTTTTTATAGTTTTATAATTTTAGATGAACGATAATACTGGCTATTTTTCTTCTTTTACGTTTAAAATTATGTATATATATTTATATATATATATATATATATATATATATATATATGTATGTATGTATGTATGTATGTATGTATGTATGTATGTATGTATGTATGTATGTATGTATGTATGTATGTATGTATGTATATGTGTAAATATTATTTAATCGTAGCGCTATACTCGTAATTATTATCGTTTTTTTAGTAAGTTCTCGCACCGCCCTTTCCAATTTTTTATTTTCTTCGTATTCCATTATCTACCGTCAACATTTGCATAGAACGCGTCGCGATTATACCGATGATGGCGTTTCACGCGTGTATACGTGTGCGTTCGCGCATGTTTTGTCTTATTCTTTCGTATTTTTATTTTCCAACTCTTTCTTCGATATAGCATGCGTGCACAATCCTTTCGACGTCTCCGTAGCGGCCCTTTATATATGTAATCTTATATGTATAATATTATTCTTCTTATGTATAACATGTACATGTACTATATATAAATAAATATATATATATATATATATATATATATATATACAAGCGCGCGCTCGCATACAGACGCACGCGCGCACGCGCGCATGCACGCACGCACGCACACGCACACATACACACACATATTTATAGCTATAGATATAGATCTGTATATATGCATATATTTATAGAGATCTATATAAATACTATATATTTATACATAGTACATATAGATTCAATGATGTATACCATTAGTAGTTTTCTGTTTTTTGTTTGTATACGAGGGCTAGCTAACGCTACAAGTAATAATCTTTTATCAAAAGCACATGTATATCGTGACTAGTCTACATATGTATATATAACATGTGTATAATAGTATATTGTATATAAACCGACCGTTATGTATGTCGCGTTGTATCATTTCTTACTGTTTACGCTTTTTCGTGGTAGTCTGCCTGATGTGTTTGCTCGTGTGTTTGCTTGTGTGTGTGTGTGTGTGTGTGTGTGTATGTATGTAAGAGATATCCGTATGCCCGGATCTATACGCGTATACGCCTATCGTTATGGTGGGAATGGTTTGTGTTATCTCGCATTTGTTAATCATTTCTTTCGTGCTTTATCGAACTCGTTGTCGTCGAGGCGAATTTGTTTTCATACACGAACGATACGGAAAGATTTCGCTCGACAAAAAAGAGAAACCACCGGTTGCGTATAATAGCAATTTTCTCATTGTGCCATTGAAGCAAAATATCCATCGAATTGCCTTTCGACGATACTTTTTTCCGTCGACAAGACAGACCTGTCACTTTTCACCGAAATTATAAACAAAAAATATATATATATATACATATATATATATATATATATATATACATATATATATATGTATGTATGTATGTATGTATGTATGTATGTATGTACGTACGTATATAAAGGAGTAAGAAAAGAAAGAAAGAAAGAAAGAGTGGACCTTCCTGACCGAAAATAAAGCCTACGTTTTTAACGTTTCAACTCTTTTCTTGCCTCCTTTTATTTCTACTTTATAGCTTTTCATTTGTTATATCGATAGGCGTGCCTCGAAAGCTTTCCCTCTCGCTCGAAATATTTTCATTTACCATTCGTCTATTTATCGTTAGAACGGCGAGACTCAGGAAGCTGCACGAATCTCGAGTAAAGTTTTCCTATCGAGTTAGGAACGTCGGTTCTGATTGGGAAAGAATATTCGCCATGGTCCTATAGATTCGCGTTAGCGTTTCTAATCGCTATCCTCGGTATTGCGGCTCGATCTCGTTACGACGAGCAAATTATAGAAATATAGAAATATGAAAAACTATTTAGCAAAGTGGGTTTCTAACTCGCTTTCGAATTTAAATCGTAATTACCTTTGTACGTATCGGAACGATTATATTTTATACCGATCGATAGAATCGAGAGATCAAAGTTAACTCGGCGCATTAAACTGTGACGAGGTCGAGTCGATCGATACGAGAGTCGCTTTGATACATCGCACGTGCCTTTCCAATCGTTTGAAATTACGAAAGAGATTCGATGGAATGCACCGAGTTACTCGCGTGTTTATCTATTTTCGCAAATAGAAATTTGTGATATAACGACGCGATGCATTTATTTTGAGTAGTGTTTAGTCGAGTGGCAGGCCCCCCTCCCCCCCCGAGGGGGAGGAAGGTTTGGTCTAACGAAAGCGCACGCGCGCTCGCCGATGAATTATACAACGAGTGAGACGCGACTCTTATCGATTTCATTGGAAAAGAAAAATAGATCCAGGGGAAAGAGGATATTCGTAATATTTCCCGATAAGAGAAATTTTTGAGGCAACGTGCGATGAAATTAATTGGAAAGACCGTCGACGAGGGAAAGACGATCGTCGAGAAATCGTCGAATCCGTCGAATCCGTCGAATCCGTCGAATAAAAAGGCATGTGTTCTCGTCGGCAGAGATCCCCGTTAGGAGCACGGTGTTATTTTATTTGTATTCTATTCGTACGTTTGTTCGACTCGATTGATTAGCTCGGACGAAGGGTGGATCTCTGGAAGCGTTTCCGCTCGCAAGCTCCGATTAATGGCTCGTTTTCGGAAGAAGCTGTTGTTGTTGTTGTTGTTGTTGTTGGTAGTGGTGATGGTGTTGTCGCTGTTGCTGTAGTTGTTGTTGTTGTTGCTGCTGCTGCTGTTGGTGTTGCCGATGGAGATCGTCGTCGCTCGCCTCGACGTCCCCTTCGACACCTTTCTCGGGCTCTTCGAAGATACGGGCTTCCTCGGTGTCGACGCTGCTCGTAGGCGTCATTTGTTCGGTCGCGACCCCGTTCGCGCCCGCTCCCACACCCGAACCCGCGTCCGCGTCCGCGCCCGCGCCCGCACCCGCTATCATCGAGTCAGCCGTCGTTGTGGTAGCAGTTTCCCCGACCTTCTCAAATCCCAAACCCCCCAGGAGGCTCTTGTCAATCGGCTCCGGCGAGGCCTCCGACTCCTCGCTGCTAGGTGAACCGGGAGACGAGACTATCACCTACGCAAGCGGACGCAATCGCCCCCGAAAATGTTTCTCTTATTTCCTTATTTTTCAATCCTCGATTCTCCCTTTTCCCTTCGTTAAAAACCCTTAAAAACCCTTAAAAACCCTTAAAAACCCTTAAAAGCCGTTAAAAACCGTTTCTCGTTTGTGATCTCTTCCCAATATTTTTATTACATTTCCCCTTTTTCACGTTTTCCTTATCGAACGTCTCTCGATGCGTTGCAACGATAAACTAAATAATCGATCGAACTGGACTTTGTACAATAAATTTTATCGATCAACGGAATTAACAGAATTTTCAAAGAATAAAATTTTGTTCGTACCGGTACGTTGTCTGCTATCGTCAAAAGTCAAATCTATCCTCTCCAACCCACCCTTACGTTTATCCGACGAACATACCGATTATTTATCATCGATAAATATAATATTTTTCAACTTTTTCGAAATGAAGAAGAAGGGGAAAAGAAAGAAAGAAAGAAAGAAAAGAATAAAGAGAAAAAGGAGAGAGGAGAAAAATATGAAACTGTTGTTTACGATAACAAGAAGTCGCTTCAACGTCGCTTCGACGCTTCAAAATCGGAAATGGAGCAATCGATCGATATTACCAAAGAATCGATGGGATAAGCGCTCTTCACTACAAACTTTTTTAGCGCACTCGAATCTTTTTTACGACGAGAGGGGTATGCTTTTGATTCCTACGAATTCGCACTTAATACCAAACACAGGTCATTTTATGCCGGGGGCGGCCGTTCGTCGAGATAATTATTAAAGACGAACGACTTCGAGTGCGATTTAAATGTGAGTTGCGCAAACTCGATCGATTCTCCGACATTTGAATTGAGCCATGCACGGTGATTATAAAATAATTAGCGGATGAAAATGTGAATAAAAATGATGACGGTGATAATGGTAATTACGATAACAACGACAATAACAACAACGGCAATAATAATAATAATAATAATAATGATAATAATAATAATAATGGTAATAGTAATATGTAGTAATAATAATGATAGTATCAACAACAGCAACGACAACAACGATGATGATAATAAACACGACGATGGTAATAATAATGATAACAACAACGACAACAACGACAACAACAACAACAATAATAATAATAATAATAATAATAATAATAATAATAATAATAATAAAATAATAATAATAGTAATAGTAGTAGTGGTGGTGATGATGATGATAATAATAATAATAATAATAATAATAATAATAATAATAATAATAATAATAATAATAATAATAATAATAATAATAATAATAATACCTGTGCAAGAAGCGGCGTCTCTGTACTGTTAGCGGTTTGGTAGAGCCGGCAATTTGCGCTTGCTCTGAAGAATACGTGCCCAAACGAAAAAAGATAAAGAAGACAACGTAAATCGTCACTATAATCGAAAAACGTCGAAACTATAGACGCAAACGGAAATCATAGCGTCGCGCGACGAATAGATATCTCCTTTTTTTGATGCTGACAAAATTGATTCGTACAGAACTGACATCGAGACATGCACGAAGGTATTTTGCATAAACACGTAAGGTATGCAAAATAAATCGGTGATCTAAAATTCGCGCAAAATGTTATGCGAGTGATTTATTACGAATGAGATATACTTTGGTGCGCAGCAGCTAAATAAATGTGTGTCTGTGTGTCTGTGTGTGTGTGTGTGTGTGTGTGTGTGTGTGTGTAGAACATATTTTGCAAAGCGAGTGATCGAAAAAATACGTATATATGTACAATAGTTTTTGGTCCATTCGGCAGATGTTTACCGATATATATTTACACGATCGTTTAACCTAAATAAGTGTAGAATAAATGTTTCGAACGGCATAGATCGTTCGCATGCGCGCTAAAAAATAGTGAGAACAACACAGCGAGAGAAGAAAAGAGAGCGGAAGGAGTAGTAGCGTGGTGGAAAAAAATCATTGGTAATTATCGTGCTACTGCGCTCCAAACAGATTGCGAATCGTCGAGAGTAATGACCGATAGAAAAACGCTTAATGATCGATGAAAGCACTTGTCGTTCGAAAGCGGATGAATGTCATTGGATTTTCTTTTCTATATATCCTTCATTCGGGAATAAAATGATTCGTCTCTTCGAAACAACATGTTTCTTTCGTGTTTCTTTCAACGCTAAATTATTGAACATTTACCGGAACGTTGGCTTCGAATGAAATTCGTAATGCGTTTGCGCAGCTTATACACGGAGCCGATTCAGTGCCAGAAAATCGAGCTTTTCTTTTTTACTAGGTAATAGTATTTGAAACGTGATTAACATTTATAACGGCCGAACACATCGACGTTAATTGTCTGTGCAACGCACCTGTCGAGGCTTGATTGGCGGCGGCGGAGGCGGACGAATGGAGGGCGCGAGGGTTTCGCCCGCTGTAGTTTGGGGTGGACGATGAAGCGAGGGTGGCTGCTGCCAAAGCAGCCCTGTTCGACCCAATGTTCCCTGTACCTGTTGTTGTACCTGTTGTTGTACCTGTTGCTGCTGCTGCTGCTGCTGCTGCTGCTGCTGCTGCTGCTGATGATGATGATGAAGAAGTTGTTGCTGCTGCTGTTGGTCCGCTTGTTGTTGATTGTTGTTGTGCTCGATTGCTTGCGTAACTCGAGGAAGCGTTGAACCGACTGAAGAAGTCTTCCGAACTGTCTGTGAAATGAGTGTCTGATTACTCGGCCCTTATTCGTCCGTTCGTAATATCTTTCGAATTCGAATTCGATTCGATTGGAAATTTATTCGATCGCGTATCTTTTTTACGGAAGTAAATGATATCATTACCTGACTTGATTGGCCATATCTCCAAAAGATATTTCAATACAGCTATCGGCTGTTGGAAATCCAAAGGAGGACCACCTTCTTCGGAGTGTAACATTAGTACTGGTCCAAAACAGACAGCCAAACTCGCTGGTGACATTTTGTTACATTGAGAAACGACCATTGCCAAGTGGTCCAATAAGTAAATTAATGTGCACTGCAATCGAGACGTTAATAACGTTTTAATTATATCGCGCATTTATGGGTCGACGATCGTATCGATTTCTTTCATGGATCATCTCGTTGTGAACTTACTCTGTTGACTTTAGGTAAACAATCCAATATACTGAACATAAGTTTGGCGTTGCCTTGTGGATCGTCGGGCAGACAAACGGCTAGCGCATCGACCATCATTTGATAGAGACATTTGGTAAAGAGCGGTTCCGGAAGTTCGCGCAAATAATCTTTCAGTACGCCTATATATATATATATAAAAAACAAAAAAAAAAATAAATAACAAATGATCTCGTTTAAACTTTGCTTACTGGCAGGATCTAACTTTTTGGTAAAAACTAACCGGTGATAACGTTTATGTCTGGTACATTGTCGGGTGACAGATTGACCGATCGTGCATTTCGTTCGAAAGCTTCTCTTAATATCCTCTTTTTAGTCGCCGACCCACAAAGTCTATACAAACCTGTAATATATATATACGCACGGATGCGCTTGTGTTATATATACATATATATATATATATATAGATGCAGACATCGAATAATACTCGGTATGCGGTTACTTTGTAGCTCCGATAAAGTACGCCCCTTCATAAGAATCCACGACGACGTTACATTACCTATAATATCCAAGCCTCTCCTTTCAACCTCCTCGACGCATCGCCAAACTATTATCGGTACATTTGGAACTCCCATCGCTAGTGCCGTGGAAACACCACCGGGAACTCCTCCAGTCTTCGACTCTCGACTAACCTAGGGATAAAAATTGGAGTAGCACGTTTGTTGTTATTATTCCAAAGTCGTTTTGATCGATCATTCGATCGTTAGGAAAATAGGCGCATATAAGGACCATGTCGTGACTATAATAGGTGTCGGTACGATGATCGTACCTCGTCAGACAGGTATGAAACTTACGACGGTATCGAGATCAACTCCGAACAATGGCGCTACTCTGGTAGCGAGGGATATAACTGGTAATCCCCTGCGTCTAAAAGTCTGCTGGGCGTCGGTATATCGCAGTCTTAAATAGATTGTACCTCGAGGTTCGACTTTAACCGCCAACTGATGCATCGCCGCTTCCTTAAGAAGAGTCGCCAAGTGTACGGATCCTTTATAACAGAGTTTGTGCCGATACTGCGGGTCCCAACTATATACGAGCAGATCCAGCTGCCGATTTCCTACGAGATCCAGCTCGAAGGTTTCGTCCCAATCGAACATCAAATCGCCCGTTCGCACGACGGTCCGTGCTTTGTGCACTCTGTCGCACTCGAGTACGCAATACAAGTCTCTCAGGCCACAGCTAGCTGTTTTAATATCGTTAATAATGCCAGGCGTTAATAATAGTCGTTAAACGATATCGTTATTGATTTATTCGTTTGTTAATCCTTCGACGTACCTAAATTAGGCTGACCCGACGGCGTCGAGGGTGTAGTCGCCGCCGAGGAGGTTGTCGTCGAACGAAGCCCGCGACCCGCTAATAAATGTACCCAGAGTAATCCACTGACCCCACCTGCCAGATCGCCACCGCTGGTCTCCCCGAGCGAACTCAAGAGGGAACTGGTCGAACTCGGAGTACCCACCGTCGGCGGCTTTTCTATCTTATACTTGAGGAACTCTAAAAAGGTCACGTTATAGAGTGTTATCCAAACATCCTCGAGATGGGCCAACTAATCGTTGGATTCGCTTGGATTCGCTTGGATTCGCTTGGATTCGCTTGGATTCGCTTGGATTTACCTGCAGGATTAATATCTAGCAGTCTTTGATCCTGAGTTCTGGTAGGCGTGGGGGTCGGTATACTTCTCGTAGATTCAAGATCCAATAAGTTTCTAATTCTTCTAACCGACGTCGCCCTTTGGCTCGCTGTGCTTCCCAACGACGGTTTTTGACTGGTCAAGGAGGAACGTGCGCTCGTAGCCACCGATGCCGGCCTAGGATTCCCCGTACCCCGATGACACGTCGAACTGATGGCCGTCGACGCTCTCAAATTCGCCAGATTAACTTGTTGCGCCGAGGCTGATCTCGTTGAGAGTCGGTCCAACGTACTGGAAAGCGGTCTGTATGCTCCGTAACTACCATAATCGCCCTACGATATAAATTTGACGTTAAACGAACGCTTCGATCTCTCTCTCTCTCCCTCTCTCTCCCTCTCTCCCTTGAAAGATCGAAGAATAAAATAATTTACTTGATTGACCGCCGCGTGAATATTTTCAGCGCTATAGGTGTAACGCGGTGGTCGGTTTGTGGTGGCCCTGATTTGCTCGTACAGCGCGCTCGTGCTAGGCGTTCTGCTCAACCACGCTCGATATTCGTCGGAAGTGAATACGCTAGGCGACGACGGTATCCTACCTGTTTCGTCGAGTCAACAAAAATACGAGAGTGAACATTTATACGTACTTATTCGGGCAAGGTAAGCTTTTTCTGTTCTTTTTTTTTTTTTTTTTTTTTTATGATTACCCCTATCCCGTCTAATCGAAGGCAATTCCGGGGCCGATAAAGCACCGTCGCTGTCTTCCTGATCGATCAATCCCGATGCCACAGTACTGAGGCCCGACCTGATACCCGGCTGTTGCGGCAACGTTCTACCACTTCGTGGCAAAGAGTTCGATCTCAGTCCTAGAGTACAACAGGTGGGGGGGGGGGGGGCGACGAGAGAAAGAAAAGAAAGAAAAGCATCGTAAACCGGAGAGTCAGGATCGAACGACGTTGGTCGTAATATCAATTACCCGTCATACCCTGACCAATTTGCGATCTCGAAAGGGTGGCAAGATGGGAGACGGCACTGCTCGATGGTGGATTATTCATATTGTGTCTGTAATAATAGTAGGCAGATTTCGGTGAACTCGAACACGTAGCCTCGGTATCGGAAGCATAATCCAGAGATGGTCTGTGTCTCCTGGTCAAGGTACCGACCGGATTTCTCCTTGGCGTGATCGAGGGTGTATCGGCTTGAGTCCCGTATCTGGTGTTGTATCGCAGTGCCGACGTTCCTGTGTGAGAGAGAAAAAAAAACAAAAAAAAAAAAAAAAAAAAAAAAAAACAGAAGAAAAGAATTAGTCGGCAAACGAGGTGGTACAAGAACGACAACGATACCGCCTCTCGTGTTACGTTACGTCGCGTACCCGATTTTAAGCTCGATCTTAGAAGGGTGTGACGAGCTGGCATCGTTATGCTCGCGTAATCGACGCGCGGCAAATGTTGATCCGAACCACTTCTTGGAATGATCCTTCCACTTCCGGTATGCTGAGAATAACCATAATGAGAGGACTGAGTCTGTCCTGGCAATCTTCCTGAGACCGATTGCATTCCGCCACCGGTGGACATTCGACGTCCATCGTTCGAGGGCATCACCGGCCCGGTATAGAAGGAGTGTACCTATTTGGAGTACCGTTGAAGCGTGTTACGTTATCGTCGCGTCTCGGACGAGAGATTTTCGTCTCGTGCCTCGGACTATCGTCGACCTTGCGAGCATCGACGAGACGATGTCTGTATTTGCGAATACACGGGATGGAAAACGAGAGATAATAAAAAAAATAGAAAATTCCCGTAAATGGAATATAAAAATGGTAGTGGAAAGTAGCGTAGAAATCTAATCGAGGAATAATCCGAGGCACCGATAATCCATTCAACGATTCCCATCGACACTACGATCGGTCTTCCAAAGCCGAGCTAAATAAAGTGTACTCGTTGCGTTCGGGTTGGTAAATAATATAAAATAATTAAAAGATCGATTTCTATGGGGAGTTTGAATAAGATCGATCGTAATGTCGATTAATCAACGATCACGATTACGATAGAATCGTGTAGACAAGAGATACGGATATAATAAGATTCTAAATGCAGGACGATAGAAAGAAAACGATGAAAGGAATTGCACAGCAAGCGTATGTACGATGCAACGAAAAGTAGGGGTTTTACTTTATCAAAATATAGCGGTACACGTACGCGACTTTTTTTTTCACGCGTCAATTTGATATCGCAATGAAATTGTTCGTCGAATCGAATAATATTTCGAAGAATAAAGAAGATTTATCGGTACGGAGGAGAAATGTGTGCATCGGTAATAATGTGAAAAATACAAAAAGAAAAAAGAAAATATATATATGTATATATATGTATACCTACCTACCTATTAATCGTGAAGGAACGAAACGACTGATCGGCTAAAGGAAGGAGTAGAACGATCGAAGGAGATATTTCGGGTCGAACGTGTAATAGTGCCGATGCATACATTTAGCGATATTGTAACATAATTGTAAACGCTCCGTATAGATAGTTTTCGATGGATTTTGATGGAAGGAAATATCGCGTATCGAATAACGAGCATACGTCAATGTCGCGTACAGTACGATAAATTGCACTTATACCTATACACAATTCTAGATATGAAGAAAGAGTTAGTGTTGTCTTTACCTTCGTAAAATCCTGGTTAATTTCAATGTAGCATTCATTCATAGAACCGATTAGTTATATGAAAGACGACATCGAAAGACGAACGTCGTGTCGTAAAAACGTGTCGACACTCCGTGCCGTTCGGAAATACATCGACGCGAGTTTCGGATATCGATGACACATCGAATAAAATCAAGCGAACATAGAAGCGAAAGCTCTCGTCTCTTTAGGTAGGAGCATGCAACGAAACGTGTTATTCGATGTAATTCGACGGGGCACATTTGATTCGATTCCACACACACGCACTCACGTGTATATATATATATATATATATATATATATATATAGATGTAATATATATATATATACGTATATATAAATATAAATATACGTATATCTCGTAGTAACATAAATTTTATCCGAAAGACTCGGAGATCGTGTTGGCAATGATCACTCTGATTTCTATCGGAGAGTGTCTCGAGACAATAGACGATATCACCACTTTCTTTTCTAACGTAACGTAGCGTTTAATCGGAGATTAAGAGAAGGGAAAACAAGTAGTTAAATTGGTGCAGATAGGTGTACGAAAGGGTGCTCGATCCACATCGTCTAGAACATCTAATGTATAATATCTACGGATGACATAAGATCGAGATTGACATCGGATCTCATCGATAATACTCCAATAGTAAATTCCTCGTTTCTTGGCTTATTATCACGAATAATCGATCGGAGAGCGTATTAATAAAATCTCGAGCTATGTCATGTTTTCTTTCTCGTTAGACGAACGACATCCGTAGAGAGTAGGATCGTACCGCGCGTAGAAAGGAAAACTTACTTTCTCGGCCAGACTTTCCAAAGTCTTGGGATATCCACGCTCGTAAGGTTGAAAATGTTGGGCGGTCGCAGGTTTCGGTTGATGGGTGATGACGGGCGGTGGCGGTGGCTGATAGGACCAATGTCCCTCCGGTCTCGAATTGTAATAAAGATCGCCGTTGCTACTGCCCAAATCCTGACTCGATCCCAAACCGGTAAGGCCTAATTGCGATCGGGAGGGTAACATTTCCCGTCCGTCGCCTCGTCTGCGACTGTTGTCTCTGCCGATCGAGAGAAGAATTATTTCGTCGTCTCTTCAACCGAGATGTCGGATCCGTCGGTCTCTTAGATAAGATTCTACTGTCGCGTACCTGACGTGATTACTCGTAGCATGGTCGCTCTCGTCCTCGTTCAGTTCTCTCTTTATCACTACAACCGGTGGTGCTTTGTGCTCGGTCTGACGACTGTGAGAGACAGCTTGATGGGAACCGTGTCTGGTCGAGAGAATGAGCCTCCTTGGTATCGACATGATAATAACGACGTCGTCCAGGCTCATGTGCGTCACGTCCACCAAATTTACCGCGAGGATCTCGTCGCCTACCTGAAGGAGAATCAGATTTTCTTTTCATATACGGCATATTTAACGACATATATTCGCGTCGAATTTGTACCGGTCGAAACGGTGGAATACGATTCGAAATTTACTCGACGAATCGTCTATTACCGTAGAGACGCGTATGCGAAATGATATATTGGTTTATCGCGTCTTGATCGTTCGCCTTTAGAGAGGGTAGCCTTTATCGTCTCGCTCTCCTCTCAACGAATTCGTTCGGCCTGCTTTCGTTCGGGCCGTCTCCCTGAATTAAAGTCTCGATCGATGAGAAGACAAAGGAGGCCGCCTCCTCCTCCTCCTCCTCCTCCTCTTACGAGCAACGAACTCGTATCCTTTCCCTCTGGGGTATATAAGACGAACGAGGACGAAATCGCTCGATTGAAATTCTCACCTTCAAGCAGCCGCTGTTATAGACGGCCGTTTCCAATGCTATCCTCGAGATGAAGACGCCGTCGTTTCTGTCCACGCCATTACCCTCGCGTATATATAAGCCAAGCGTCTGCCCGGGCCTTTTAATTATCTCGACAAGGTGGATGGGATGTTTAGGATCCTAAAAGAGGAATCGTGAATCGCGTTACGGATATACGACGACGCCGCTGCGCGCGCTCGATTTTATATACTTCTTCTTCTTCTTCTTCTCCTTCATCTCCTTCCTCTTTTTCTTGTACTTTTTAGCGCGGGGACGTACCTGCATCGCGATAAATTTCTTTGCCGCCTCGGACACTTGTCTGCCCATTTGACGGGGCTCGATGACGCGAACGACCATGTCGCCCCTTCGCTCAACAGCTTCGAGGGCCGCCGCCGTCGAGGCGTCATGATCGTTCTCGACCGTTTCGATCTGCTTGAAGATGTCCGAACTGATCCCGCTTATCTGCAACAAAACGTCCTTCCGCTTCAGGAAGCGTAACGGACCGAGATATTTTCGACGATAGGCTTTTGTGAAATCGCGACCCTTCTCGGATATATTCCTTGGAGATACCTTTATCATTATTTGTCATTCTCTACTTATTCGTATAATTTATCGTAATCCGTATTTTATTTTCGCCTTTCAAAGTTGAAATTTATCCTCGAATCTATCGTCGGGTCGATATTTCACAAACGAACATCGATGGCGACTTTAAGGCTATATCGTAGAGTATTCGAAATGATTACTTTTCGGAAGTCTCCCTGGATGACCAAAGATGGTGGTTCCTTGGGGCGCAACTGGTTGGTAGGAGCTTGCCTCCCAGGACTTGCGCTTATGTCTGTCACTTCCCCCCGGCCCTCCTATAATTACACCGATTTCATGATTAGTCGATCGATTCGGTCAAAGTACTCTCGCACTCTCTACCTCCCGCCGTCGCTCTCGCGTTAACTCTCGAGAGAGATCACGTCGAAAAGTATGCCAAACGCGTCGGCGATCGAACCGACGGGCGTATATCACTCGAAGGAAATGTACGAGACGAGGGCGAGAGGAGCCTCCGTGCGATGGCTTGAAAATAAATTCAAAAAAAAGAAAAAAAAACATGAAAAATCCATAGACCGTCGAGATTCCGGGTTCGCATTTCTTTTTTCTTTTTTTTTTTTTTCTTTCTTTTTCTCTGGGTCTTTAGGAGAGTCTCCTAAAACTCCCTCCTATATTCTCCTTCCATTCGTTTTCCGCTTCCTTCCTTTCGCGTACGCTCACCCATTCTTTCGTTCCAACCCCTCTATCGTTCCACGCTTCCCTTCGGGCTCGGTGTGCCACGCGCGTTAACCGCGAGGTGCTAGCGTCGAGAAGACTGAGAGAGAGAGAGAGAGAGAGAGAGGGGGGGGGGATTCTCTCTCTCTCTCTCTCTCCCCTCGCACGGTCCTTTTCACGCGTCGATATATGCTCCGAGATATAAAGAACAAGGTGGAAGGTATATAACACCGCGAGGATTACCTTACGGGAGAAGAAGCACCCCGAGCCACCCCTGTCGCACATCCTCGTCTACCCCATAGTGGCTAATATGGCGGGAAGAAGTACTCGGAAGCGTACGGAAGCCGCGCACGCGCTTTTCCCGCGCGCTACTCTCTCTCTCTCTCTCTCTCTCTCTCGCTCTCTCGGAGTATCGCGCGGAGTGTGGGTAACTATCGATCCGGCATGACGTCACCGTACAACCTCTTTCCTGCTTCTCGCGTCCGTCCACCGTCTCCTCCCACTTCTTTTTCCACGTATATCCGTGTCCTCGTTCAACGCCGGTTCCCCGTCCCTGATTTCCTTTCGATACACCCCCATTCGTACGTTTTCCCTTCTATCTCTTTCGCTCGAGTCGTCCGTCACTTCCATGCGTTTCTTTCCTTTTCTTTTGCCATTATCCCCACCCCAAGCCCATTCTCTTTATTTTTCTCATTCTCGGACGTGTACGATCCTGATCTCGGAAAGAGAGAGATATTTGACGTTTATCTACGCCCTAACCACCGTCATCCTTATCTTCGTCGTTCGCTCGCATCAAAGGTTCTCGTAAAGAAATTTGTCCTCCCCGCCGAGTCTCCGAGATAAGGATGAAAGCTAGACTTTCCTCCGATCGAGAAAAGTTGGTCGAATTAGGAAAATTTGGAAAAAAAAAAATTGAAAAGAATTCGTTGCGGAGGATTTGCTTTTTCGTCGATCCTCCGTGCAACGAGAGAAAAGGAAAAAAGCGTGCGCTACGCCGCTGCGCGTAGTAGGACGTAAGTATCGGTAGTAAAACGTGGTACTAAGTAGTGGCGACGTATACGCAGGCGTACGCACGTACGGCCATCGACGGTTGAAAAAAGGGGAGTGGCAGGGAGTTCGAAAGACAGTAGGGGATAGGAAGAGGGAGGAGGGAGGAAAAAGAGATGGAATGCCGAGCCAAGAGAATGTAGTAAATGGGGGTTTGGAGAGGAGGAGGAGGAGGAGGAGGAGGAGAGGAAAATGAAGAGGGATGAAAGACCCCTCTGGTCTTTGCAGAATCCTGCAATACGATGTCGGTTCAGCGCGCCTGCGCGCTTCGTGGACCTGGAAAAGCTCGATTCAACTCGTCTACCCTCGTCGCGTAGGCATGCGCACGCGCTCTCCAAAGCGAGAGAGAGAGAGAGAGAGAGAGAGAGAGAGAGAGCGCTTGCGCCTTTCGATTCCACGTTTACACGACCAAGACACACGCGTACGTTTACGATACTAATACCGTGTAGGTGTCTCGTGTCGTAGTATATACATATAGCCTGCTATTAAGGATAGAAAAGTGTCAGCTACGTGTCGCTGCCGGTGCTGGACAGGTGAATGCGCGGCTGCTTACCACGTAGAGTATAGGACGTATACCTGTATCGTAGATTTGTGCGTAGGTGATGGGGCGTACGGCGCATGTGTGCATGGTTAACCGCTCGACCACGTGTCTCTACGTGAACTTTGCGCCACACGATAGACCACACACGATACGCCGTACGCGTTGGTATGCATACGATAAATACCTACTGACCGTGAACATACATATACGGTTCATATTCGGTTCGATGTATTTACACCCCTTCTGCCCCCCACCCCCCACTTTCAGCTAACCCCGTTTTCTCCGCTTCTATCGCGTAAAAGAAACGATAGGTTCGAGGGACCGACAGCTACCCGAAGATATATGAAGAGAGAGAGAGAGAGAGAGAGAGAGAGAGAGAGAGAGAGGTGGTGCGCGGTTACATGGGTGGGATGAAAGACGATATGCGCGAGTGCTGCGTATATATGCTCTCTCTCTCTCTCTCTCATCTTTCGTCGAGATTTTCTATACGTACCTACGTACGCGTGAGAAGCGCGAGGAGTTCGATCCGACGAGTAATTCGTAGGGACGATACTCTAGCCGATTGGGCAAAGACCGTCGTCCCTCGTGATTCGTCTTCTCGACGATTTAAAGCGCAAGAAATCGTGCTCGTTGCGTCGCATCGAAGAATCGCGAATGCCTTTTGAAATTTATAAGAACCGCGAGAACGCAGGGAGAAATCGATGATCGGTGTCTATAAATAAAAAAAATGTCTCTTCTCGCCTAGTTATATATGATACTCCTATATCAAAGTCCCTGGGTAGTCTTGACCTTTCGAAACGCTGATGATTTAGTGGATCGTGAGAAATATATTACCGACGTAATAAGGCGCTCGGCGTACATCCGTAATATCATTTTCTAAACGACACGGACGTTCCCCGATATATACGCGATATAATACTATATTCGCGACATAATACACAGATGTATAGGAGTCGCGTATCTCTACGAAAGAGGATATAATATAATAGATGCTTCTTTTTACGTGCCGAGGCTCTCTTCTCGTCGCATCCCGATCGATCGAGCAAGGAGAGAGAGAGAGAGAGAGAGAGAGAGAGAGATCCATAAAAATTCACGATTTTTAGCATTCGTGGCGTTCGCAGACGCGGACGCGGACGCGGACGCTATGTCTCGCGGATCCCTTTCCTCGTCGATACGCGAATGCCAAACTCTTACGAAAGAAGAGCTTATAGAAAAGGTAGAGACTAGACAGAGAGAAAGGCCGTGGACAAGGGTACTTTTGACTCGGAAAATGAAATCGAATGGGGTCACTCGCGGAAGGTATCGTCGAGAAATCGGATCCGTTTTTCGAAGCTTTATCGTCAAAAGACCTTTATTGGGTATCGTGCCCGATCGTGCGCGAACCACGTACATACCTACGTACGTACCCTCGTACCTACGTAGATATATAATCCTATCGAGGGAGGGAAGGGACGTCAGGATACGTATACTTCCATTCCATTCGATACTTGGTTGCTTTTGGGATATTTAAGAAAATGACATAAAACGACCGAGACGAAAGCTATTATAGATAACGGTAAGAGTGATATAACTTGGTTTTCCCCAACTTTGTTATTAAACGCCATTTCTTTTTTTCGCAAATTTAATTTAACGCGAGACAAGGTGGCATTAAAAATAATTTATAGGAGATAATTAAGCCCTATCGGGGGACGGTCGCACGGTGGAAATGAGTACTACCGTATTAAATTCTCGCTAAGAGAAGAGAGAGAGAGAGAGAGAGAGAGAGGGGAACGAGATAGAGTACCCAAATCGACGCGATATCGATCGTCTAGGATCAACGTCGCTACAATCGATGGCTTGGAAAATATCTAATTGCTCGTATCCGAGACTTTGGGACGGGATTCGAATCGATCGAAAATTTGCAAACGCGTCGATTCTATTTCCAATATTAATTCCATATCTATCGTATTTGGAGATCGCGGAAGGTACCGGGTATGTTCCGGTTTAGCAGCCTATATCCCGTGTCTCGTAGATCCGAGACGAACGGAAATTTTTCGAAATACGCTACACCGAGATATAGATTTCACGGATATGGAGTTTCTCTTTCTTTCGCACGATCAGAATCTGCCGTGCGACGGAGAGAAATAACTTGGGAATAGTCGGGGTTGCGCGCGAATGCGTCGTTTATCGTCGCAAAGAGATTAAAAATGGATATGCGACGAGTGCGAAGTAAAATTACATAGGAGACGCGGAAATCTCCTCGGAGATCGCGCGCAGAAATTATTTGCGTTATTTTCGTCCACGTTCGTATTGAGAGAAAAAAAAAAATATTCGATACGTTTGCACGCGTATCCGCGGCGTACATCGAAAAAAATGTCTTTTTTCGTTTTCGTTTTATCGATTCTTACGACACCGATCGAACGATTTCCAAGAGATCGTTCGCGACGACGACCCCAGGGTTATATAAAATGGCAACGCGGTTTTTAGAGAGTTTCGGTTCAGAGGTGCGTTTAAAAAGGGAATTTAAGGGAAATTCGATGCGCGCGAGGCCCCCTTCGTCGATCCCCGCACGGAGAAATCTTCTCGTACCCGCCGCTGCCGCCGGTCTATATGGGTGGTGGTATCTCTATATGGACTCCTCTCTCGAGGAATCTTTTCATACATTTTCACGTGGTAGTACCACCAAGACACACGGGAAAGCGGCGGAAAGGAGAAAAGGAGAAAAGGAGAAAAGGAGAAAAGGGATCGTAACGATCCGACCGCTCTAATTCCGGTATGTGGAACGTGCAAGAGGGATAATTGCGGCCCAGCTGAAAATCAAAGAGAGACTTCCTTTTCGTCCGACATTCCCCGCTTGTGGCCCATTTTTTCCTCTCACTTCCTCGGTCACTCACGCGGTCCACACTATATGTATATACATATACATATACATATATATATATATATATGCATATATTTATATTCATCCTCCTCCTCCTCCTCCTCCTCCTCCTCCTCTTGGCAACGCGCGACTCCCGACGGAACGGCGAAAAGAGGGAAAGAAGAGGAAAGAGTCTGGGCGAGGCGCGACGACGATTAGCCCCCCGCGACCCTTTGTTTTAACGGGCGAGTCGGAAAGGAAGGGTGGTGGCAAAAGGCCGCTTAAGGACGCGTCACGCTTGGCGTTACGAGGAAATTCCATCGTCTCGAGAGCCTACCCCCCGATCGAAATTTCCTTTTGCATGCGCTTCTGCACTTTAACGCCCTCGGCTTAGGTCGAAGCGATAAAAGGAACGCGCTTGTGCTTTTCTAATTATTCGACTAAACGCGACACTGCCCGAGTCTTCTTCTTTCGCTGATTTTCAAACTAACTTTGTGTCGTCGTCGTCGTCGTCGTCGTCGTCGTCGTCGTCGTCGTCGTCGTCGTCGTCGTCCCTCGAGACCTAGAAATGAAGAAAAACATCGAATCGATCCGCAAAAGGAATTACAATTGCCAATTTCGTCGTATCGTTACGCATTACCGATAACGAGAGTTAATCGTCGATTCGACTAAGGACAGCGTAGATTAGCATCGATGGAGCGTCGAAGGGCACCGGACTACTGTCGCGGTATAAAGAGGGTAGAAAGATGGATAAGGTCGATGGAAGATAATTAGATATTGATTTCGCATTAGAGTATGCCAAGATAAACGGCTGTTCATTAATGCGACATAGCCGAAGATCATCGTTCACTGGCTGCCGTGCCATTGATACAGAAAGATCAATCGCGGATTTATGCATATTACTCGCTCTCTCTCTCTCTCTCTCTCTCTCTCTCTCTCTCCTGCCATTGCCTTTGTCTTTGTAATTTCGTTGATATAGAAACGTACAATATATAAGAACGAAACGAGGAGATAACTCCCGATCGTACGATCTTCGAAGCGATATTACTATTCTTTATTCGAGGAATATTTAAAGCTGTTGCACACCGAACATGGAACCTCTTCGATTCTCAGGATACTCAAGATATTCCGTGTCTACCCTTTGTGTGTGTGTGTGTGTGTGTGTGTGTGTGTGTGTCCATCTTTTGAAGCTTTTCCGAGTCGAGAATGCAGTTAATGTAAAATGTAAAATGTAGGTATTCGCGAGGTCAAAGCCCGTTGTTTGACGAGCGAACGTCCATTACTGCTTATTGCTGAATCAAAGATGTCCGTGTCTACCGTTACTTCGAGTTGGCTTTGATCTTTCTCCCTCCCCCCCCCCTCTCTCTCTCTCCTCTCCTCTCCTCTCCTCTCCCTGGCCCCGTTGTCGGTGATCTATCGTACGTAACCCAGAGGATATACATAGGAACGTCGTTTGATTTCAAATACGTCAAACTCGTCGTGATCATTAGCGCGTTACGACGTAATCGTTGTTAAAAAAAAAAAAAAATAAAGGTACTCGATGGAAATTGGTCGATTCGAATAAAAATTTCAAGGTAGAATACTGGTACCGAGCGAGTGAGCGGGGGCTTTGCGTTTTCTACGAGTGCTATACTACGCTCGCCTAATGAATCTTTCGGTAAACGATCGTTAACTCGGGCTCGTCGAGTTATAGAATCGCGCGTGGCATTCGTCGATCGGCACAACGCGAGTGGTGGCATTTTATACGTCAAGATAGAATTTGGGTCGCGCTGAATGATTTACTCGTCGATCGAGGATAGAGAGGGTACACCGTTCCTATATTTACCAACTATAAGTATCAGGGCGCTCGTACGATGTTCGATATCTGTGTTTCCACGAATTCGCTCGCTAGACGGATACGGAAACGAACTTTCCTCTATCGAATACAAGGACCTTTTTCGCTCTGTAAGAATAATCGGCCGTTTACGATTCGTCAAAGTACTTTGCTCTATTTGCGACTCTTTCTCTCTCACAGAGGAAAGAAAAAAGCGAACAAAGTTGCGCTTATTAAAAGCGAAGAATAAAATTCGCAGGAAATAATGGGGGAGAAAGCTTGGTCGAGGCGAGCGAACGCTCGAAATTATCCGACTAGGAGAGAGGTCCTTCTCGTAAATTGCGCTCGGCGCGTTGAAGCTTCGAATAACGAAGGTTCGAGTTGCAACGTCATTTGCTCCCGTTTAACTTTCTTGTTATTTCACCTCGGCTTTCGAACTATACTTGGCTCGTCCCTACGAAACATACGGCTCGCGTGCACACGGAGATTCGATTGGCACGTTTATGGGCTTTGGGGGAGGAGGAGTCGTTCGGTCTGAAAAAATCGTCGCTACTTTTCGTGGAAGCACGCGTTGTTCTCGACGTATATTTTGCTAAAATGCGAAAGGAACGTTCGAAATATCGACGTTTCGGAGAACAAGAAAAAAGAAAAAAGAAAAAAGAGAAAAGAAAAGGATAAACGACGGGATCGCATATATCTCGCTAGCAGTTTCGAGAACAGGTTCTTTCGTCGAAGAAGACCCTTATCGACGAGCGCCTAATTAATTATACGATGACGCCGTAGCGAGCTTAGAGAGCCTCGTAATAGATTGTTACGTTCTTCTCTTCCACGTCGTTGTCGTTGCGGTTGACGTCGACGTCTACGACGACGACGACGACGACGACGACGACGACGACGACGACGACGACGAGGACGAGGACGCGGCTTATTATGTTATTGCACCATTTGCAAAATTTTAATGGATTCGAGGGTTCCGCGGCCACTCTTCTTCCTCGTCCTCTCTCTCTCTTCTGTAAAAATCGATCGGCGGTACGCTCGTCGTCTTTATCTCGAACATTTAGGATCTTTCGTTTAAGCGGTAACGGTAATCGATCGAGTTACGGTTCTCGCCTTTGCAAACTTTTCGAAAGGTGTGTGCCCTACTATCGGATTTCCGAGAGTCGCGTCGTCAAAGGCCACCATGTTATCGTGTCGCGTACTAACCCGCGCAACGGATCTCCTCTATCTCCCCCCACCCCCCTATGCGTACAGGCGTGTACGCATATTCCTTTGTAAAAAAATTTTTACGTGCTCCTCTCTTTGTAACGAGTCAGCCGTGCACGAGTTCGAAATCCGAACCGTGTTTCGAACGGCGGGGGAAAAAATAAAGGAAAAGAGAAAGAAAAGTCTCTCTCTCTCTCTTCTCCGAGAGATATTCAGGTTTCTTCGCGACTCTTTTCGTCGGTCGACCGAGAAGAAGAAAGAATCGATCACGAAGCCGCTCGTCGCGAGCTTTCGATACGATTTATCGAGCTAATCGATTATAACGACCATAATTCGCGAAGCAATCTTATACGATCGACGGCACGCGTCTCGTTGGTGCGTGCTCGGCGCAACCTGGCGCCAATCCCCCGACGCAAGTTTTCTTAGCTCGACGACGAGCTGATCTCTGAAAAAAAGCGTTAGGGAAGCTGGGGGAGCGTCGTTACGATTCAGATTTGAGACGCAACCCGGACGCAACCCCCTAAACGCACATCCATAGATAGGTGACGGAAGGAACTATAGTTGGTGGGGTGATGGGTAGGGGTAGGGGTAGGGGTAGGGGTAGGGGTAGGGGTAGGACTCGTAGGTACGTTTTTCACTTACTTTCCTCCGGCCGCAGCAGAGCATGGCTGCTGCACTGCAATCGCGGCGAGCCGTAGACGAGAGTTGAGGCTGATGACAGACGTAGCTGAGTCGTGCGCCCCCTTCCCGCTGCAGCTGCACCACGCGCACCTGCAGCTGCACCTGATCCCGATCCTGCTGTCCTTGACCGACACCGACTCGACCACCGTACTTGATGCGCACGTGTTTTCGCCACTGCATGAGTTCGGTGCGTCATGCCCTCTTCCTGGATCAAAGCGACGTATTTTTTCATTTCCGTTTGAATGCTCGGCTAAGATTTTGCGGCGGAAGGATCGAGGGTGGCTCGAGGGTGGCGCGAGGGTGGCGCGAGGGTGGCGCGAGGGTGGCGCGAGGGCGGGATGATTCGGTCGCGAGCTCTCTCTCTCTCTCTCTCTCTCTCTCTCTCTCTCTCTCTCTCACGAAGGATGTGCTCGAGTCCGTTGAGACTTCGAGTGCGGCCGATGGACGATAATTGGAAGCGTTTATTATTCGACCGTCGAGCGAGACCGGCTACTCGAATTTCTCGCGTTTTAAAGCGAACGATCCTCGAACGATCGCGATAAAAGACCGAAAGATAAATCCTCCGTCACGCATATCGTAGCAAATTAATCGTTGATTTTTTTTCGACATTTCTCTCTTCTCGCCCATTCCCCGTACCTCTCGATATCATAGATATTTTATCATTTAACATTTCCACGATCCGGTTAACCCACTTTCCATTCTTCTCGTTCGATATCCGCGATACGTGTTAATTCGCTAATGGATTGGACCCTTTCGATCGAGCGATCGACAATCGATCGAACGATACGGACCTCTGGTTTATTTTTTCTTTCGCGAACGACCGTACACGCCCGACGCGATTCGTTTACCTTATTCTTTCGTGCGAAAAAATAAACTCGGGGCGATCGATCGAGTTGCGCGATCGCAAATATTACCTTCCCTAGGATTCTTGGTCTCTATTTAAATATACGTAGGTATCTATAGCGTTCCGTGTCGGGTTAAGGTAACTCGTCGTTAATAGTCGATCAAGTTCGTAACCTAGTAATGGAAGTACGTCGCGATCTTGACCCGTTGAAAAGATATTTATCCCATTTATATTTTTCTCTTCTCGCGTCGTAAAGACGAGAGTCCGTTCGCGTTCGCCTTCGCCTTCGCCTTCGTTCGAAATATTCAATGGTGATGATACGAAATTAATCCGGTAGGGTACGTCGGAACGGAATCGTCGTACGTTTTCTCCGCTCTGCGGAGCAAAGAGATAATAAATCGCGGTAATGATGTCGCGGCGACAACCCCGACGAGGAGAGAACGAAAAATCCGGAGAAACGAAAAAGCGAGTATTAAAGGCTCGGTGTAAAATCTGACAAAAGTAAAACGGAAAAAGATGGACGATGGTTCCATAGATTATTCGACCAAATAGAAACGACGATCGCTATCGTACGTGTACTTAATCGTTCGGATACGATAAACCCTGCATAGCGCCGTCGCTCGTCGGCATTGCAATGATGCAACGTTTCGTCCCCGATATCCTTTTAAACGCGTTATATCCGATGTTCACAACGACCCATCGGATGCGTTTCGAGAAGATGTCGTAGAGAGCTCGTTCGAAACGTCGACTGTTAAATAAAAAAATACAAAAAAAAAGAAAAAGAATGGAAAGTAGGAGGCGAGCGTAGAATAGGGCGAGAACTAGGTTGAACAGATTTTGGTGTCGTCGACACGGAAAACACGCGAAAGAGCATCGATCATGCATACGGAACAATTATAATAATTCGGACGACTACATATTTCCAGAAGTAATCGATCGTGAACGACGATACTCTGGGCAAGCGTAGATAAATGAATAAGGTTAGAGATCCAATTGTAATATGTATGTATAATAATCGTGTACCTTCTAAAAAGCATTTCTCGCGTGAAGGACCGACGTGTCGCTGCACGACCAGTGTTTCGCAGATTCTTTCATTCTTGTCCACGTGTCAAGCTCTCTTCTCCTAAGCACAAGAGAAAATGACAGGATTAGAGCGATATACTTCCGCGCGAGCACCGATCGATAGTATCGCGCGTCGTACACGGAGAGTGGGTATACGCCGATATCTAGGACCTTACGAGTATCCATCGGACGTCAAATTTACCGTCTCTCTCTCTCTCTCTCTCTCTCTCCCTCTCCCCCTCTCTCGAGGGTCGCGCGTTTCGGATAGGAAAAAAAAAAGAAAAGAAAAGAAAAAAAAAT
The DNA here is from genome assembly GCA_911387935.1 of Dolichovespula saxonica. Classification (NCBI taxonomy): domain Eukaryota; kingdom Metazoa; phylum Arthropoda; class Insecta; order Hymenoptera; family Vespidae; genus Dolichovespula; species Dolichovespula saxonica. The sequence goes on from OU427002.1 coordinate 126,745, forward strand.
AGAGGAGCGTCGGTCCGAAAAGGAAGGAGAAAAGTCGGTGGTTCGTCCACGTGTTACACTTTTCACTACTTTTTCTCTACGACCAATCAACACGTGTCTCGCGTACACCTCCGCGCACAGTCTCCAAATCCAGCTCCTCTTCTCCTTCCCCCTCTCCTTCCGTTCTCCCCTCGTAAAGTTTTGTACGAAGCGAGCCGACGCAACCCAGACGCGACACGCGTTTGCCGGCTCTCGTCGAATTCTCCAACCCCCATTCCTTTTTTCCTTTTTCCGCTCGCACTCGATAACAGAGACGCGATATTTGATCGATCATCGAGGAGTAAGGAACGAACGACCCTTTTAAAAGGCAGGAAAACCAAAGAGCGAGATTATTTTTAATGACGAGTCCTCGCGCGTCGTACGTTCTCGCACGAGGATCGATATCACGTGCATATCGTAAAAACGTACGTACGCGAACGTACGCGAACGTACGCGAACGTACTCGATCTTGAAAGGAGCGCTCTCGCGTAGAAAGGGAAAAAAGATTTGTCCGTACGTTCGCGTATCAGTAAGCCAATGGAGCCGGTCTTCGATCGATAAGAGATACGGGAGCTTAAGAGAACCCGTCGGCAGGAGCGGCAGCGGCAGCGGCAGCGGCAGTAGCAGTAGCAGTAGCAGTAGCAGTAGCAGCGGAATTAGTAGTAGCGAAATTACTCTAGCTACCGTCGGTGCCGACGGAGCACCAGCAACAGTGGCTACCACCCCTCCGATATAGGAACCGTTAGCGGCCTTTCAACGAACGCGCACGTTTCCCTTCCTTCATAACCGCGAGAGCGCGGAAAAACGAATGAAAGCGTAAGAAGGAGGAGGAGGAGGAGGAGGAGGAGGAGGAGGAGGAGGAGGGCATATCCGAAGGAAGGAAAAGGAAAGAGAATGAGAAAGAGAGGTGGATGGGGAAAAGCAGAGCAGAGCCACCAGCACGGAATCGTGGTGGCGTGCCAGCCGATGGTCCCGGACCAACCGATCGATATACCCTTTTTTCGAGAGTAGCTTCCACCATCTTCCCTCTCGCTCCCACCGAACCGCCCTCTCATCCGTCTATCTCTTTTTGTCTCGCCTCAAAGAACACGCGTATAAACGTAAAAACGTAGAGCGATCGAGCCGATGCGCGTGCTCGAACAAGGCCACGTTCGTTCGTTCGTTCGTTCGTTCGTTCGTTCGTTCTCTCTTCCTTCCTTTCTTTCTTTTTTCTTTCTATCTTTTGCTCGGTCGGTCGGTCGGTCGGTCGGTCGGTCGGTCGGTCGGTCGGTCGGTCGGTCGGTCGGTCGGTCGGTCGATCGGTCGGTCGCTTACGCGCAATCGCGAATGAGGATTCGTTGAATTATAAGGAAGGATCTTAAACGTATGTACCTACCGGAGAATCTCGTGGGAGAGTCGGCGATCGTACGTTCCTCGGTGCAATCAGCCGACTCGATTGATTCCAATTACGAGATACTTTTGCTCTCTCTCTCTCTTTCTCTTCTCTCGCCGGTTCTCCTTGTCGGCGAAGGAAGCAGGAGGAATCTTCCGCTCGCAGCTTTCTCACCTCGCCGTATAACGCCACGCGGGAATCAATACGCCCGCCTGCCTCGAGTAGTCTCTCTCGCTCGCCTTTCCCACCCGCTCGCCCAGCCCTCTCACTCACCCCCTCTCCTTTTATATCCTTCTCTCTCTCTCTCTCTCTCCCTCTCTCCCTCTCTCCCTCTCTCCGTTACTCTCACCCTCGCTCTCTACCTTCCTTCTCGTCTTCGCAATTTAACCGTATGTATAGCCGGTGAGCACTGCTCTGTCTGTCCGTCTCTCTCTCTCTCTCTCTCTTTTTTTTCACGTCTACGTATGCCAGTCTACTTATGCGATCCTCTCTCTCTCTCTCTCTATGTTGTGTCTCTTACGCCAAAGTCCATGATATTTGTAGAGATTCCTGGGAAGAAAAGTTGTGGAAAAGAAATGTCAATGGATTAATGAGAGGGTTACCGAACGCGATAGATACAGAGAGAGAGAGAGAGAGAGAGAGAGAGAGAGAAAGAGAGAGAGAGATAAAGGCAAATACGAAGGCGAGACGACGCGACGCGACGCGACGCAACGCAACGGCAAAGAAGCGCTTTTGACGAGGACCGTCGAAGCGGCTCGAACTAAGACGGGGTGGAAATCGCGATTCGAGCCGACGACCCTGTGCAACGCGCCGCGCCGCGTAAGCACGACTACCCTATCTACCGACTCTAGTCAGTCACCGAGACGGACATGTTGGTTGTCGGGAGTGCGCATGCCGACGCCGGCGTACGCGGCTCCTTTCTCGCGGGACGTGGACAACGGACGAGAAGAAGGAGGATGTCGGCGACGACGACGACGACGACGACGACGACGACGACGAGGGAACGAAAAGGAACGAAACGATCAACCCCAACTCGCCCGTTTTCTCAACTTCGATTCCATTCGAACGGATAAATACTAGCATATATAAGATACGCGTTAGTATAGCAACGTGGGTACGTACGTTGAACCTTTTCGTTCGATCCCAACACCGGCGACCCTTCCCTTTCGGGCTTGCAACGTTTCTGCATCCTTTCGTCGCGAGCAATAATCTCTCTTCGTGCCTTCGTACTCGTCCAAAGGCTTTTACGGTACATACACACTTACTCGCCTCACGCTCACCACGGCAACTTTACTCCGCGTCCCCGTTCGAGGATTCCGGCGAGTAGGATTCCTTTTCCTGGTCGTTCGATCGATCGATATTTCGTTTTCTATACCGTAAGGGCTTCCTCGATGACACTACTACTCCTTCCTCCTATATGCGAGTAAATCCAAACTCGAGTATTTAAATCTTTTTTCCGATCCAGCTGTACTTAACGAATTCTTTCTCTGTTTCTCGAGTGTCTTAACCTTCGACAAGGGTCGACGTCTCTTCTTCTCTCTCTCTCTCTCTCTCTCTCTCTATGTCCTCCCTCGAAAAGGAGAATCGCAATCAGAGGTCAATTGTTGCGCGTTGATTGCGAAAGACTGCTCGGTGGTTTGTCGTTAACGCGAAGACGCGCGAGAAGATATGCCAGAGAGAGAGAGAGAGAGAGGACCGTGGCAGAGATTACGGACTATGGCAGACGGATCGGTCGTCTTTGTAAAGGGCTCGTTACGAATCTCTTACGATTAAGATTACGCTTTAAAAAATCCATCTTCCCGCTACGAAGGATCTACAGAGAATTGGTAAATATTTTTTCTTCCGCTTTTATCTATATAAATAATTTTCTCCTTGATAATCTCTTAGATATAAAATAGAAGGAAAGTACGTACGCGCACGCTAATAACGTTACGCGTTGGTTTAAATACAACGCGTAAATGTACGACTCGAAACGGAAGAAAATATTGCAGCTCTAACGGTGTAATAACGAGAACACGACGACGACGACGACGACGCCGACGACGCGATTGGGTGGCATTTGAATGAATGCCAGACGGCTTTCATACCTTTTTCAATTCCTTCCTTTCATTCGTAACCTCTTCCAGCGCTAAGACTTCGAGAAGCAACAAGGATTACGCGAGCGAGCATCGCACCACCGATGTGTAAAGCGAAGCTTTACGCGGGCAACGTCCCGCCGCATCGATTTCTCTAATCCCGATCGATCCTAGATCGATCTTGAATATCTTTTTTCCCCCACTTTCTCGAAAGCGAGAAACGTCAAAGCGATGTACGAATATATCGTGTCGTACGAGAACGATCGATAGGAAAAGTCATCGTTCCTAAATTTTGTACGTCTTTCGAAGTAGGATTACGTCCGATTACATCCCAGATTCCTATCTAGATTTCGTTCGAAAGCGTTTACTAGCTCGTACTATCTCCGCATAACGCGATATATTCCCCGTTACGTAGGACAAATCGATCTTCGCGAAACGGGTCAAACGGGCGCGCGGCTTCGCACGCGAACCGACGTACTACGAAATACTACGTTCTGTGATGCGGTGCAATTAAGCCCGCGCCACCCCGTACCACCGGCCCCTCGCCCCAGCCCTTCGCCCGCCCCTTCGCCACCCTCGTACGACTCGGTGGCGGTGGCGGTGGCGGCGGCGGCGTCAACGATTCGCAGGGGCGCGCGTGTCCCCGCTCCTCCTCTTCTTCTTCTTCTTCTTCTTCCTCTTCCTCTTCCTCTTCCTCTTCCTCTTCCTCTTCTTTTACCGCACCCTACCCCGTTCGTTTATTCATTCGTTCATTCATCGGAAAGCGTACCTCTTTAAAGTACGCTGCACTTTTGCGAAATGTAGCCGATCGCGGCTACTTGATGTAAACGAAATGATACAGAAATATATGGTTCGCTACCGGTAATGCCACCGATCGTTCTTCCTTGACCGCCGATAAGAAAACCGCTCTCTCTCTCTCTCTCTCTCGAATAACAGGAGCAGGACGCTTACTTTTTAATTTTTTCACGAGATAAAAACGCGAGCTCCCTTCGTCGTACTCGTCGTACCGTTATGCTTTTTTCGAGTACCCAAACGAGTGCCGGTACCTAATCGACTACTTGTTGAATCATCCTTGTACTTTAAAGACTTCGTTAAGAGGAAGAAGACCCTCGAGGACGTGAAACGAATGCGATTCTATCGAAGATAGAACACGACGTTAGGCGCGGTTACCGCAGGGCGGTATACCTTATACCTGACCGTTCGAAAGCTGCCTTACCGTTGGTCGATATCCATCCCGCCCCCGCCTTCTCACCGTTCTCGATAATCCAATCGAAAACACGTACCTGTCTCTATGCCGTTTACGTTAGACGGGTTCGTTTTTCACACCTGTTCGTATAATAAAACTATTCTCAATGCTTCGTATCGTAATTCTCCCTCCGTCACATCCTCTCTATCGATCCTCTCTCGTTTACATCACGATATTCGACGTTCGGACGTTTCTCATCGGAAATATCGTTTAGCTCGGTTTACGCCGATGAACGCGCCTCGATGGAAGCTTCCTAACCTGTTGCAACCCGTCGTCGAAAAGATTTCGCAAAAATACAGAAATGCGGCCACAAAAATTCACGCTCCCGATTGACGCTGGCAGGTAAATCGTAGGATATAAAATAGACTTTACCGAAATAATGCAACGAAACACTTATTTTACCGCTTTTTAATACGTATCGCTGAACCGCGAACAACGCATACTTCCCTATAGAAAGTTAAAATAATAATAATAATAATATGTAATACGGAACATTTTAGTTTCTCGCAGACGAATAAAAAGGTCGTTATTGTGTCTGTATTTGGTAAATCCCAATATCGTATGAAAGGATGTAAAACGGACATGTTGAGCTCCATCCTCCAAGTGGACCTTTTGAACGAGCCGAGCGTGGATGAAACGTCCATGGTAATAATATTTTTATATCGCTCGCTGACCGACGATAAATTGACGTCTACGTCGATATTAAAATAATTGGATAAAGTTGCGTCGTAAACAAAAATAAAAAATATTTCAGTGCGAAATCGAAGGGTACCATAACGCCAAGGACAAAACTGTCTATCTACATTTACGGGGATTCTTGGATTCTCATACTCTTTTGTCCGAATACGATAGATTCGTGGAAAAACAAGATTGCAAAGACTTTCTCGGAGTATGGGCGCATATGAGATACAAATATGCCAGAGCTTTACTGGTGTTGTTTCATATATCTCACGTGATAATACTTACTCATCCGACTCATACTTTCGATTATAGTTACATACATTTGTTTCGTGCCATGGATATAGTACGGTAAGGCGTTCCTCCTCCGATATTATAACGGAGAACGAAATATAAATCGAACGTACGTTTGGCTCCGGCGAAGGACGGTCGCAAAAATTATTTCCTTTTCGTTACAGGCAAAAGATTTCTCCTCAGCTTTCGGACGTATTAAGCGGTATAACCGGTATACCCAAAGATTGGATATCCAATGCCAGACCTTGTTCCCCGAGGGTATTATTCTATTTCGAAAGTTGCCCTATACCTATGGTACTTCAGGACGCGGATAACGGAGGAAATATTAAAAAGTTGGAACATTCGTTGGAAGATCAAATTTATCACGTCTTGAGGAAAAATAGAATAGTTACGAACATAAGGTAAGCGAGATCTAGAAGGCATTTCGTCCGCACCTGCGTGCTCTTCTTTTTTTAATCTTCTTCTTCTTCTTCTTTTTTCTTTCAGTTCAAACTCGTTATTCGCGATCCCAGCGAATCAAGAATTTGTATACGTACATAATGGTCCCACCGAATCTAGAGATATTTTGGGTTACATGATGAAAAAATTGATTCAAAGTTGTAAAGTTAGTTCGGGCGGTAGTACGTCGAGGAGTCTCGCTAGTTTGGATACGAATCTTGAAACGGACGATACCGAGATCGGTGTGTGTGTGTGTGTGTGTGTGTGTTTGAGATCTTTCTAATTTATTTCTACTTTCTAATTTATTTGCGCGCACACGCGTAATAAGGTAAACGTTTGAACTATTTCAGAGACACGTTCGTTCAAATCATTCTTGCAACAACATATAAATCTTGCTTTTGGCAGAGGTTTCGACGACAACGTTGGTAGACATTCGATACCAGCTTACTTCGAGGTTCCCAAGAATTTTATATTAATTATAACGATCGTTGTGCGTTGTGGAAGCACAGATTTTTTTAAGAAAAAAAAAAACAAAACAAAAAAAGAAAAATGAATATATCGACTTGTACATATTTTTCCATAGATACCTACGTTGTCATTATTTTGCAATGTGGCGAACAAAATTTTGGAATACTTCATAAAAGGAGTAGACAAAGAATTACTATCTTTGCATAGTTTATTGGATACCGATGTTAAATTCAGTAAGAGTAGATGCAGTAAAGTACTCCCAAGAGCCTTGCAAACTTATCAAGAGAACCTTCCGCAACATTACACGAGGTAATAGTTCGTAACGATATATAGAAATGAAATGCGATTACGAAAGTGAAAGAGGACGATTCCGACTAAAAAAAAAAAAAAAAAAAAAAAATTCTTATACGTAGAACTTTTATTTAGAGCGTATCACGAATCGAAGTTGGCACATGCCATGGCAGTTTTCGAAATGCATGCGCGAGGTCCGCTCTTCGAAGAATTTAGTGAGAAATTGCAAGCGGAATGCGACAAACATTGGCGAACCGGACGACAAATGTGCGAGGTATTATCGTTGACCGGGAACCCTTGCACGAACCCGATTCATAAAGGAGGCAGCGAAGGTGCCGGAGGCGGCGAACAACTCGAACCAGGAGGAGATAATAGGTAATTATACATTTAGGCAGGCGTTCCCGCGTGTGCTGCCGCCCCCACGTGTTTCGTTTCGAAATTTATATTTCTATCGAATCGATGATATCTCCGATTTACAGCGAATTACCGATCATGGAACACTGTAGCGGAGTTCGATATATTTGTGCCTGTAATTGTGGAAGGTGTCAAGGACCACGAGAGGATCCCTTTGGCTTACGACAGGCTAATTACGACTATTTTCAAATGTTGGCGAAGCAGTGCGGCTGCGCACAATTAGAGAGCATACAATTTCCTATTTTTCAGCCTAGTACTCATAATTTCAGGTAAGTCGATAACGCCCCCGCCCCCGCCCCCGCCTCCGCCCTCGCCCTCGGATTACCCCTTTCCACCAGTTCTCTCAAATAGGATATTATAAGGAGTATCTTGTCCGATAATATTACCTTTTATTCTCCTAGAGCGGCACAGTTATTCTCAGGTACGAAACGTAAAGATTCGCTTAGTAGGACTAATTTATCCACTCCTCAAGGTCAGACACAACCTTCGAGTCTTCTTGGGGTTGAAAATACTTTAAATGGTAATTAATATTTTAATAACGATGATATTATAATACGAATTAAAAATCTTCAAAGATAAAATTAAAAAGAAAGAAGGAAAATTTGTCAAGTTTCTCAAGTCATTCGATAAATGTCGCAGACGATATAACAGCGTACGAAAGCGGTGCACCCTCTCCGTTGAAAAGCGATCCTGCGGACGAGGACGTTCCGAGATTGAGTAACAAAACGAGTCTTACACCTAGCGACGGGCACAAAGTCGTTATAGAAGTATCCGATGATGCGGAAAATACCAAAGGTAGTTGTTTGCTTTTTACGTAGATGCGTATTCTTACTACGTACACCCACCTCCGCTGCGTTTCTCCATACATATATACACGCGCATATACATGATGACATATACACATACACATATACATATACATATACATATACATATAATCGACCAACCGTACGCGATATATCAGAAAAGTCTCTGGTGAGACAGCCATCGACGACGGAATATCTACCAGGGATGCTACATACGGAGTCACCAGCTGGATTGTTGCCGCAATTTTCTAGCTGGTCTCTGGTTTGTCTTGGACCGAGCAGCTTGTACTCGCATAATTTGGGCTTGCAGCATCAAGCGGGTGTATTGGCAACTTCTGCATTTCTCTTGCCATGGGACGTAACAGTAAGGTTCGTTGAAAAGAAAACAAAAATTATAATATATCACATATGAAAATAGTAAATAACGGATAAAAGATTGAATTCCATAGATTAGAGCATCAAAAGGAAAGGGGATCCCTGTGGCCTACTATAAATGATCACGGGGTTCACGGATATTGCCCAAGAGGTAAAAATTTTCAAAATCTTAATACGATCCGAGGTAGAAAATCGAAAAGTGGGAAGGAATTTGTCGTTAAGATATTCGTTGGGGTCGAATACGAATGTCCGAGAGGCCATAGATTTATGGCGTCTGCGCCTGACAAAGTTTTAAAGGCAACCGGTAATGGGATCGTTAAGGACAGCGGAAATAAAGTAACATCTAGTACCACGGATATGCCTCTTTATTTTCCATGTCCGTGCAGGTATATACATATATTTAGGATTATTTATACAGGATTTTTATTGTTATATTTTATTTTTACGATCGATCGATCGATATAATAAAGACAACGTACATATGGTATTCTATTTGCAGGCAAACGCAACCTTTGATAGCTCAACTTATGAGAATTCATGTGGTTACTCCAAAAGCACCGGTTCACGTTACGTTAAATCCTCGAGTTCAACCGGGACCTCCACCGTGTCCCGTATTTGTAACCGGTTCCGAAGAACCGATCAAACTTTCCCAAAGCGCTTATTGGGTTCTGAGATTACCGTATCCTTTCAAAAAAAAAAAAAAAAAAAAAAAAAAAAAAAAAAAAAAAAAAAAAAAAAAAAAAAAAAAAAACAAGAAACCTTTGCGCATCTTATAACATTATCTTATATCCTTTTTTGATAGATGTAATAACCTTAACCGTTCTGCATCAACATACAGTTACGTTTATATGGGTGAGAAGGGCCCGTATTTACCACCGAAAGAACCGGTACCTCCTTCTCACGGACGATTACTAGCCGGCATGTATGGTATTAGCGAAGTTGTGCCAGAAAAAAAATAGCATCTTTTTAATCGATCTTATCTCGGAATAGTTAACGTATCAAATCTTTCTAAAGACGGACTCCGATTATCTTATTAATACAGGGGGGTAATTCTATGATACGAGTTAGGATAACGCGTAATAATTTACGCGCATTTAGTACGTTATTTAATGCTACGTTATAATGTTACCTATTATATCAAAATATATCTTCGGTTAAGGTAACGTTATTGCTAGCGACTAAGCGATCGTTGTACAGTCTTTTTCCAAATTAATAACAAAGCGATAAAAAAATTAAATTGAACGAAACGTATTATATATATATATATATATATAATATAAGATATATCACGATATTTATATTTTTTATTTCGAAACGTCGGCCACGTTAATTCTCTCCTCTTTGTTCTTAATATCTATGATGACCTGCAAACGAAATATTGTCGATACATTTTGCGTAACGTCCACATAAATATTTCTTATAAAACGAATAAGATATAAAAAATTAATCGAAGGATCGTTACTCACCTTTGCGGAAGTTCTTCCTTCGGAAGAGAAACGTAACGCCTCGTTGATTTTGTACAGACCAAAGATCATAGAGTGTATCGGAATGATGAGGCCTTCTTCGTAAAAATCTAAGACTTCATTTCCGGCTTGTCTATATTAATTGCACCGTAAGTTTTATTGCAAAAAAATGCTAAAACCGATGCATCGTAATACTTGGACAATGGGCTACTTTTACATCAGAGCTGCGATAGAAAATATTCCGTTAAAAAAACTAATAGAATGCATTGTTACGGTTCGCTCTCGTCGTTTGTCGCAGCTCCGAGATAAAAGTGGTCATCATCCCCCCACCGCCCTGCCCCCGTGGAACGTCTCGAAAGAAACACATTTTTAATATAAAAATTTGAAATGATAAAAATGTATGACTTGCCGATAGCTGTCCGGATCCTTCTTTCTGTATTCGTCGAGATTAAAACCGGTGATACTGAAAGAACCCGCTTCGATCTTCGATCGTACGTCGTCCGTCTTAGCGGCAGCAGCGCCAGCGATTACTACGCGCCCTTCATGAGAGAGGCTATAATTCCATAAACGATCTTATGCTTATAATAAATATTAGATATTAAATTTTATACCTTCGCGAGATAAATGATGCATCGCCACGGTAAAATTATCGTCGCGCAGTAAATTTTTCAATGATGTGCCGCTTTTATATATGTCGGTGTAACTAAAATTATTCATTTTTTTTTTTTTTCGATAAATATGTTCAAAGTAATATACCAATAATGTTAAAAGAAAAGTACATCGTTGTACTATTAAAAAAAAATGGGAAGAATCGTGTACCATTTTAAAACTTTCTTAAAATATTCACCGCTGTCTCCGTCGAAAACAGCCTTAATGCCTTTATCGCCGGCAATTTCTTCTATGGACTTTAACAAGTCTCGTTCGTTGTATGCCAAGGACGCGAATACACCCCTATTACGAACGAGAAGGGCATCGTCGTTGTTGACGCATATACCGATCACCTGTCGAAGTAAAGAGTCATTAATTTTGTTAAAAGAAAATCATGGAACGTCGAAACGTCGGCGAATAAATATTACCTGGGATCTAAATACATTAGTGGCTAGATCGACGGTCGCCAAACCTATACCGCTTAGGCCCACATTTACCAATATCATATCATTTTCATCTATAGTCACTACTCTTTCCAATGCGATAAGGGCGCTCATATAATCGTTAAGAAGACACACGGCATCCAACGATTTAACGTTCGATGGTAATTTCCAAATATCCTAAAAAAAAAAAAAAAAGTGAAACGTACGTTTAGATTAGACATTATCGTATTGAAAATCTTTTCCTTCCGAGGATGATGGATGCATACGTACAGTGACTTCTGCCACGCATCGTTCCGCAAAGCCTCCGTATCGTTCTTTATTAAGTGCTATAACCTTGTCCCCGATTTTATAACCTTTGTCTTGCGCATCCTTTCCTACGTAAACTAATTCACCGACTAGTTCGTACCCAAGCGTAATAGGTAATTTTGGCTCGTAAAAGTACAAATTTTTGCTCAATAAGACATCGGAAGGATTTACGGTGCAGTAACGAACGTCTATGACAACCTATTTGGAATGATGTAGGACGCATTTAAGAAATATCAAATGTATAATCGGCGAAGCGAGCGTAAATAATAAATTTCCTGCCAAGGAGAATTACTTCGTTTGGTCGAGCCGTTTCGAATGATTCTAGATTTTGTATGATCAATGAATTATCGAACTTATTCAAGGTCGCTGCTTGAAATTTACCCGGTTCAGGAGCCGGGATATTGACTTTGCAACCGTCATCGGTTGGTTTTTCTTTCGTAAGAGTTCCATTGGTTCTTACGCCAATACTTTGCCTCGTTAAACTTTTCCAATAATTTCCAGGTACGCGCGAGAAAAATACTCGTCGAATCGTGACGGACATTCTTGAAATAGCTTCTATATAACTTAAAAATGTCAATGTAAAATATCATAAATATAACCTAAACGAATCGTAATCTAGTTAAAAAAAATTCAAGTTCCCGATTTTTATGTATATACGCGTCCACACGCGCCCACACACACACACACACACACACACATATAAATATATATCTCACTGTAATAAATAATCACCTGTATTATTAAATGGATCGAATATATAAATGATAAATGATTAACCTCTTTTCCTTTTTTTGTTTTCTTACATATAACCAACCGCGTGTCGAACGTTACTCCATTTAAATACACTCGATCCACTCGCTATCTGACGGAGAAAAGATAAAACTAGATTTTTAAAACGGTTACATTTAAACCGATACTTTCGTTTGCGTTGACGCATGATATTAAATTTTTTAAATAAATAAAATTAAAATCTTTCGATCGGTTTGAGAAATATATATTTGTCGTGTTATAAAATCATTTACAAATTTGGGACGCATAGTTGATCGATATAAAAATATCGTTATTTAATCGATAAAATATTTCTATCTAAATTTTTCTAATACTTAAATGTTAAAAAAAGACGTGATAAATCTTATTTTTGCAATTTAAAAATTATTATCCATTTAGAGGAGTAGCGAGCGTTTATAAATACAATTTACAAACTATTCGTAATGCCGAAATTATAGAATACTTTTCTATTATAGCTGCAAATTATTCTATCTAAGTACACCACATTATACGTAAAAATATATTAATTTTATAAAGGCACTTTTTTGAAACGATTAAACTATAGTATAGCCCTGCTATCTACCTTTTAAATATTCTAATAATCTTGTCATCACTGAGTATAACGGTACTAATTCTTATCGATAACTTATATCCGTTCTAATCGTAGATTATAAAAGTACTCGTGCGTTCATCCAATTTGACATACTTTGTATAATATAAATAAAAGTAACGAATATTTTCTTAATATCTTGCGTAAAGATCAAATAAAAGTTATAAAGCGTAAATCATTAACAACTTTGTATACGTACATGGATATGTTTTAAACGCAATTGTTAAAATGTACTACAATAATTAAGAAACACATCGCTAGCTAGCCTTGTATCGTAGCACGTTGCTATAAATTACATATAATTAAATTAACACGATGATAAGGAACAGACGAAAGTACATCGTTATTTACTATTCTTTCGATTAATAAATATAATTGTATGGAACTATTATTTTTACTAAAATATATTAATCGGTTATAATGGATGTGCCAGTAGAATGACGAGAACAGAACTCACGACCAATGGTTGCAAACAAACGGCACCGCTTCCCGTTCCGCGTGATTCCATTACACAACATACGTGGTGCCGGGCTACCGCTGCGAGACACAATGGTTGCATTAATGTGTGTGTGTGTGTGTGTGTGTGTGTGTATAACAAGCGCGTTATTGATCCGACAAATGTTTATATCCAAGTATATTAGAAAAATTTACCTTCTGGACGAGTTTATGGATACATTTTTTTCTTCGGTCGTGACAACGAACTCCTTCGTTCCTTTCAAGCGATATCTGAGATCGCTTGTATTCATATAATTACTTATATCGTTAGTAACGTTATAGCTATTGTCAGATTTGTCAGGTATATCTTCCGGTGAAATATCATCGGACATATCGGGATAATCGCAGTCGTAAATATCTTCGTGCGACTTTTTTGACGGTATATACGAGCAAGAAAGCTGCTCTTGTACGGACAAATTTTGTCGACTCCACGAAGCTATCGATTGAATCAAATTTACAGTTTTCTCTACAACGGTAGAAATATACGTTATATTAAAGTTCCTCGTAATTATAAAATAATAGACATGAACACGATGATTATTAAAAATAATGTAGAAATAAAAGCAAACCTTTTAAACCATTTATTTTATTAAGTATAGTAATAAAAAAGTTGCGAACTGTCTTTGTTATCGCAGAGCGCGTGAATGCCGTTTGAATGTAATTGGAATCGGAAGGTGATGCGTAGATACGAGTATTACCATTGGATAACCCATTTCGATTAATGGATCTTACTGGTTCAGGATTTTGAAATTTGGATCTACAAATATATTGTATGCCACTCATTAAAAAATGCACTAGAACAAAAATATAACGTTACAACATTAAAGCCGTGATGATTATGAATTATTTATAATCTCTCTCTACATATGTGTGTATATATATATATATATATATATATATCGCGCGTGTGTGCGCGCGCGTGCTCCTTTCGGGAAGGGTACTTACTCATCGTTATTAAAAATATTAATGCTGTGATAGAAGGAAAATCAAGGCAAGCCTCCAGACCATGTTTTAGATAAGAACAAAGATTTAAAGGTACAATCCCCATTATAGACGCTCTGGTCCAAAATGGTGCATTCAAAAATGCAGCAGTTATCATGGCAATTAATAGATATACGATATGCAAAACCGTGCGATATACTTTTTGTAATTGTTCCCCTGAAAAAAGAAAAAAGAAAAAGAAATTAAACCTTTTTTCTTTTTATAGTTAAATATTAATAGAGATATGGTAATCGATATTATCGCGTAATGGGAAATTATTACTTTAACGTACCGGTATCGCCGATGTAATCCGTAATCCAATCGAGTTGATGAATGTTCTGTTCTATTTCTGTACGCATTTTGTTAGTCACCTCGGAGATAAACTCGATAGTGTCATTAATACGTGCCAACTTTTCCATCGTTCGTTCGTACCGATCGGCAGCTTCCTGATGCTGATCGAGTATAAGGGTGGTACTAGATTCAATCTTTTCCCAAATTAATTGCGCTTGATTTCGTATATTTGTTAAGTCACGTAATATCTCCTTATGACTTTCTCCGCGTACCGTAGATTGTTTAACGAGTTCGTTGCTCGCTTTCTCTTTAATATATCATTTAAACATATTTTTAATTTATTATTATTTTTTTTTTTTTTTTTCTATTATATTACGTAAAAATGAAAATAATTCGAATAATAACTATTTACCTAATTTCTCTTTCACGTCCTCGACCATGGTCGCAAGCTGAGAGTGACCTAGACGGATCAATGCTTTTTCGTTATTTAAATTTCTAAGATTATTAGTTACCAATTTGTGAGCGGTCGTTTGCGCGTCCTTCAGATTTTGTTGTTCCAGTAATAATGCTTTATTGCCGTCCGACAAAGAAGATAACGCTTCGCTCGTCCGATCGATCAAACGATCCTGACTTTCCTAATTATAAATCAGAAGATATGTTAATCGTGTCCTTTTGAACGTCCATAAAGTGTTTTACTTATGCGCACCTTCAAGGATATTAATGTTTCGATTTGCGAATGTGCAGTTTGCATCAATTTATTGACCGTTAATTCGGTTAGAGCACGAAATTGTGTACTTCTAGCCGCGTAGCAAACAGCTCGAGCCCTATTACTCATCAAATGATACGCATTCCACATGTCCGCATCCATATCCGTAGTGCATTGTTTAAGAGACTAAAGAAAAACATGGAATAATTTTAAGTATCTTACTTGTATGAAAGATTCGAAGACAACACTTTTGCTTGTATCAACATTTGCATATCTTCTATTTTATATTTTGCAATATTCTTTATGGCAAATAAATAGAAAAAGAAATAAATTAATATATCACTGATATTAATTTCACTGTATTATAGGAAGAAATAGCACAGCTCCATTGGATCTAGAGGAATGGATTTGGTCCCATAGGGATACTAACTACACTCCATACAGTATTATACTGTGTCAACTGCAGAATCTTTGAGGAGGTCCCTGTATATTTAAAATGGGAGGGGGAACTTGCAGGTTTGAACTTGTACAAGATCACCCCTTCAAGAGTATGAGACAATACAGCTGCCATGCTAGGCTATAGGTTTATAACTAAAGTATCAAAGTATTTTTTGAGAGGTATATTTGTAAGTAGTCGCCGATATAATTAATAAAATAATTATTAAATATAAAATTAAAAGAAAATTTTTACCATCTCTTCCGTACAGGGAAACATTTTTCTTCCTTCTACCGCCGATTGACAATTCAATAAATTGACGCTCAATTTGGCAAGCTGTTCTTCCGTCATATCGTAGCACGAAGTTCTTATTTTCATAATTACTTTATGTTGACACGTTTCTAAAGGGGACGAAACTTGAATATCCGTAAACTTTGCAGCTTCTCGTAAAAACTTTTCATCTTCCGTCATAGCTTCGTAAGGTATCGATATCAAAGGTACACCATCGGCAACCAAAACGTTTGTTTCATCCGTCACACTTGTACCCCATAACCAGCTAAATAGTGTTATCGAATTTGCTTGATTTAACATTAACGTCAACGTAAAAATCCACAAATATAAATTTGCCATTTCGTGCAATAACGTCTGTAAAATTATACGTATAAAGATGAAAGAGTTATTTGAAAATTTTACCAGTTAACGAGATTCGAGATTAAAAGACTTGTAAATAAGTAGTACGTATTACTTAAAATTACTATTAATTTGAATAGATGAAACGAATATATAAATATATATTTACCACTTTCCAATTTGTCTAACGTTTTATCCGACGATAAGTCAGCTTAATTACTAATTCAACGAACAATTATAATTATCGATGAAAATAAATATAAATGTCAAACGCGATGACAAATATTTATTTATTATTTTTCTTTCTTTTTGTTTTATATTCTCCACGCTGTGTCTAACGGTCGCAGCCGATCATAACGCTCTTATGCAAATTTTTTGGCGGGATTCGATAATCCTACTATCGAAAAAGATGAAAGGAAAGTGTATTTTGATTTTTTATAAATTTACCGATATACTATTCGATTATAATTGCGTAACGTTAACGTAATACTCATAGAAATTCATTATTATAAATAGATAAACAAATATAGCACAAAGTTGAATTACAGTATAGTTCGTCCCACGAGCAATGCTGATCGAGGACCAATCAAATTATAGGAAACTCGAACGTAACGTTCGATTCTTTTTTTAGGCTTTTCAAATGAATTAATTTCTGTGTGACTAATTTACATATATGTACACGTACATACACACACACACACACACACACACACACACACACACACACACACACACACACACACACACACACACACACACACACACACACACACACACACATATATATATTCGTCATTTTATCGAGATCATTAAACGCAGATTTTTTGTTTCTTGTCGCTGCAAGTTGGCAACTCCTGTGAGTTTGAAAAATACAAAAAGAAGTAAGAAATTTTGCTATTGTCAGGACTGAAAAATAGAGAAAGAATAAAAAACCGCGCGCGAGAAAAGTACTAGACTTAAGTCGAAAGAAGAAAAAAATCCAACGTTAACAGTATCTCTTGTACACTTGAAATCGCAACGAGTTGCGTATCTGTATATAATATGTATATATCTAGAGGAATATATATGGTTTGTACAAATATACAGGGTGTAACTGGGTGTAACAGAAACTTTGAGAATAAGTTTCAGGAACCTGAACAAATAGAAAATCTCCAAGGAGGAAATATGAGGTCGGGAACGTTCGCTCGCGGATTTAGGACTTTTTATTAGAAATTTTAGAAATACCTAAAAAGATTAGAAAATTTTTTTGTAATACCTAAAAAAATTATCACGTTAAATCGCTCATCTTCTTTTTTCCGAATCCGATCTATGATAGATAATTTTGAATCGTCGACATGCCGATCCCATGTTCATTAGGTATTCTCAACTTACTCCCAAAGTGTATATACTTTTGTACAGATCATTTAATTACAACCTAATATAATAGATAACCTGATGATGAGCAACTATTAATAAATAGCTTACATCATATTAGATCGGATATAAGAACCTTGAAATCTTTGATAAATACGAAACGTTAATCGCTATTCTCAACAGTGTGACAAATTCGAAAGTAAGTGAATCTTTCTATATGAATTTTTATGGTCATTGTCGATGAGTAATGCACAGGTAATTCCCCTTTTACTTCGCAGATGCGAACGATAATTCTTTTTGTAACATTAAAGAGGATAAACTATTGAGATCATTATGTCGCTCGACATGGATAAGGAACTATGGGTAAATATAATTTTCATTGAATGGTTTATTTTTATTTGAAATTGAAAATAAACGACGCACGATTTAAATGCAGTAGCGATAAGTTATTATTGTAAATTGTTTGATCTTCGTCGTTCCAGTTTAGCTAATTTATTCAAAATATTTGCAATATTTATAAGGTTGTAATCATCAGTTTTTAAATATATCTATATTAATTTATAAAAATATGATACGTCATACTTACATGATTATATCGTATTCTTCGCATAGTTTAATTACATTTTCTTTTTATTTTGAACAGGAACAAGTGCTAATGATCTGCAAAGACATACAACAAGAATATTATGAACTTCTACCAGATTGGAACAAATACGAAGAGGAAGATTTGAACTTATTAAGCCGATATATCGGATGTGCGCTAGGCGATTTCAACGATGAAAATCATGATAGAGAAATGGTATCTTTGATATACGATCAAATAATGAATTTTGGTAAGGAGTCCGATGGGAGTATTTACTGTGGCGTTATATATAATATTATACATGAAATACCAAAGAAGGATGAACAGATAAGCGACAAAAATATTATAAGCATTCCAATTTTTAAAATTAGAAATCATAGCAAAGCAAGTTCATACGACGATTCTGCCGATACATATGATATACAATATATAGACAATAATGGAAGATTATACAGAGATTGGAACGATTATTTAACGTGTAATAAATTGTTCGAGTGCATTATGGTAGTACCCAAAAATGGATATTACGAAGCGGATGACAAATTTCCAATAACGGAAGAGTCTTCTAAGGTATTGGTCGCGGTTCATTTTTCGCCGGCATGTTCGAAAAGCGCCGAAATTATGAACTACGTAGATAAGACATTTACTTGTTTAAATATTGGTGCTCTTGGAATTTCTATCATCTCGCTGTTTACTCCTCTTGGACCTGTGGTCCTGTTCGCAGGTAATATAAATATTCTTCGTAGCAATATTATTAGATGTTTTACATTTAAAATGTAAATCGTTTTTAGTTAAATACCAGGATAATTTTTTTTTGAAACAGGATCGGCAGCAACAATTTCCAGCGGTATTTGGATGTTTGGCAGATCTGTACAAAATTTAATCGATCGTACGTTCCATGGAGAATCTGTTAGTGTTACAAACAGACAAGCGCTACCATCCTGGCTAGGAATTGCCGGATCTATGATGGGAGCGGTAATGAATCAAGGAAGCGGAATAATTGCGAGAGCTGCGCAAGCCGGTGAAAATGTGGGATTAGCGACTAGAGTAGCGTATAATACAGTGGTAGTTGGTAATATATCGGTGAATCTCGTAGGTATTGGATTTAACGGATATTGTATCGCTGAAAAGTATCGGGAAGGGCGTCCGGTCGAGATAATCGATGTCTTGTCCTTTGTAACGCATGCAGCGTTATTCGGTAATACCGTATTAAATACACAATTTGCCCATGATATTATCGATAGTTCTCATGGTAAGGTTCTGCAAGAATACGAAGCTACTTTAAGGAGTAAACGTCATCGTAAAGCGTATAATAAAGTAAAACGTAAGGCAGAAACAAAAGCAGAAATAGTACGTTACGTTAGGAAAGTTCAATCAAGAGCAGAACTTTTATCTTCTTCTGGTGGTCAGCAAAGCGATAGTCAACCAAATGGTAATAAACCAAAGATTAATAAGCCAAGTAGTAATAAATCAAGCGGTAGTCAACCAAGCGGCGCTCAATCGAGTGGTGGTCAACAAAGCGATAGTCAACCAAATGGTAATAAACAAAAGATTAATGAGCCAAGTAGTAATAAATCGAGTGGTAGTCAACCAAGCGATAGTCAACGAAATGTTAATAAACCAAGTGGTGCTCGATCGAGTGGTGGCGAACCAAATGATAGTCAATCAAATGGTAATAAACCGAGCAATAATCTATCAAGCGGTAGTAAATCAAACGGTAATAAAGCAAATATTAATAAGCCAAGTAGTGATAAATTAAGTGGTAATCCATCAAATGGTAGTAAAACAATCGATGAGAACAAAAGTGTTAATAAAACAAATAATGAGAAGAAGAGTAGTGCTAAAACAAATGATAGGAAACTAAGTGTTTGTAAAACAAATGATGAGATAAAGAGTGGTAGTGGAATAAATCTCGATCTAATAAATAAGATTACGAAGATATTATTTGCAGGAGGTAAAATATACATTGCAAATTCTATTATATTGGATCCAGTAGAATTTATAAATAACTTGATGGAACCTTATGGTTTGTCCGAATTTGGTCATTCTCTTTCATGCAATATTAATTCCGTTATACCACTCTCGGGTAAATTTTTGAAGTTGTTAGCCGATTACTACGGTTATCATCCTTTGGTTAGTAGTTTAAAGGCCATCCCAGAATTTAATATGCTCCTTTCTGAGATGCAGTCTATAAATGACGCGGAAGAGCTTTTAGTAAAAGTATCGGTTCTTGCGATAAGGATGCTTACCAGATATTTCAAATCTTGCGATGTGAACATCCCAAACGAAACCTACTTATTCAAAATAGCATATTTCTTATGGCGCTATGGGATGGCACATGTGAATGGAGAACTAAAAGAACAAGATTACGAAGAAATGAGATCAACAATAAATTCTGTTTTTGATATCATTTCGGATAATTTTGAGATACTAATTTCGACTTTTTTACGTGCATTAAGCGTTTATTGGAATAATTTCGTGCGTCCAAACCTTTTAATTAGTTCTCATTAGTGAAATATTCGATTTGATAATTAATATAAAGTTATGAAAGTATAGAAACAGGAGATTACATACATTTATGACAGATTATTATAGAGATATGTAATACGTGGAATATTTGTATTTTTATATACATTAGATGTACCATGTTTGTACTTGTAGAAACAAACGGAAGAGAATGTTTTTATTACGAGGAAGTATGTTATATTTTGCGTATTAAGGGTAAAAGAAAAAGTCACATTAAATATATGATGTTAAAAAGTATGAATTATATTATTGTTATTATATTAATAATAATAAATAATAATAATATTACAGTGCGAATGGATTATAAAAGTTAAGTTGCGTCTTGCCGTGTGTTTTGTTTTGGAAGGCCTATTCTGCCCCTCCCCCTCCCTCCCTCTCTCTCTCTCTCTCTCTCTCTCTCTCTCTCTCTCTCCTAGAGAGTAAACGTAGACCTGCGCTGTAAGTAGAGTTTCGTTTCGGCTTCTCCGATCCACCCAACTGGAGAGGGGATACGCGCACTTACTCTTTCCGTCAGTCACGTGGAGAAGTTTGGCGATTACGGTTCGAGTTTCGCGCCTCTCTCGACACTTTTCTCTTATTATTTTCTTCAAAATTCTTCGACAACAAAGGCTCGTGTTTCACCGATCGTTTCGATAGAGCAGGAAACAAGTGTTAAAAAAAACACATCGAAAAACGCACCTTTGAACTAGCGAACGGGGTAGCGTACTGCGTCAAATTCAAAGGTCAGTCACTTATTTCGCATTGTTTTCTTTCCTTTTTGACCATTTTCCTTTTCTGATTTTTTTCTTTTCTTTTTTCTTTTTTTTTTTTTTTTTTTTTTTAATAATATGACGCCATATTGTGAGAGCTGCCGATTATCGTCAGGGTATAATGCTTCTTTCGCTCGTCCTCTTCGTTATCGTTTCTTCGAACGAATATACGTTTTAAATATGATAGCTCGTATATATTGTATATACGGAACTTGCATTCTTCTTTAATGTTTCAAGCATCATGACAATTTAGCGATTAATCAATAAGTACGATTCGAAGGAGAGAATCGAATTTTATAAAAAAATTCACTATACTTTGGGTATATCATTTAAACGGACATATTTTCATTTCATCCAATTTTCGTTTAAATAAAATTTCGTCGTACGTTATTATATTAAATATAAAAATGATATGAGAATATTATATGGCTCGTTGAGATAAAATTAATACTTTCGTTCAATGGGAATCGATGAAGAAAGGGGAATTTGAAAAATCGCTAATACTTCCTTGGCACATCTTTCAAAAAATATACCGATTGTGGCATAACTTTACATAAGACTTTTTACAAGAGAGAAAGATAAAAGGACGAACGTTCGTCGAATATTTAGGTCACCCCGACTGCGAAGCTTTATTTTCGTGTAAAGAATAGCAAATCTTTTTTCTTCCGGCTATCATCCGCTCTATGGTAAGAAGCTTCTTTTTCGGAGCACAAAGCGATGGAGATTGACGAGAATCTTTGCGTATAACGATAGTTGCATGCGAAATTTTACATTGAGGTATTGAAAGAAGTTTGACGAATAAAGATATTCTTACCTACGGCATAACGTATCGTGCGTTTAATTTGGGGGAACTTTTTCGTCCGAGCGAAGAATTTTCCGACCCGTATGTATTTGTCTATATATAGGTACATATATACGGTATGTATCTACATCGGTACTTTGCTTCGGGGTACCTAAAAGCACTCGTAGAATTGATGGACGACTTTCGTGGTACGGCAGGCCGCTGAAATACGGGCTCTCTCTCTCTCTCTCTCTCTCTCTCTCTCTCTCTCTCTCTCTCTCCACACCCTTTGTCAACCCGATCGGAGTCTATCGCGGAGGAAGCAAATCAAATTTTAAACGCATCGTTCCCGTGACCAATCTTGTTAGGCCTTTTTCAGCGAAATCGGATTCCTTCGTTTTTTTTTCAATTTACCTCACGAGAGCTCTCTCTCTCTCTCTCTCTCTCTCTCTCTCTTCTGCACGATTCGGACCGTGTATTCGCCTGTTCACCTCCTCCCAAAAAAGAGACAAAAAGAAAAGTGTTTGCGAGATTTCATTCGTGTACGAAATATATCCCGTCGTCACCGCGTGATCATATTGCTATTCGTTCGTAGGAAATATCAATCGTTTTCTTTTTCTTTCGTAAACGTCGCGATGTTTTGGAAATTTATAGAAGAAAAAGAAACGATATCGCGCGTCCTTAGTTCGAATAGTCGAGGTCCAGAGTTATTGCCGAGGCTATATCCATTATGGTTCGTAAATCCTTATTACTTAGGAAGCCGCGTACGAACGATAATCAACGATTACGCAGGAAGTAAGCGGCCTTACGTAGAGAATGAGATCGTCTTGGAAAGTTAGTCATTTTGTAGAAGGAATAACGATTGATTCGATCAATTAGATTCTTTTATGGGTAAATGGATAAGGACGCGAAAGAGCCAACTCGGACGCAACGACCCGTCTCGTTGTCGTTGAAGAATCGCGATAGTTGGAAGGTATTAGGAATCCATTGATTCGCGTTTCTTTCATCCTGTCGGAGAGAGAGAGAGAGAGAGACTCGTGCCGTAGCCTTGAGCCCGGCTATGCTGCGTCAGATCGATGGTTGGAAATAATAGGATAGATATTAGAAACATTTCTCGTGAAAAATTGAATCCAGGCTGGTTCGTAGGTAGTATAACCACGCGACGAATTCGCCTTGTTACGGATGTAAACGTTGTTGTACGAAAGATATCATTAGGCGTCAACGAGGTATATATCTCTAACGATCTAACGCTTCGTCGTCGATCGACGATGTTCGATTTCGTATTAAATATATCCGTCTGATATACTCGTCGTTATTTTTATTATTAAAAGTATCAGTTTTAAATAGAATTTGACCATCCAGTTGGGTGCCATTCGTCTAGGAACGCGAGTTTTCGATCGGTTTGATTTATCGATTGGTTTGAAATAATAAATGTCATACCAGATTGTTTAGACGATAGACGCGTCCGGGTTGCGTTTGCGCATGCGACTTTTCTTTCGATCATTCTTATTCTCTTCGGTGCGCGAATCAGATTATTTATTTGTCGTTATGTCGTTACGTCGTTTCTCGAGTCGAAATTATTTTTTCCACCTCTTGCGTATAGATACGAACGGATCGAAACGATTTATTTGCCTTCCCGAAACGTCCTAGTACGAAGAAAGGATGTTTGCATAGGCATCTCGTATACTCGACGAGTAAACTCGTTTGCGACTCTCGAGTATCTTCGAAAAGAAATAAGGGAAAGTAAGAGGGTTGCGCCCTCGCAAGTTGGAAAAACGACAGGAGTCCGATTAGAATCGAAAGCTATCGTTCTCTTTGATCGTAACGACGTAGAGCCGTAGAATCGCGAGGCGTTTGCAGCGAACCGAGCGCAACTAGCCGAGTTAGAATGAAATCGTTAGTGCGATCTTATTTGTTAATTTATTTAACGGTTATTCTCCTAGGATATTCGCGCGAAAGCGAACGGCTCGAGATATCGTTCGGCCGTTGCGTTTACGATTCATCGAATCATCGATGTCGGTGAAGTGGCTGATACTCGTGCGAGTCGCAAATATGTGATGAAGGTCTTTGAAGGTTACCATCGCGATACGAAGGCGTATTGTCATGAGCAAACTTTCCTCGAAGACGGGAAGAACGTTGCATAAGGAAGAGTTGAGAGAGAGAGAGAGAGAGAGAAATAAAACAAAGAAGGGACGTTTTATGAAAGAGTGGAAGCGAGCATATTTTCTCTTTTTCCTTTTGTTCGCTTTAATCGTTCTCACGAAGGAAACTCGCGAGGGAAATATTTTCCTGCGGGCGACACGTATCGTCTCGTCGAAACGACCCTTACCTTCCGGAATTTCATCGGCTTTCCCATCTCTCTCCTCGTTCCAATGCCTTCTCGTGGATTTCTTCCTAAAATCGAAGGAAACAATTTTCTCCGTTCTTTCGGGAACGGCCGGAAAGGTCTTTTAACGTTATATACGACGGTTTATCTCACGTACGGCACCGTACACGCAACCCAGACGCTTTTCTTTTCCTCCAAGTTTCGGTCAAAGAAATAACGAAAGCCTACGTAAGCACGTTACAACTTTCTCTTCGTTAACAAATACGGCATGTTCGAGGAAATTAATGACATTTCTCTTATTTCTTATAACCGTTTTCCTTGTGCTTAAGAGAACATATACGCACATAGCTGTATGTATACTACATGCAAACATATATACATATATGCATATGTATAAATACTCGCGTATGTAAATACTTAGAGACGACGACGACGACGACGACGCCGCATGGATGCTATCGAAGTTGAACAAGTTTCGAACAGTCGTACCTTCCCAAGTGTCGTTTAACAACGTTTCTAGTTTATCACCGCTAATTTATTACCCATCTTTAGCTGACAACGAGACAAATCACTCCGCGTGAGGCTCGAGTCTTTAAAAAAAGAGCCCAAACGTATTCGTTCGATCGATTTGTGCGATTACAAGGGAATAATAAACGAGGAGATACGTATAGTTTAATTAATTTATCCTACTTATATATATATATATATATATATATATATCTCGGGATTCTCAGAATTCGTCTTTTTTCTTTTCGTTCGATTCGATTCCTTTTCGTTTAATTCATTCATTGGCGCTTCTCTTTCGTTTATCTTTTATTTCCGCGATATCTTTCGATCGAAGATCGACGATGAGAAGGACGAGAATTAAAATCCGTCGTAAAGGAAAGAGGAACCGATTTCTTCGTTTTAGCTCGCAAACAACTACTTTATTATCGTTTTACGTAGTATGCTCCTCTTATGAAAGGAATACCTTGACCGGTTGATGAAAAGCGAATACGTTTCACGATTAGAGTACATATATTGGTAGGTTAATGGTACTTTGTCCATCGCTTTATTGCGTATTGCGCTTTACGACGCCGATATTACGACGATAGAAGGAAGATCTCTGTAGATTGCGATAAAGAAACGTTCAAGTTGCGTCGTTGTCGCGATTCGTGACTCAAGGGGTCGACAAAGGCACGCGCGCGCGCGAGAGCGAGAGCGAGAGCGAGAGCGAGAGAGAGAGAGAGAGAGAGAGAGAGAGAGAGAGAGAGAAGAGTGTTGCTTAGAAAATTTCATAAGACGCGTCTTCTTCGCTTCTGTATTGATTAGCCTACGGGGCTGCACCGTATCTTTCTTCGGCAGCCCTTCAATTATCTTTCCAGCTACTTTTTCATCTATCGAACGTCCTCGCTTATTAACTGTTACCTAACCAGACTCCCCGTTAACAGCTTTACATAACGAAATACCGGTTAGCGTGTAACAAAATCCACGACATTCTTTACAAATTCAATATCGTCGATTTAAAACGAGTCAGTTTCAATTACGATGGGAAGCACTTTCGAAATTGGATAAAAATTTCTTGGAAGATTAGAGTAGGTATCTACTCGTTTATTAATAAGCGTAAGCAATTGGTGCTCTTTTCTTTTCCTTTTTAGTGGCATTTTTTTTTTTCTTTTTCCCCCCTTTCGAAACGTAATCTCGAGTCGTCGGGGAGGATGGCGAGCAGGAATGTACGTCTTGTAAGAAGATAAGAGATGTCGTTAAGAAAGGAAAATGACGAGTCTCGATGTAATTATCTTTGCTTACTTCCTATCCCCGGCACGAATTTCTCGCTCTTTATCCGTTGTCTGCCAAGCTTTTAGCGGTAAGCACATCTTCTCTTGAAACACGAGAGTTTGAATTGGGTTCCGTTGCTACGACATCCCTTTTCACAAGTATTTATGTACACTCGTCTATAGCGAAAAGCTTCGCCGCGCACGTGAGTCGTTTCGTTTTTCCCACTCCCCATCGGCCTATAGCCATGGGCTAACTAACGACACTCTCTATTTCTCCCTTATTGTCTTATTTTCACTAATATTTAAGCGCTCTCGCACGCTATCAAATTCATCGTCTCGAATTCGAGAAATCGCATTATTGACCGTGCCTCCGTAGGACATTGCATAATGCAATCGGATTATGATTAGCCCTATGGCCGAATTTTGTGTGTTAAAGGCGAAAGATATATATATCGTTCGTATACCTATATCAAAGTTTGCCGGATGAGTTCGTTGAATAATGGATGAAGGTTTCTCGTAACGAGTAAAGTAAGTATAAGTATCGATGCTTTTCGCGAAAAATTATCGGTCGCTTTACCCTAACAAATTTATATCGCTTAACCGAGGGTAAACTAATTGGTAATGGGTGTATCGTTTCTTTTTTGTTTTAGACTTTCGATAGAAAAAAAAAAGAACGATTCGTTCGCGGTGGAGGGTGGCGATCGAGCCAGAAAACATCGACATGTCACTCCCTTGCCCGTTAAATACCAAAACGTCAACGTCAGCGGTAAGTAGTAATCGGCGTAAGTGTCGTGCGCTAAATGCTCTAATGCATGAGATATATGAATATGGAGATATGGGGAGTATTTCTTCAGGTGACGTAACAAAAATCGAGGTGATGCTCGAGGAAGCACCGGACGACACCTTCCTTGCCGGGTCTATACCCTCGGAATTGGATGCCGGGATCGAATTAAATTCGACGTATCCAGGTGGTAAGCTCGAAAAAGGGCTCCAAAGACCTGATTTTCAATCAAGTTTCCCCTTATATTTATCGGATAAATACGAACGAGCCAGTGATCGTAACTAAAGCGGAATCGTGCGATCGTGCTAATCTTCTTTCATCGGCGACTTTGCGATCAACGATCCGTCCTTGTTTTTGTCAAATATCCATCTACGGCATCCTAGATCGCTTCGGTGCCGCAACAGCGAGTTTTAAGAGCTATAAATTTAACGTTTCACGTTATACATATATATATATATATATATATATATATATATATATATATATATATATATACTCGCGGTAACGGCGGACGCGCATTACTCATAGAGAACGTTCGGTAAATGCACCAGCACCGTTTTACAGAGACCCTCGGATGTTCCCAATAAATACGTTGATTTTCTGATTTATCGTTACCGATTATATCGCACGACACAGGTAGAATCGCAAACTAGTAAATCGAGAAGCGATCCTAACGACCCATGTTCCAATTGTTCGTACTTGAATGATTATATCGCGTTATATAAACTTTGGAAGAGAGATTCGACGTTCGAACGTTTCTATAGTTATTGATTCGGAGCATTTCGGAAAGTGCGACGAGAACGGTGGTGCTTGCATTAATACGTAGAGCGAGATGCGAGCGAGATACGAGCGAGATACGAGCGAGAAGACAGGTGCTGTTATTCGGTCTCGTATTACCCGGCTTTCACTCGCACGAAAGTTGTTATCGTATCGAGCTTCGAACGGACTTTAAACGATGGCTACTGCCGTAGGCCGTAGAGGAAAAGCATTTTGCTTTCGAGATCGTTTCGATCGTTCGATCGTTCGTACATTTTCTTTTCCGTTCGTACGATTTTTCTATTTCCTTTATATTCGTTCTTTCAGGAATACCAGAAACGGGTGCGGTCGTGGTCAGAGCCGAGGAAGCTCTGATCGTCGTCCTAGTTCTCGTCCTTTGGGTCGCAGCGATAGCGTTATTTTTTAATCGATGGGGAAAGATCAGAATGTTGGAGCCCTATCAGCCAAAGTTTCAGCAACAACACAGGCAAAGCTGCACGATGGTCGACATGAACGCGCTTACGGTTAGAACTCCATTGATCAGTTTTCTCTAGTAAACTATCCTCGTGGCTTCTGTTCTTCGAGCTACCTTAGGTTTAGTTTAACATATCTCTCTTCTATCCCCTACTCCGTAAAGCCTACCTAGAAAAAATATGAAGTAGAAAGTAGCCGTTTCGTTGGCGCGGTTAAATCGGCTTACTACCATGTATTATCGTTCGTAATCCGTGCGTAGTAGAGTCGTAGCCAAGGATAGGAGATCAGTCGTAAGACGTTAGGAGAACTTTTAGGGCGATTAATCTCTTAAGATCGTTACGCCTTGCCTACGTTCGAGCTTGTAAGTTCTCTTCGAGCGAGTTCGCGCAACCTGATCGTCGTATCGTCGACGAGGGCGTGCTTCGAACGGATTAAACGGATACGTCGTGCCGGTGACTCTTGGATTCGAGTAGGACGACCCTTCTCGCGCGACACGCGTTCGATCGATGCTTTAACGGTGTCGAGTAAACGGAATTAGAATGAAATCGGACGCGTTACCGCTCATTCGTACGTGCAAAATCCATCTCTGTCGAGTACCAATGTCGAGGTCGTCGTTCGACGTTCCTGCCCTATCTTATCTCACACTCTGTACGTACCGAGAGAGAGAGAGAGAGAGAGAGAGAGAGAGAGAGAGAGAGCATCGGACCAAACGCATACTCGCATAACGATCCTACCTTCGATCGGAATCCCTTTCTCCTTTTCCTCCTCTTTTTCCTCACATTTTTCTCACCCGAATTTCTTATCGTTTGTTCTTGCGAAGATAGGAGGTGGATAAATTCTCGAAGAAAAAAAAGGATACAAAAGGGTGTAAACGGAAAAAAACATTTCTCGAGTACGATCGTAGACTTTGTACTTTCGTTTAATAAAGAAATAAAGAAGAAAATAAATTTAATGGGTACCGCCGGGGATAACCGGGAAAAGAAACGCGAGAACCGAATCACCGTATTTCGAGATGAAATGGGAAACGCGAAAGAGGACGTTGAAATTCCTCTAGTAGTTTTCTCGAAACGTCGAGAAGGAAATTCTCCGAACGGCGAGATGGCTTCTGCGTTACGATCTTATAACGTAAACTCGAAGGCAACGTTTATCAATCGTTTATCATTCGTATATCTATATAGGTATATATAAGTATCCGTTGGTATCCACAGTTATCTATATAGTATTTGCGTACGTGGGTAGGCAGAATATCGATGTTGAAGTGTGGCTCGATGGTAAATTGAGAAACGTCGAGTGGTATCGAGTAAAATATTTCTCTTGATTTATCTCGTCGAGAGAGAAATAGAGAGACAGAGAGAGAGAGAGAGAGAGAGAGAGAGAGAGAGAGAACGAACCTGTTAACATTTTCAATCGTGATCGCAAAAAGTTGATACGACGAAAGCTTTCGATCGATCGAAAGCAGAGATTCCTGGTTATCGTTATTCGTTGAAAGATTACGCGTTGTAAAGATAGACTGGCGGTAGGAGGGCGGGATACGCGCAACCCGGACGCGGAAAGACTAATGTTCGCGCGTAAAGCTTCCGGCAGGACTTCGTCGATGCCTTCCGCATTTTCCGACGATCGGAACGTACCATCGATCGTGCGAGTTCAAACGGATCGAAAGTAGCTCCGGATTTAAAAGTAACGAGTGTTAGCCGACGAAGAAACGATACAAAACGTTCGACGTTGTTGCGTTTTTTTTATTGTTTTTTCAATACTCTTTTCAATGTGGATTATTTCGATGCGGACAATCGTTCGAGGATCGAAACGACTCTATCATACCTATCTACGTACGCTTCCGTATAGTTTTGCTCCGGGCGCGTTCGCGGTGCGTACGAAAATACTCGTCCAACTAGGAGTGCAACGTCCCCCGATTTGTTCCCTCGCTTCGTCGTCTCCGAATATTTATAGTCGATCGAGAAGAAGAGAAATTGTCCTTCCGGGATACGAAAGGAGAAATATTTATAGAGAAAATTTCTACCGCGATATGGACGAGCGTTAAGAGCGGAACATTTTTAAAACTTGTATCGCGATTCGTTGAGATTTAAGCTGGCTCTCGTTAGAGTACGGAGCAAGCCATATTTCTCTCCTGGGCATATTTCTCAATGGGATGACCGAAAAGAAAAGTCAACGAAAGCTCATTTCCAAAATGAAACGTGACGCTTACGTCGTTCTAACCTTTTTTTTTTTTTTTTACAAAGCACCGAGAATATCTGCATAAAAAGTTTCCTTTCCGGTAGGAACGCGATAATACGATTACAGTACGGAGATATCTACGGTTACATCGAGCAACGCGAGGAGGTTGCTTCTCTCGTGGTCACATTGGAATAAATTTTCGAACGTTTCTCCAAATTCTACTCGAAATTTTACTCGAAATTATGCACTCGCACGTTTCTATCGCACGTTTCCGAGCGTGAAAAATGTGAGAAAAACTGCTACGAGGAGAAATCGTAGCCGGCGGAGCGATGCCAACGGAGCGCGATATACTTTCCGACGATAACGCATAAATAAATCGTAAACCGTGCTTAACCGTTGCCATCTAATATTAGCACGTTGCCTTGATTTTTCCTTAAACTATTAACGTCGATTTTTTATATCTTTTTTCTTCGTAGATAGTTGGTTTTATTGAGTGCGTGAGTCGATAAACGATGCTTGAGTTAATTATTAGAAGATTCGATTGGCGAAGTACGACGGAAAGGGCTTTGACGAGAGCCAAGCGATCGTGCGAAGGAAAATGCCACGCAAGATCGAAACGCGTCGCTTGTCGGAGGAGGGAGAGAGAGAGCGAGAGAGCGAGAGAGAGAAAACGATTCTAACCACTTGGAGCGAAGACCTATCCGGTAAACGGTCGAACAAACGCGTCTCTTATCGTCGTCGAATGTTTTCCGATAATGAAGATCGCGCAAATTAACCGGCCTTCCTCCTAACTTACAAAGCCCGGCTTCGAATTGGAAAACCCTGGCTGATTTCGTTGGGAGCGGGTAGGATAAAGGCGAACGTTCGTCCGTGAATTATTATCCATCGATCATCGGCGATCCCGATAATTGTGTCCAAAAAGAAAATTCTTCAAAGACAGAGAGAGAGAGAGAGAGAGAGAGAGAGAGAAAGAGACGGAGACGGATAGTCTATCGGATGCTGATCCATCTAAATGTTAAATATCGTTTCGCCGAATTTGAAAATAATCGGATCGTTTCGTTACATTGCGCACGACTCGTAAATTTTACGTTTGGAAATCAAAAAGAAATCGAAGAACGCTTGCCTTCGATTATTATTATCCGTATCGTCTACTTATTAAATCCGATCGATTCGCTCGACGTCGAGTTTATTCCATGCTCTCTAGGCACGCGGAACGCTCTCTCGGCCGACTAGATTAATAATAAGAAAAATATTTAACGATGCTAACAATCCTATTACCTCGAGCTCGTTACTCTCGTTTGCATAATGTATGGAAATGACGAGCTATCATCGCGGGATATCGAGGGGAATAAACCGATGGGGCTTGAAAAAAAGGAGGAAACAAATTTTAAAGATATCTCGTTAATGAGATTCGATCGAGAGTAACGTTCGATATTAAAGGAATATTAATCTTACGTCAGCAATGGGAGAACTTTTGTTGGTTTTGGGAGCTTGCGACTAAAGTACATTTCACGTTATTCGTCATTCCCACGGGAACGAAGTTGGCTCTCGTTCCTTCGTTCTCGTACGCTCCAAAGTTTTCTCTAACTAGCCGGTGCCTGCGGTATCAATCGTAATAACAGACGGCGCGAGCGCGCACGCGACTTCGTACCGATCGTTTCCTTTCATTTTCTTTTTTTTGTTTTGTTTTGTTTTTCCCTACTTTAAGCTTATCGCAGTAGCGCCAAAATGCTTCGTCGGCGGAAAATTATTTATCGAAAGGGAGCCCAAATAGGTGGACTTTTAACGAAACTTTTCCATATTCCGTATTAAAATGCATTAGACGTAAAACGAGGTAAAATTGCAAAAGCACGAAGTCGCGCGAGATAATTACCGACGTGGTAGAGGGTAAAAAGTGGTAGGAAGAGAAGAGCGCGCGCCGGCGGAAGGGGAAAAATGTATATCGAGGGATAGAGATAATTCGAGAGAACGAAACGAACTCTCGAAACATTTTTTTTTTTTCGTCTTGCTTGCAGCACCATACTTAAATTGAAAATTAACGTTCACTGGCAGGATCATCCGATGCACCAGGGTAGCTGCGTAGCCGGCAGCACCACCGAGTGCTGGAGGCCCAGACAGAACAGCGTCTTCGTTGGTTCGAGCAGCGCGTCTCTCGTCGGTCAGGTCGATCGGGAGACACCGAGACGCGCCAAGAGTGCGTTCGACCTGCAGTCCCTCGTTTTGGCCGAGTGTACAGTCCTAAGAAAGACCGTCGTCGAGGACGATCGCCCGGAGAACGAAGAACCGGGAACGGCGAGTTCGAAGGAGCCAACGGTATTAACGACGACGGGGACGACGACGACGACGACGACGACGACGACTACGACGACGACGGGGACGACGGCGACCTCACCGTTTATTACGACGGAACCATCGAAACTGGGTCAACGTAGGGCGAGCGTTTGCAGATTGTTGGAGAAGCCGTTGCAACAACGCGAGAGGGGTATGAGCGTGTGTCAGGTCGATCGCGGAGATTATCAAATTCTTCAGAACAGAGCGTCGCAGAGAGATCGAGGTATGAGTATCTGTTACTTCGATAGAACGGACGTCTTGGCGAGACCTCTTCAGAGGGATCATAGGGGCTCGAGTATTTGTCACTTCGACAGAATGGACGTGTTCGCTAGACCGACTTACCGCGATCGCGATCGCGGTGGCAGCGTTTGTCACTTCGACAGAATGGACGTTTTGGCACGGCCGACTACCTCCTATCTCGGTAAGTCCCTCCTAAGAGAGAGACGCGTGAGCGTTTGCAACTTCCTCGAGAAGAACGAGGAGGACCCTGTGCTCCGACCTCCTAACGTTCCCCCTAACGTCTCGCAAGCCTTCCAATCTTACGGACGTTCGAGCGTGAGCAACGTCGACAAAATCGAGACCGTGCTTCGATCGACTCCTTCTCCTTCTCCTTCTCCTTCTCCTTCTCCTTCTCCCATTTCGAAGAAGATCGCCCGGGATAACAAGGACGTTACCCCTTTGATTCTCGAAGACCGAGGGGACCATCGGGGGGACCACCTTCGGTCCGATCGGGACGAGGAAGAGAACGCCGTTGCGTATTACTTCGATCGACCGTCCTGCAGCAAAACCCCGGACGTCGCGTTTGGTTATAAAGCGACTTGCGTTTGAACCCAGACGCAACGTACCTTACCGATTATATTCCTCCTTCGTATCCTCCTAATTTTCTTCTCTTATTAATATTTTCAAAAATTTTGTCACGAATTACGAATTTGACGGAATCTTTCTCGCGAGATCGTTTTTACTACACGTTATTCGAATATATCTGTACCAAAGTAAAGCCGAACGAAGCGTTTCGAATCTTATCGATACAATATAAATAAGAAATGAAAAAAGATCGGTTTGGAAGGGAGCATTTAAACTCGGCAAACCCGAGAGAAAGTTTTTAGAAAAGATATAAACCTCGAAGAAATTAATATATATATATATATATATATATATATATATATTTGTTTTCTTCTTTTTATCGCTACGTTTACTCCTACGACAATTCTAGTATATCGAGTACGGTTACCATCGTTCGAACGTTCCTATTTAAAACGTCTATCATCTATGGACAAAGTCCGACTCTCGTCGTCGATCTATTTCATATGGACGCGGTTGAGTCCGCTCCGATTCGTTACGCATCGGGAAAAGGTAACGCGTTCTATTCATCGAAACTCGGTTAATTTCCTCTTGAATGGTGTAATTTAATCGAGAGTAAGCTTCGTTAAATAAACGCTGTACAAGGAGCAATCTAAAAAGAAAAAAGAAAAAAGAAGAAAAAATAGAAAAGAAGTTAAAGCACGGTCAAGAGCTTCGTTGGACCAATCACGAATCCTTCTCGTACGTGAACGAGGGGATGAAACCAAACGAAACGTGATAATTACATGTATTACTTACGATGAAAACAGATGTCAAATATTTTTTATTAATATCTCTTTTACCGCACAATCATAGCTTAGCTAACACGAAAGAAAACGTTGTTATAGGTTCGTCAAGCTTTTACGTCGACCGTTCGAGGGTTTCGATCTCTTTCTTAACAAGACGGATAATGTTCTATTTCAAAGTACTGAAACGAAATTTGTATGTCCTTTTAAAGAGAGAGAGAGAGAGAGAGAGAGAGAGAAAGAGACACTCGATTCATATTTTCATCGAATAGCGTTATCAACGAGAGAATGTTACATCGTTACAACGTCGTAGATAAAAGTGAAAGATTAAAAGTTATCGAAAGCATATACAATGTTTAAGCCTCTCGGCGATATTCGAAACGACATTAATTGCGTCTACTTCGCAAATGCTGTAAAAGCCGGATCTGACGTTATTCGAAAAACGAACATAAAAAGAAATCAAAATGTATATTTCGATAAAGAAAAAACAAAATCAAAAAAAAGAAGACAAAACGGCTCGTACCGTTATTTACTTTTTGATAAGACTTTGTTAGGCATAAATCGGGAATGGTGGAGAAATGCGAATTTCTCGCTCGATCGCTAGAAATTGGACAAATTACGATTGAACGTCCATGCTTTCCAGTCGTCGTCTCGATTGAATTTTTACGACGAGCAGAGGATCGAAGCTTTAAGTGGCGATCGAGCAACTCTTCCTCTTTATCTCGTACTCTTATTTTCTTTACTCTCTTTCCCTCCAAGTAGACGTAAATATAGCCGGAGAGTTTAGTACTCCTTCTCTCGGCGTATCTTCTTTTTCTCGCACTAGTAAATTCATAGGAATCGCTCTATTCTCGAAGATGACTTTATCTCTAAATAGACGGATTTTCTCTCTCTCTCTCTCTCTCTCTCTCTCTCTCTCTCTCTCTCTCATAAAATTATCCGTAGATAAAAAGACAAATGTTTAAACGTTAAAGCACGTTCTTCGCTCGTTCGATAATAGACCCCGTCGTTTAAGGGGATCGTTTTTCGAAGATAACTCGTCCAAAATTGAAATATCTTTTCCAAATCGTACGCGAATGTCGCAGGTATAAAAAGCAGAGAAACTAGGTATGTGGTTATCTATGTATACCTACCTACCTACCCACCTACCTACCCGATGTCGCATATTTGCCAATATCATATATTTATTCGCTCGAAGAAACAATGAGATAAATTATTTGACATTAATTACGTGTACATATATACGTAGAGACATAGCGGAATAAGTCGCAAAGATTCTTTGCGAACATACGGATACTTGTACGGTTTTGCGACGAGAAAAGAACGAAATAATTAGAATATAAATAATGTTCGTGTTTTCCAAATATTAATCGTTTTGCGAACTTTCTTCGAAGAATGAATTCAAAGTTTTCCCACCGCATTACTTCTCGTTGTTTCATAAAAGAATAGAACGTACCGAGTTTTTAAAGGGGAACGCGATCGAGGTTGTAGAGGATGAGAATTATTCCTCTTACTAAGTATGATTAACGGAATACAGGAGAAATGGAAGTACAGCTTCGGCCATATCGCGTAATCGGTTCTAAACAGCGTTATATACGAGTATAATTAATTTATACGTTCGGTGGTAACGCTTTCATTAAAACTTCGGTATCCGTACGAAACGTATAACGGGGTTTCGAATATTTCAAATAATACATGAAAGGACAAAAGATAGATATCTCTTGGTGGGCCTCTATCACGTAGTCGGTACAACGACGTTTGATTCGATACTTTCAGCTATAAGATCTTTCATGCCATTCGCGTTGATCTATAAATATTTCTTTATTTAACTTTACGTCTCGCCGACGCAAGAATAAAGTATGACGAATAAGTACTCTGTATATAAGCATACGATAATCCTAGGGAGGATCGTTTGAGATATAAATAATATTTTCTGACCAAAAATATTTCCCATCCGATTAAACAAATTTTATCGCTGTATATATAGTTATAAATTAGTCCATTCGCGTCGCATTTAATATCGCGCGACAAAGGGACCTTTTATATAGAATTAGTCGAATTAGCAAAAATATCGTAAGACCAAAGAGGGAATTTTTCTCGGAATATCGCGCGTGTTTCAAAGTAGGTAGATAATAATGCTTCGTTATTTTATTTCTAAACGAAATGAAAAACTTTCAAACGAAACGAGAGATAATTATATCTATATTACGAGTGATCCTTCTTACGACGACCTAAAGAAAGCAAAATGGTAAAATGGTTTAACTTTTTAAGGTTTAAAGCGGGCATGATAATTGTAATCAGTCGCGTGTTATTATAATTAAATAAATCCATTTAGTCTTAAGTTGTTACAATTAGCTTCTCTCAAATTTGTTTCTTTCTACGTCGACCACGCGAAAATAAAAATGGAGCGTGTCTGTCGCTTAATAATTTCGTTGGACATTCGAAAGGAGACAATGGAACAAGGTTAAAATTTGTACGTGGTGCCTCGTAATCGATTTTTAGACGCGCAACGAGGCATGCTCCTTTATTAACGACGGACACGTTTTAAGGACGATAACAGTGTTGACCGTAGGTGTATACACACACACACACAGAGTGAGAGAGAGAGAGTGCGTGCGCGTGTAAAGATATACGCGTGTATAAATGCGCAAATACTTGGATGCGTTACGCAACGAGTCCAATGTCCGACGCTCCAGTCAGGGAGAACATTGTTAATTATTTATTAATGTACTCATTTTGTTAAGCTACGCCATATCGACCAGAGTATCGAAAAAGTAACACGAAACGTCGCCTTCCGACGGTATAAAAAACCGTTGGATATTTCTTCGATATCACTTGTATAAACTTCTCCTATAAATAAATTCAAATTTGTGAATATAAAATAACAAAGGGATTTTCAATCGTCGTTACCTACGATAATATTTCAGGATAGAGGTAATTCCGACGGCGAGTCTCCGGAGTCTCGGAGTCGCGATCGAAGGTAAGAATTTCTTTGACGATTACGAGCTTTCGAGATATATTATTTCGGAAAATAAAAGTCGATGGAAGAAACGAAAATTTAGAGGAGTCTTTTCTTGGACGTGTATTCTCGAAATGAGTGGGAGGGGAAGGGAAGAAGAGAGAAAGTAAAAGCACGGCAAGATCGAAGGAGTTATCTGCTAACGTTGAGCTTACCGCTAAAGGACTCTGATATCCCACAAGGTTAGTGTTACCGCGATACCACTTAAGAGTCTCCACTTTCCTTATACCGTTCCTATCTCGGATAAGCTGGAAACCGAGGAGGACTGTTTCGTTCTTACGAGTTTAACCTTGAATATAGAGAAATGAGAATGGGTTGGAAGGAGGATAGGCGATCCATGCGAACTCGAGATAACTTTATACCTTTTATTTTACGTTTGGAGCATGAATGAAAACTTTTATTCTCTCTCTCTCTCTCTCTCTCTCTCTCTCTCTCTCTCTCTCTCTCTCCCTCGTCTGTACGCATTGTACGCGCTATAGAAAGATGGAAGCTACAGCGAGAGGATTCCCCAGCGACATGCAATTCCGAGATTAATCCGTCGCGCCGCGGCGTATCCTACGGCTCGATCCATCGCGACGACGGTATTTTTCTTCAAAAACAAGATACTTTTCGAGAGCGCTTACGATCGTTTAATCAAAATCTCGAACGATAAGAACAATGATTCGAGCTCATTCGGGTCTCCCTCTCTCTCTCTCTCTCTCTCTCTCTGTGCGAGAGAAAACAAGATTCACTGGACAAGCTCGTTCAGAGTTCTTTGCTCCTTGGAATCCTACTCGACGCACGCAGACATTCTGAGAAAATTGAGTGAATTTACTTGAAGCGGAATAACCGAGCTTTTTCACATTCCGTAATATCGTGGAAAGGATAAATAGTAACGACGAGAACGATAAAAAAAAAGGTAGAAGAGCGAAAGGATGAGAGCGTACTTTCGTATCTCCCCTGTTTTTCATTTGGCAAAAGAGATTGGATCGAAAGCAACGTAAAGTTATTTCGCACAGGCGTACCTACCGCGATAAATATTATGAAACGCGACGAACGTCGGTACGCTTACGCGTGACACGCGTGATCTTGGCCGACCCACATCGCGCCTAACATTTTGATTTTGTAACAACTCGATCGGATTATGCTCCATCATCGCTTTAGGATATACGAGATGGCATTCCGTTGGATCGGGACGATAGAGAGAGGTTCGTTTTTGTCGAAATCTTATCGGCAAGGGGTATAAAATTTTGTTGGACGATTCACGTAACTCGCTATAAACGAGAACTCACGATTATCATTTAGGACGATGAAATGTGGGCATGCGAATGAAGGACTCGATTTATAAGGTCTTGATTTTGATAGTAAATTATTACAATTCCTGCGAATGAAATGTTATGGAGAGAGAGAGAGAGAGAGAGAGAGAGAGAGAGAGAGAGAGAGAGAGAGAGAGAGAGAGAGATAGCAACGATAAAGTGATCTCCCTTTAAAGACCATTAAGTACAATTCTACCCAAGGTCATAAAGAGCGTTACCTTGACACAGTTTTGTATTTCAACTGGCACGGAGGTTAAAGACACTGCCGGTCATTATCCGAGATCGTCTTCGAGCTCGTAAATCCCTATTAGAAAGTGGCAAAGTTTTATTTTTAAAATGATACATATAAATGTTGGGTGCACCGACCGTTCGTCATAAAATATACATTTTTCGCGAAAAAGGTGGGAAAGTAAGAAAATGGCGTATAGAGTACCCCCGAAAAAGATTTTTCTTCGTACACGCTGCTCGATTATCGTAACGTTGAAAAATTCTTCTCAATGTTTTTGGCAAGACTAAAAGACACTCGTGAGAAAAACATGATAATGGTACGGAGGAGAGAAAAAAGCAGCGGAACGGAAGGAGGAGAAGAGAATGGCGCGCGCGAGCGCGGAAGAGGGTTTTAAAGGGAAGGAACAAAAAAGAAGGAGAAAGGAAGAAAGAATGAAAAAGATAAGGAAGAGAGAAGAAAATCCACCCTTCGATCTACCGTCTCGAGAGACCTCACGAGTATACTATTTTTTATCTTTCACCTTTAGACTTTCTCGTTAAGTTGATAAAATAAGGAAAAGAGGTATCTCCCTCTATGAGATACTACTTGCGAGTCGACGTTAGCGCCGTATATTTATCAGCAATTCGTGCTCGATTAGATCACTCTTATCGGTCATTATTACGCCGAAATAACTACGATTCGAATAAGATTCGAAGGAGCGAGAACGCAAAAGCAACGTACGTGTTACGTTGTACGAGCAGAAACATCGATCGTTTGAATTTGTTATGCGCGCTGCGACCGACACGGTTTTATAAAAACCTCGGAGTGATTTAACGCGGAAAGAATTTTAAGAAGCGCCGAAATGCATCCGCGCGACGAATACCTACCGATCGACCATGACGCGAACCGCACGATGAGAAGGTGCACGATAGGATAATCGAGCTTCCGACGATAAAACCGACTAGAACGATAACGGCACGAAGACTTTCGCTTTTGTCAAGGTCCGTTACAAGAATCGGAAGGTTCTTTTTTCTTTTTTTTTTTCTTTTTTTTTTTTTCCATTTGTGAGAATCATACGTGTCTCGCGATTGCTTGCGTTATTGCAAGTAGTTTGACTCGACCTAAGGTCAGACGTAAATTCGATCGGACGATTTAACTTTTTCCGTATATAACGGGGAATTGACGAAGAAAAGGGCGAGGAAAGAAATAGAAAATAAAAGAAGAGAAGAGAGGATAAAGAGAGGAGAGGAGAGGAAATACGGTGAAATAGGAAATCGTCGGATCGATCGAGTGGACTCGAGTCGAAAAGAAAGAAATCTATTGCTTGTTACTAATGGTTTCGGCTCGTTCGCTCGTCCGTTCGCATCGATCGAACGAATGTTTTCGGAGGTGATAGGTGATGGATCGACCGATGAAAAGGAAAACAAAAAATAGTCCTTTAGATCCTTCGAGGAAGAAAAGTTATCGTCGAATTCTCCTTAGGAGATCAAGATCAATCGCGATAAAACGAAAGAATTCGATAATTTCGTCACGAGACCGTAAGTTTTCTTTGCAGTTGGCGCGCGATCGTTTCCAGTCGTTTAAGTTCGTCTTTAAGCTCGAGATAAAGCCGAATGCACTTTGCTTCAAAACCTTTAACGATCTCATTCTTATATACTCTTGCATATATATATATATATATATATATATATATATATATATATATATATATATATTTGTTCCAAGTACTTTCAACGGGTCCACTTGGCAATGCAAGTTTTGATCGAAAGTAATCGACGCTTATCCCAACGCTTTCGATGTCTCCGATAATATTGTCTATGGTCGTTGTTGTTATTATTTTCCGTCGACGATTGTCGATATATCGTATTAACGTAGAAGGCAAGTTCTAGAAGGCTTTTACGAATTAATATCTCCCGTATCGAGTCGGATTCCTCTTCCCTTACGTTTTCCTTCTTCTTCTTCTTCTTCAAATAGATTCCTCTTATATATTTCAAATACCTTCTCGAAGCGATAACGGAAGATTCATCGTTGGCGTGTAAACGTCGAGCGGGTTCCTCGAGCGTATCGTCAACGGGAAAACCGCAACGCGAGATGCTTCTCCATCGAGTATTTAACTCCTGCGGGAATACCGATATTCCAACGCGTTAATATTTCCCGGCTCTTACTCCTTCATTTATACGCGAGTCTTCTCGTTAACTTCTTCTATTCAAGATATAAGAAAATATCGTTCAACTCTCCGACGAGGGATAGACGGATGGTCGATGGAAAGCGTTTAGGAATCTTCCTTCGGTTATCGATCCTTGCATCTCCGACGGTTCTCGACGGAGATTTCTCTTCCTCCCTCCCTCCCTCCTTTACGGGAAAAGGAAAAATGCGAACGATCGTGGGGCATCGACAGCTCTCACTCTCTCTCTCTCTCTCTCTCGTTCCGGGAGCATAAAAACCGAGGATTTTTACGGAACGAGAAGGAGATTTCCTTACTTTGGATTTGACAGATTCGAATCGGTTCGTCGTATGACTCGGCATCTCTCCCGCAATCGGTCAAGTTTGTTTGCGATCGAGTAAAAAGATCGATACGATCGTTCGCGCGACCTTCCGGTCGTGAGGATTCCTTTCCCCCGGCCCCCTCCCCCATGGGATATCGATAAAATGATAAAAAGATAAAAATGGGAAGTCGTTGGGAACAGCTGAGAAAAATGGAGTAAACGCGTTTAGTCGTAAAGTCCATCGGAAGACTGCCACGTGACTCGTTCCAAATGATTTTCAAGACATCCAGCCAGAAGGGATAATAAAATTGGCGTCGTTCGTCGTACCGCACAAAGAAATCTCTATTCTCGTTGCTCGTCATTGATCGAAGAAGAGAGAATCTCTTTCCCCTCCATTTTCTCTCTGTTTCTTTCTCTCAAACAGGATACTCTAAGGTTTCCTTTCGCTTCGTCCAAGTGCCATCTTCGATAAGTACTTTGCCGCAAGAAGGAAGGAACGAAGAGTCGAACGAAGAAAGAAAAGGATCTCGTCACTCTTTCCCCCTTTTCTTCCGCCAACACGCAGCGAGATGGATAGGAGGAGGAGTTTGCTCTACCTTACGTCGATGTTCTTCTTCGAGTAAACGCGTAACCGTGTGTTCGTGTGTTTCATCTCCCCACGCCCCTGTTTTCTTTTCTCTCTTTGATACGCCTTTGCACTTTCTCTCGAAAGTACGCTCGAGTACTTTCTCCCTCTCTCTCTCTCTCTCTCTCTCTCTCTCTCTCTCTCGATGGGTCGTAAAACGGTTCGAAGAAGTGCTGAAAACGCTTTACGTCTCTAAAACCGGGCGAGTTAACGAGAAGTAAGAAAGCGTCGACTCGTCTTTGAAACTTTTGTGTACATAGGCATATATACATATTCTGTGTACATACGTATGTAGATGTATCGGTACTCGGATACACCGAATATATAAATTCATGTACGGAAAACAGTTTGCTAATCGATCCGATAGAAATATCCGTCTCCCCCATCTACGAGGCCATTTATCAAAGGGTCGTTCCATCCTCGGAATCTTTCACGACCATCGGCCAAAATATTTCTTACGCATCGTCGATCGAGCCGAGTGATGGATGATGGCCTCAACTTCTTACGCGACTTGGATCGGTAGTATCGCGTTATGTGTCTTCTCGTTGCTCGTACCAGACGCTAAAAGATTATCGTCGACGGCATCATCGATTTCTCTTACGATTGTTATTATATCGCCTCGTACGTACCTTACGAGAGATATACGAGATGGTCGCGATCGTAACGCGACGTCGAATCGCAATGGGATTATTGTATAGGTGAGCTGCATTCGGCGAGCTAGGTCCTAGTCGTGGGTTTTAACAAGGTAGACCGAACGGTTCCGTCGAATCGATGACAAAATTACGCTCTTTGTCTACCTATTCCCGAGTAATCAATTTCTCCTCGAGATGAAATACGTATTCTCGCGAGAAGAGAGTTAACGATTTCGCAGCAGCGGCTATTGGCAAATCGCCATAACGTTTGGCAAAACAATGGTCGCGTACGAAGCGAAACTAGCGCGACTAGAGGAAGAATAAAGCGCACCCCCGCAATGGCATTCGCTCGCTCGCTCGCTCGCTCGCGAATCGCCCAAATACTTGTCGAACGTAAGCGAAATTGGCCATGCACCTACCTACAATTTCCAGGAATAAATCGACAGTTAATATCGCCTCTCGGTAAATGAATTTTTATTTTAATATCCGCTAATAAGAACCGCGTGCGTATTCGTTCCTATCGACACCTACGGTGGATGAGAAATCATCGAATGGGATTTGAAAATAATTTCTATTTGTTCGGCCGAATGATTCGGAAGCGTTTTAATTAAATCGCGTATCGATCGTACATCGAAATTTATTCACTCGGATTAAATTGCTGCGCAGGCAGGTAGAGCACACAGGTAAATATGTTTTTTCAACGCGCGTATTTTTTTTATCGCATATCGATGGAAATATAAATTACTCGACCATAAATTAATATCTTTCTAGAAAATTTGTCAAGTCGAATGTTCACGCGTTCTTGAAACTAGATCGGGAAAAAGATCCAATGGAAAAGATTCTTACGAGACGCATTTTTTTTTTTTTCGTAAACCGATCGAGATAGATAAAGATCGAGCGAGAGCGTCCCACTTTCTCATCTCTTTCTTTCTTTTTTTCTTCTTTCCTTGCTCTTTTTTTTTTCGCGCGAGCACGAGTTTGCGATGTCGTCGCGTTTCGTTGGTATCGCGAATAGTCTCGTTGGGCGAAAATCGATGCAGCGAGCAACGCGTTGAAAGGAAGCGTATCGAGAAACAATGTTTATTCGTGTCGTTGGATCGCGAAAATGGGATAGGAGAGAGCGTCGTTCGTCGCATATATTTTAGATACGCAATATCTTTGGCAGAAGAGGAAAAATTCTATCGTGATATCGTTGTCGCGAGTATCCGCAACTGTGTTCAGTCAGACGTAATCGGTCAAGTTGAGCCGTCATCCTTGTCGTCTAGTTATCCGAATATCGGGTCAAGGTTATCGGGGTCTAATGGAGCAACCGGTCGAGCGCGGTCCACGCGCGGAGCGTGGCCACCGTCATTCTTGATAGCCGGCAAAGACGACGTTCGATCCAATGGCTATCATCTCGGAAATGGCCGTTCGCCGTCATGACCCTGCCGAAGAAATCAAGGACGAGAACGTTCTCTATGTTCTCCTTCCTTTCCCTATCCAAGCCTTCTTCCGAAGCAACGTACATTCATTTATTACGCTACAACGACGATAAGACGTATAATTAACTTCTTCTCGACTATCGTTGGAAACGATTCGCATTGTCGTCGTAATCATCGTTTTAGGGTTCGACGAGAGAGAACAAAATGCAATA
This sequence comes from Dolichovespula saxonica, assembly GCA_911387935.1. Classification (NCBI taxonomy): domain Eukaryota; kingdom Metazoa; phylum Arthropoda; class Insecta; order Hymenoptera; family Vespidae; genus Dolichovespula; species Dolichovespula saxonica. The sequence continues at coordinate 171,070 of OU427002.1, forward strand.
TAAAGAAGATGTAATCGTAAAAACTAACGACGAGATTACGTATCGCCCGCTATTTCAGTATTCCGAAACGTCGTTATCGAATGCATCCGAAACTCGTCGCATCGGAAAACCGTATCGGTATGTGCTTTACGCCTCGTAAACTATTCATACGTCGTATAACCGTGCTCTCGCAGTATAACAGGAGAAACTTCGGATATATATATATATATATATATATATATATATATATATATATTAAATTAAAGCATCGTTTGCATCATCGTGCGCACTCTCTCTCTCTCTCTCTGTCGAGCACTCGATCGAATCGACTCGATAAAGATTTCCTTCATTGCCGATTCGCAGTTCGAATATCCTAAGATTTGTTCGCGAAGGTCAACGAGCTAAGATCTTCTATCGTGATTATCGCGGGGCTTGACGCGCGTGTATGTATAAGAGAGACACGAGAATCGCTCGAGAAAGGGACCTTAATCAAAGTGAGCGGTTTATAAGAGGGCGCCCGACAAATGTTTCACTCACAGTTCACCGAGGAGTCCCGCGAGTAAAAGCAAACGTCGCTCCTTCATTATCTTGTCATTTACGGGGTCTACCCTTTTATCAAAAGTATCTCGTTATAGAGAGAGAGAGAGAGAGAGAGAGAGAGAGAGAGAGAGAGAGAGAGGACTTTTTTCACGATATTCATCAAAGTGTTTCGATATCTAAAACGAACTAAAAAAGAAAAATCGCGGGAGTTTGCCTTTACGAGCCGACTTTCTCTATGTTCTTTTTCTTTTTTTTTCTTTTTTTTTTTTCTTTTTATTACGTAGACGACTGTTGTCGAACTAGGAGGAGCGAACAAACACGGTACTCGCGTGATTAATATCGATTCGTCCGTTCGTTGTAAATATCATTTAACGCGTATGATACCCGCGTTGTTAATGCGTTCGAAAAGACGCGATGGTACACGAGGTGAGGTGTTAAAGAAAAACAAGACGATTTCATTTCCATATCGGTATTTTCTTATCTAACTTTGTAGTCCTTGAATAAAAGTATAAAGCGGCACATTGCGGATATAAGAGGAATTGCCGTTTGGTCGATTCATCGACCGCACGAAGAGATAAACTTTTTTTTTTTTTCTTTTATTGTCGTTTAACTAGGATAAAAGACGGGAATAAGCTAGACGGACGAGCGTGCCGATTTGTAGCGAATGGAACGACAACGAAAAGAAATTCAAAATGCTCGGGCATCGACATTGATATCGCGAAGATCGAGGAAAATCGAAAAGAAAGAGTGACGGTGAAACTCGAAGAGATCGCGCCTATTGGTAAAAAGATAGGAAGGAAATTTTAATACTTTTACGTTCTCACCATGACGCTCGATAAAAGGTAATTATTACAAGAGAGAGAGAGAGAGGGAGAGAGGGAACGAAGCAAATCCATTCTCCGTTAAAGTTCCTATTAAATTGGATTATTCGATTCGCAGCGAAGAAAACCAGTCCATGTTGCAATATAGTTCAACCAATTATACAAAAATCGTCAAAACCAAGGACGTCTACGAAGACATCGAAAATAACAACAGCTGTACAAACTTGGACGGCTTATACAAGGTGGAGAATGTTGTGACTCGATACACGTCGAATCGGAAAGCCGTCTTTGCGCAGGTAAGATAATTAATCTTGTCGTCCGAATAATCTCGCCTTTTTCTCTTGCCATATTTCATCATTTTTGGACTTTTAATTAGAAATCTTGAGCGTTTTTTATTTAGATTCGCACGAAAATACGCATTTACATCGCGTCATTATTCAGTCGATCGAATCGTTCAACGAACGATTCTTTTATCCGATCGACGAGCTCTTTCGTCCGAGATAAGAGTCACCTTTGTTATTGCAGTGCTTGGTAGCCGGTGCAGTTTTACTGTTGGCAGCTGGTGCCGGCATGCCCATCGGTTACAGCGCTGTACTTTTGCCGCAATTGTCCGTAGAGAATGCGACTGTGTACGTGGATCGTGAGCTTGGATCGTGGATAGGCAAGTATTCATAATTTTGTTCCTTTTCATCTTCGATAAATGTCAAGTTTGTGATTTAAATCCGAAATAGAACGTAGCTATATATCTCTTCGGAGCTAGTCCGCGTATAACAACTTCTCGCGTGATCTTAATCGTAAACGTGACTTCTATTCTCGCTCGAGAGACCCGTGATTCATCCGTCGTCGGCCGAGGCAAGAGCAACCACGAGATTATATGAGGGAGGGAGAGAACATCGTAGAGTTGGGAATTGGACAGTTGGACCGTGACCTACTCGCGAGTAGTTGCTTTTTCACGAGGATAATCTGCTATAGGCCGCGATCATTTATCACCGACGATTAGCATCGCCGTCAAGCGTGATAGGTCCGCTTGCGATCGGTGATCCGCAACCAAGGATCATCCCCTTTGTTGGATCGCCGGATGCCACTCGTAACGGTGCACATCTACTCTTACGACATCTGGTCTATCGGTTCGAACAAATTATATTACACGATCTTGTGATTTAGCATTAAAATTCAATCGGACAGGTATTCTTTTAATATCCGATCTTACCTCGGGAAAAGGAAACGGAACGGAACGGAAGGGAAGGGAACGGAACGTAAAAGGAACGGATTCGGCAATTTCTTTAATTTCATTTGATTAGATCTTTATATTAGATCCGTGGAGAAGTGTCTTTTCTAAAGGGCTCCGCGATATGGATAGACGGGCAAACGGATTGCATTCCTTGAAATAAAATTGGGACACTGCGGAGAAGGAAGGAATTTAACGTTCTTTTGGTCTTCCTTTTATACTCTCTCTCTCTCTCTCTCTCTCTCCCCCCTCTCCGCGCTTCTATACGGTTCCATAAAGGGTGTAATGTTTGCTGTAATGTTTCGACGATCTAAAGGAAATTAAGACCCATTAAGCGATCTCGACGAGTTTCGAGTAATACGAAAATTCATTGTTCCCATTACTTATGACTGTTCCATAAAAACAGAGAGAGAGAGAGAGAGAGAGAGAGAGAGAGAGAGAGAGAGAGAGAGAGAGTGAAATAAAAAAATAAAACATATTAAGTAAGAGTATTAGGAGTAATTCATAACCGTAACACGAAAAAAATTGTCCACAGCATCGGTCCACAGTTTGGCGACTCCTATAGGATCGCTCCTCTCGGGTCCGTTTCTCGATACATTAGGCAGACGAGGATGTCTGCAATTATCGGCGATACCACTTTGCCTCGGCTGGATCGTGATGGGTTTCGCGAAAAACATTCCAGCTTTGCTCGTCGGCCGAATCATATCCGGTTTCGCAGTAGGATTTATGGCTGTACCGAGTCAGGTAAGCGATATTAGCAACGTTTTATATAGATTTAATTTAATGGACCTACATTTCATATTTATTTTTTGTTTTTATTTTTATTTTTCGTCAACTATATCCCTTCTATAGCTAACGTTGCTCGTGTTACAACGCGTTGATCTCGTCAATAGGTACTAGTAGGAGAGACCGCCGATCCAGGACTACGTGGAATTTTAGTGGCCAGTAGTTTCGCGGCCTACAGTTTTGGTATACTTTTGATTTATGCTTTCGGCGCATCCTTCGAATGGAACGTCGTTGCTTTTTGCGGGACCGTTTTACCCGTCGTTGCATTTATCTCGTTCTCGTTCGTACCGGAAAGTCCCGCTTGGTTGATCAGAGAAGGAAAGATCGAAAAGGCGAGAAGCGCTTTATTGTGGTTGAGAGGAGGCGACATGGAACAGGTAAAAATAATACCGTTAACGAGATTGCGTCCAATTAATTTCCCGATTAATATTCGAGATAATGCGCTCTTCTCTTAGACGAACACGGAAATTGCTATATTGGAAGCCAGAGCGAAGCTCGACATTGGGCAGAAATCATTAGCAACGTCGTTCGGTCAACGAGTCTCCTCGACGTTATCCACTATCGTTAGCCCTAACGTGCTCAAACCGTTGTCCATCATTAATATCTTCAACGCTTTGCAATTAAGCAGCGGGACGTACGTAATAGTATTCTACGCGGTTGATCTCGTACGTGACATCGGTGAGTTCCCAACGAGTAACTATAACACGCCTTATAGTATATAGTAACTATATTTATTCGAAAAAAAAGAAAAAACAAAAAAAAAGCGAACGAACGTTACGTTACGTTCGTCATAATTTTTCATTTTCTCTCCTCGTCGTACACAGGTGGCAAGAACGTGGATAGTTATTTAGCCGCGATAATAACGGCATTGACAAGATTCTTTTTCTGTCTGCTTGCTTGCGTGTTGCTACTTAAAATCGGCAGACGAAGTCTTGGTATTTTTTCAGCGATAGGTACGAGCCTGGCTTCGCTCGTACTCGTGGCGTATACTTCGATAAGGAAGGAAGAATCCGATATGGATGTAAGTCCGTTCTCTCGAAGGTCTCTCTCTCTCTCTCTCTCCCAGAAGGATCGTTGGCGTATCTTATACGCCCGCATAAAAACCGTTCGCGCTTTATGTTTCAGGCATACGTTCTTGGTATATGTTTGTTCGCTTACGTCGGCGCCAACACCGTAGGCTTGTTTACCCTTCCCGGCTTGATGATCGGTGAACTCTTACCGCAAAATGCTCGCGGTATCGCCGGTGGTTTCAATTTCTTTATTTTCAACTTTTTACTCTTCCTTGCGACCAAATCTTTCCCTACGGTACTCGTGCTTTTCCCTATTTTTATTTCTATATTTAACGTTTAATCTTTCATCGTTCGATTTCATCGAGACTAATTAATAAGCTTTGAAAACTAATCCACGATATTCAAAAAACTAACATTCTGTATATTGAAATGTAGATAAATAATGCGGTAGGCATAACCGGTGCCTTTGCTATTTTCGGAACATCCGCGTTATTGGAGGCAGCTTTCGTCTATGTCGCACTACCGGAAACGAAGGATCGTACGTTGGAAGAGATCGAGGATTACTTTCAGGTAAGAACGAACGTATATCGATTAGCGTAATCGTCCACGAATTACGATGAAGCGAGTCATTGTTTATCGCATTTTTTTCTTTTTTTTTCTTTTTCCAGCAAAGTAATCTTCTTTGGATAACCAGATCGAGAGGACGAAGGCAAAACGATGGAATTATCCTGAGGCACTCTTAATAACGTCTCCGTCGTCTCGCTCTTTCTCTCTCTCTCTCTCTCTCTCTCTCTCGTGTGTAAATAAACGCGTCTTTTAATTTATGTCAATTTCGAATAATCTCCTTCTCGGACGATAACTATATTTTTTGATAAATGTTATTAGTAACGTAAGTTGTATAAAGATACGATTAAAATGAGGGACGATGTTAAAAGGGGAATACGATATTCGAGTTGTTTCATTGTTTAAAACGAATCGATACCTCTATTACAGACTTTACTTTTATTTATCAGTTTGCACAGATATGTTTTTCTCATAACAATGTTTAGCTCTTCTAGAGGATAAATATAACAATTTTCTCTATTCCGTTTAATGAAGCTTGCCTTCGCATCGGATTATCCTTTATAATACTTATCTATCTTTCGAACAACATGTCACGATCAATAAATATAACGTCGGATGTAATATTTACTGTACGATAAATTACAACTTAAATAGATTATTTGTTGTTATTATCAAAAAGAAAAGAGTCGGTAGAGTACGTTTGATCTACGTAATGAAGCTGTTTCTAAATAATACGTAACACGTCGTTATTACGTAAACTTATCACTTTAATGTGCTTCAGAAATGAGCTTCGCAATAAGGCGAGCGCGCATAAGATAGACGACATTTTCCTCTTTAAGCATGTGGATTGCGGAATTTCTCTCCGGCAAATTTGGCAGCTGGTCCAAGTTCTTCCTCTATACGAAGGATTTGATTGTACTTGGCCAAACGTTCGGAACGACACGGTGCGCCAGTTTTAATTTGACCGGTCGACAGACCAACGACCAAATCGGCAATGAACGTGTCTTCGGTTTCTCCGGAACGATGGGACACCATGGTGCCCCATCCATGTTCTTTACCGTATTTGTGAGCATTGATAGATTCGGTAACAGTACCGATTTGATTGACCTTCAACAAAAGGCAATTGCAAGCCTTCTTCTCGACCGCTGTCTTGATTCTGAAAAAAAAAAGAAAAAAAAAAAAAAAAAAAAAACAAACAAACAAACAAGGTTAGAAGGCAAAATGTGAAATATACGCAAAAGCTCGTCCTCCTCTTACCTCGTTGGGTTCGTCACAGTGAGATCATCGCCGACTATCTGAATAGGAGTAGCAGCTGTCATGGCTGACCAGGAATCCCAAGCGTCCTGATCGAAGGGATCTTCGATCGATACGATGGGGAATTCTTTAACGAATTCCAAGTATAGATTTTTAAGAGCTTCCGGCTCCAAATACTTGCTGGGGTCGGACTTTTCGTTCTTGAAATCTAAATCGTACTTTCCGTTTTTGTAAAATTCGGATGCGGCTACGTCCATACCAATCTTTATCTTTCCTTCGTATCCGGCTATCTACGAATTCACGTATTACGATCACACCACCGATTGATTATCGTACGACGAACGAACGAACGAACGAACGAACGATTCGACCAAATAATGTGGAATTTGGAAAATTATTATACCTTAATGGCATCTAGGATCAAGTTCAAAGCTTCCTTGTTTTCCAAAATATTGGGGGCGAAACCACCCTCGTCGCCAACCGCAGTGGCGTCCAAACCAAACTTCTTTTTAATTCCTGCCTTGAGATGATGATACACTTCGCTGCCCATTTTCATAGCCTCGGTGAAACTGGAAGCACCCGTCGGTAAGATCATGAATTCTTGCATGGCCAATTTATTGCCAGCGTGGGATCCTCCGTTGATTACATTGAAAGCAGGAACCGGTAAGATGATCTCTTTGTTTCCAGCCAATTCCGCGATGTACCTATAATCGGAAAGAAAGAAATATATACCGACTGGTAACTCATATCCGGCGATTATACCGTTCGTTACGCACTTGTATAGAGGAATTCCTTTCTTGGCAGCTGCCGCTTTACAAACCGCCAATGAAACGCCTAAAATTGCGTTGGCGCCGAGTTTGGACTTGTTGGGAGTTCCGTCTAGTTTGAGAAGGAAATTGTCGATTTCCGTTTGTTGGGTAATTTCCAAGTTGGCCTGTAAAAGTATTCCAAATTTTGTCGACGTGATAGACGGTACGAGCGCGAGTACGAAAATTCCTCCGGCGTAGACTCATATACCGAACAATAAATATCTACCTTCAATAATTCAGGAGCGATAATAGAGTTGATGTTATCCACAGCTTTGCATACGGACTTTCCATGATACTTGGATTTGTCGTTGTCCCTAAGTTCTAGGGCTTCGTGGACTCCCGTAGACGCGCCGGATGGTACGGCGGCGCGGAAAAGACCGCATTCGGTGACTAAGTCGACCTAAAAATCGCACGCATTACTTGTGAAAAAAATTGATGATAACCGATAAGACGGTAGTCTTGTACTTTAATAGAAAAGAAACGTTAGAATTTTTTTTGAAAATATATATCGTTACCTCCACGGTCGGGTTACCACGAGAGTCGAAAATTTGACGTGCCTTGATACTCTTAATTGGCATCTTGTTGATTATATCGCAATTCAAAGTTGAAAATCTAAAAAAAGAGATGACACGATTATACGGTACGTTCGACGTATCAATGAAAGTACATCCGGTGTGTACGCGAGCTATCGGTATATTACAAATAAATTTCCGCAAAGACGTATCTCTCTGTGATAAGATCGACGATTGGGACGAATTACTAAAGAATAAAGTTCGCAACGTTAACGATATTACTTTGTCAGGGGCCACCTTCGTATAACTTTTGACCTTGACAAGGTCAACGCTAAGAGGACCACTCGAATGGACACGTACGTACGATAAAGATAAATCTTGCCTTTGAAAAACGTGATTTTTTTGAAAACGTCTAGACGCTATAAATAATTCACGACGCGAATGAAATAAATAATGCAAAGTATCTCTTTCGAAATTTCGGATTGCGCATCGAAAGTACCCGGCACACAAGACTTTATTCAACATGACGTCGATCGAGCGTTAAAATCTATCGACATTTCAGTTAAACGCGTTCGTTATAACGATTAAGTGAAATGAAATTTTTGATAAAAAAAAAGAAAAAACTTGTACTTTTTCGAATGACACTTATGCAATAAACGTAACGATATCCATCCACTTACCAAACGCAACGATCTACTAGGATAGTTCGAAGCAGAATGAAGTAACAGCCTATTGGTACTCTCGTATCGTATCTTATTTCGAATCGACTTTTATCGATTGCCAACCGACAAAGATTTTCTTTATACAATATATATATATATATATATATATATCAGTTGTTGGCATACATAACGAATAATAAATTAATAATAGATTAATAATCATTTTTTATATACGATATATTGTTGCGTTGTTCTATTTCGAGACGATTCAAATATATTATCTTACGAACGAGAAAAGACATCGCTGTTTTTCCAAATAAAACCAGGAAAAAATGTTTGAAATATATATGTTCTTTGGCGCATCGACATTTTCTTTTTCTTTTTCGTTAACAATATACGCGGAAAAAAATGAAAAAATAAAAACCTCTTTAAATAGGAAATAATAAAATTCTAGGATCTTCTTTATTTTCATTGGCTGCCGGTTAAATCTCTTCTATCGCGATTGGTTTCCATTGGAACGTTCAGAATGGTTCACATGTTTCGGAATATCGCGTCAATCGAAGTTGTGCTTTAAAAGAAAATATCTTTGATGCATACGACGTAATATAAATTTTACTCTTTTACCTATTTGTATCCGTTAATACGTTATACATATTTGTCTCAACGTAATCAACCTTATCGGATCTTATTTAAATCTGCGAACACGGGCGTCGTGTGCGGCATGCTTTACATTCTACAAGGTGTATCAGAGTATACTCGAAAATATTTCTAAAGATTAGTATAAATTTATATCGATTTCCACGTACGATAAAATGAAAATATCGTTTATAAAGGAATAATAAAACGACTCTATTTTAAAGATTCGATATTTTACGTTATTGGAAGAGAAAAAAAAACAAAACAAAAAAACAAATATTAATACTTCAAAGTATCGCTATTACTTTTAAATTAGAAAAAGAATCCATTAATATTACCAATGAGTTGCATTCTAACGGAAGAGGAAAGAAAAATCTTTGATTTATTGAGGTTAGAAGGATGTTGTTTAAGATGTTGTTTACGCTTCACCGGATGCAGAAATGCTCAGTATTATCAAGATCTTACCGGATTGAAACACCTTGTATGTTGTTTATTTCAAATTTCGTATATTAATGACCTCGAGTATGGCATTACTTAAACGGATGATTTATTAGGTACAATATTCGGATGTAAATAAACCGCACGCCAAGGAAGAAGTCCTTCCGTGTATCTCTTGTTTCGGCATTCTTCAACCCAAAGTAGAAGAGAGTGTAATAGAAAGAGTAAGTCGATGGTAAATATTTACCGTTTATTCTGCTTTAATAAAAGCGTTAGAAATTTTACGTAGTATATTTTAATATTACAAATACGTATAAGCACGTACGAGATCTATATTTTTGTTCTTCCAGATTATAGAAGAAGTGAAAAAGCAAAACTACGATTGTTTGACGTTTACTTGCGCTTTAACCGTACCGATATCTTTGTGTCTCAGAGAAAGGTCATTGCACATTTATATAGCCAAAAAGCTTGATCTAACCAAACCGGACTTTATTAATCTCAAGTACAAAACCCTTAACGTTAAAGACGTATGGAAATGGATCGCCCTTCCTAGATTGGAAGATAGCATAGGAAAACATCCGGACTTAACGAAGCCGTCTCCGTTTTTATTAGAAATTTGTTTCGCGCGAAATCTCGCGTGCGACGAAAACGAATGTTGCGCATTGTGAGTTGGACTTTTTTAACGATCGTTCCGTATCGTTAGTTTATATTATTACTTATAATACTTAATCTACGAGTATAGTTTTATATTTTTTTTAGATTAGACAAATTGGAAAATAATCATAACAAATGTTCGGATAAGAGAAGAAAGTACGATAACAATAAATACAGTAGAAAACACATTGAATCTGTGATGTCCAGTACGACGGACGAAATATTTGAAAAGCATTATCTATCTCCACCTGCTAGACCAGATTCTTTTATAAATATTGGATATGTTTTGTGCTCTCACAGTAGTATTTTTATAGGAGGTAATAGTTATCAACGATCTCTTCTTCCTTAAAAAGAAAACAATTGAGCGTCGTACATGTAATCCTATCGTTCTTTTATTAGGACGCTATAATAAACTTTCGCGACAGCTCAGTCAAACACCTTGGTTCATCAATGGCGAAAAAAAAATGGAAACGTCTGTGCAAGACATATTATGCGAACCCATTGCTAAAGCCGTTAAAGCCGAATGTAATTTGATAGTTTAATTTAAAAAATATAGGGATATATGATTACACCTTTTATGTAACGCACTATATATGCATACATGCACTTTATTCTTTTTCATAGCAATCAAATTTTTATCTTCTGGAAGAGAAGACGTCGATGTGAGAAACATACATTCTGGCAGACCGTTTGCGGTTGAATTAATAAATCCTCGAATAACGAAGATAACGTCCGAACTTTTATCGAATTTAGTTACTGTCATCAATGATAGTTCTACGCAAGTTAAAGTAACAACTAATTTGAAATTACTAACGAGGTGAGTGTCTCGATAAATCTGACGCGTTGTGTTTGTATACTCTTGTATATTTTATATGATCTATTTTTAGGGACGATTTAAAAAAGTTAAAAGAAGGTGAAAATGTTAAAACAAAATTTTATCGAGCACTTTGCGTGTGCCGCAAGGCGCTACAAAACGAATCAAGCCTTGAAGCTTTAAATAAATTAAAAAACGTGAAAATAATTCAAAAAACACCGATCCGAGTTCTTCACAGACGTCCATTGACTCCCCGTGTACGTTTCATATACGATATGCGTGCTCGTTGGGCGAAACCACAAGAATTGAAAAATTTACCGAATGCACCGACCGACGATAATACTTTTTTTGTATTGGATGTAAAAACCCAAGCAGGTACTTACGTCAAAGAATTCGTTCATGGAGATTTTGGACGAACAAAGCCAAGTTTATGCGATCTTTTGAATACGGAAGTAGATATCGTAGCATTAGATGTAACAGGTATAAATTTGAATTGGCCATAAAAGATCGTATAATTTAATTCTCCTTCTCTAAGAGTAGTTATAAATATATAAGTTTATACATAATATCGTCGTATCGCATCGCATCTATCGTGTATAAAAATGTTACGATTTTATACAAGACGATACTGTGCGTGCTGTGTATGTGTGTGTGTGTGTGTGTGTGTGTGTGTTGTATATGTGTATGTGTATATATATATATATAAGTAAACAAATATATATGTATATATATAGATATATATTTGGTCATACGTATAAAAATAATTATGCATTTATACAAAATGAAACATAACGAACAATTATCGATGAGGCATCTTTAAATACGATTATATTACTTTATATACAGACGTTGTTTGTAAAATATCACTGTGGATTATCCTTATGTTCCTTTATCCAAAAATGTTTCTTTACAGCTGCCAGTGATATTCTTTCGGAACTTTTCCTTTTGATTAGCTGAAATTGTTAATAAAAGAAACGCAAATAAAATAATCTTGCTGGGAATTAGTCGAATCGCTTAAATCAAATGTTACCTTCGAAATGAGATCTTTAGCACCGGGCGTAATTTGTTCTGGCCATTGTATATTTAATGTCTTTATCTTAACATACGTTTCTTGTTGAGAATCGCTGAGGAACGGTGGATTGCCGACCAGAAATTCGTAACAGAGAATTCCAAGGCACCAATGATCGACGTATATATCGTACGTTTGTCCAGTTACCATTTCCGGAGGTAAATAATCTAACGTTCCACATAATGTACTTCGTCTACGACAACATATTTAACGGTGAATATATAAATCTTTATCTCTACGTGTTACGACAAAACGTTAAGCATCGCGGAATTGGCAAGTTAACACTCACGATATCTTTTAAACTTACTTCGACGAAGGTGCATGAACCGACCATCCAAAATCTGCTAACTTTACGTCTCCGTTAAACGTAAGCAATAAATTTTCAGGCTTTATATCTCTATGGATTACATTATTTCTGTGACAATATTCCAAGGCGTCCGCTACTTGATACGTATACTTGGCAGAGCTTAAAAAAAAAAAGAAAAATAAGAAAATAAAAAATATCATTCTAGTCTGTCGTAATGGCTAAGTCGAAAAGTTATATTAACAAAAGTACATACTAATGTTCGTTAAATCTTTCTCCGGGTTGACGCTTTAACTCTTTATAAAGTTCTCCTCTTGCGGCAAATTCTAATACCAAATAAATTCGTTTGTGGTCATGGAAATAAGTTAATAATTGAAGAATGTGGGGATGCCTGGAGAAAAAGAAAAATGTTTCAAGATAATTTGTAGAAATAAACCAAACGATCTTTAAATTTATCCAATTACTGTAAATGCGATTGTATCTCGATCTCGCGCATAACTTGCTTCTCAACGCGACCCTTTATTAATTCGATTTTATAAAGAGTTTTTAAGGCTACCATATAACGAGTAGTCTTTTCTCTAGCGAGATAGACGCGGCCAAACTTTCCACGTCCTAAAGGAGCCCCAATTTCAAAGTCATTCAAGCTCCATTGATATCTGCGAAGTGAAAGAAAACGAAATAAATACATTTCCTTATTTTAGCGCGTTAACGAATCAAACCTTTTTATAAAACCCATATCTCTTACCTATTGCCACGTCCTTCTATATGCTCTTGCATTTTATACAACGTGTTTTGTGCATTTTCCGTATATTCCGGAGGAACGTTTGAAGATAATTTTAAATTTTGAATCATCAAGGGCATGTTAGAATATTATCGTTCACTTTTATTGCTCAATTATTCTGAAATAAAAGCAAAGAGTGAACCTACGATAATAATTAATAGCGGGGTAAAAGAATATTCGTTAACTGGTTGTCTCTAAGGACACGATATAATGGTCGAATGTAACGGATGATATTAAAATAAACAATACCTGTGAGTCGTTTGTAAACAATTGGAAACATTTTATAACATAGATCTTGGAATTGCACTTAATTATATCGAATGTCTTTGAAAAAAGAATGGAGAAAGTAAAAATTCATAGCACTCGTAGAAAGAGAAAGCGACGCTCATTCGACTTACCTCCGATCGAACGACGCTCTCGTCCCTGTTCTTCCTCCGTATAACTGATATTTCAAATCTACCTTCGTATGGTGCAACAGCGTTATTCAAAAGTTCAAACTAAACATTACAGGTCGACCAACGGTGAAAAAATAAAAATGAATAACACCGAATAGTGATTGGTGCACGGTTCGATCACTAGAACCAGATGTCGCTATAGATTTTCTAACGCCCTAAATTAAGCAACCATAAACATTCCATTACGATTTGTACGAATTTATGTCCGATGCGAGGCGTGTCCTACGGTCGTGCATGGAGTTACATGCGGACTTTTGTTTTTCTTCCGTCGCGCAATAATTGTTATTAACGATAATTACATCATCATCGAACGAGTTCGAACTGTAAGTATCACCGATCGCATACGAACCTTTTCTTTTACTCGTGTACTCCGTATATATAGTCGTATTACGGTTGTTAATATTTAATAAATTCGTAGAATAATTTTGCTAGATACGATTTTGTAGACTACACTTTATTCTATATATATATATATATATATATATATATATATATATATTTATTTTTTTATAGGAGATAGAGAAACGATGAATTATGGAAAGAGATCGCCAAGTATGGGAACGCCCTCGGTTTATTCTCACGTTACGTCGAGGAGTAGCGCGAATCTCAGATCTTCTAGATCCGTGCGTAGCGTCAAGATACCTTGGTATCAAAAGCCGATATTAAAGCACGCTTATATATTAGACATTCAAAGAGGAGCTATGCTCATAGCCGTATTTGCATTGGTATTTATTAGACGACGTTAATTTTAAGCGCTATATCATATTTATATATGCCATAACGGATTTAATATCTTCCCTTAGTGTTTGTCATTTTTCACCGTATGTACGGCGATATTCGATATCTATTGCCTCTCTCAAGCTACCCCTGGTTCCACTCATTACGGATATTACATCATATCGTACGAATTCGTTTATATCGGCAATCAACACGGTAAGATCGTCCAACTATTTGACGACGTAACGTACAATAATAATAATCCTTCTAATATTCATGAAACATTAACGAGATCTTTCGATTTCAGTCCGTAACGCTCTTATAGTTTTCGCATTATTCTCCATGATGGGTGGAGTAGTAGTTTTTATTACTTCGTCGATGCTTATTACCGCATTACGTAAGGAGTACGAAAAGAGAATGATACCGTGGTTGTACAGTTTCGCCGCATTTACCGTATTCCGTTTCTTTGCTTTCCTGTTCTTCAGTATCGTGAACGACTTGATATTTGCATACAATATCATGATATGTTTATTGTGGATATTATTTATTTCATTTTCCGTTTACGGATGGTTAATCGTATATTCCCTATATATCGAGCTAAGCGACCTCACTAGATTAGAAGATTTAGCGCACTTGAGGGTAAGAATAATTCAAATGCGATGTTATTTCAAACGATCGGAAGGCGAGTCCGACCGAAAGTCGAATGAAAAATGTCCGTATTATTTTGTTTCAGATCGGTACTATGCAATCTCTAAACGCATCGACGACACATTCCATCGCTGGTTCTAGACCTACAACACCGCATAGCACGGTATCGACGATGCCGGTCAATTGATAGTCGGCGTACTTTCGTATTACTGGGAAGTAAGAAGTCTTGACCGAATGCACCTTTTACGCATTCGAATTCTCACCGAAGCTCAAACATCAATTCCGTCCAAATATACGTATATATATATATATATATATATAGTACCATATTGAAATGTATAAGTAGTTAATATTGGGGTCGGTACTATTGTGCCGATGGTGATATAAAACGATATCTTAAAATGTGTATTATACATAAAGCATTGTAAGTATTTTGACAGATTTTTATAAATACGTATATTTACAAAATTTCTATGTATTGCCGGAGTAGTATAAACAGAGATGGTATATTTTCGATCGAGATCGAATATTGGATCGCTATTGGAGAGTGGTCGCGGCGAGCGGTGATACAGTTAAAAATTACGATCGAAGCGTTTTAATAATTATGATATATATTTTATTTGCGTTTATGTATTTTTACTTTGGCATTCATTAAAAGAAATATTTATATGGGAAATTATAAACCTAAACCGCGCGCCTTATCGATGACCCCACGTGTAACAAACCCACACGATCGGGCGTGCGTGCTCGAGTTAAGAAAATATTTTGTCAAATATTTTCCAAATCGTCCAAGTGCTGCCTACGAAGATGAATGTTTTCAAAACTTGATGCATCCAGTATAACCTATAACATAAAATAATTATAAAGAAGATAAATGTTCCATCGATCGAAAATTTCTATACCGGTTAAAGGGATTGGGAAAGGAAAAAAAAAAAAAAGAGAAAAAAAAGATGAACGAATAGATGTTATACCTTACAACCGAGATCGAGGTAAACTTAATAGATTTACCTTTTCCACTTCAATCTACTGTCCTCTAAATTATCTAGTTCGTCCTTAAATATATAAAGGCGTATTCCCTTTATGTAATTTTGTAAATACGCGTTCCAATCAAAGTCGGCCATAGTAAATCTAAAAAGTTGTTGATCCTTCGAATTTAATCTTTGCCACATGCCTTGTACGTTGTCGTTGACGAATATCCAATTTCCGGTGCTGAAGAACGATATGATATCGCAAAAGTTGATTATTTTTCCTATTATTTTTCGCATCCTGCAAATCATTCGAACGATATATATCCTTGACGATCGACGATCGACCATCGATCGGCGATTGGCGATCGAGTACGCTTAATTGAGGAGAAAAGGGAAGAAGAGAAGGGAGGTGGGGAGAAGGGGTGGTCTGGTGTACCTTGGCTTCTGGCCGACGCAGATTAACGCCGTATCTATGAGAATCGCGGGTACCAAGTGAAGAAATATTGAGAAAAATTTGTAGAGCGGTTTATATTTGGTCAACGTGAGGGCCGGATACCATAGGATGGAGCTCGGTGGATATCGAGCGACATGGGGATAAGTCCATTTGTTGTAGTCTTCCCATGTAAGAGGTGCGTCCACCGACGCTACGACGTTATAAATGAGCATGTCGTTTCCTTTTCTGCAATCGTCATCGATCGATAATCGCGATATTAAAAAAGTAATACAAAGTAATCATACGTAAATGAAAGATGTATAATACGTGGGCATTACCTATTCGTGTGCGTATAAATGTCCCACGCGGATGCGATCAAGGCATTTACGGTAATATCGACGGGTATTATGTCGGCGATACTGTTGGGATCGCATTGCATCACCCTTAAAATACCGCTTGAAACGGCAGCGACGATCCCGTTTGGTCCGTAGACGTTGTCGAGCCACCCTTTGATAGGTTCGTACGCCGTCGATATCACTGCGATCAACAGATCAATAGATCAACTCATTGAAATTTAATCAACGAGAAAAGATAATCCCGAGAGAATTGGATTCTATTCCATATCCTTATTTTCCTGGGACGATGCTCCCGCGCTTAGAGATTGGACATTGGACATTGGGACGTATCGCGATTAATTTTGTTCGAAGATACTTCTTATAAATATCGATTATCTCGGTGTCTGATTTGTGATCTGTATTTTTGTCGAGTTCTTCGAAAGGCTCGTCTCAGGGGCGTAGTCCTAGAGAACGACGGCGGCGTCCTTAACGGCGGCGTTAAAGATTCGAGCGACATTCTACTCATAGCGGCCAGATCCTCGTCGAAATCGGGATAATCTTCGGGATACTTGTTTTCGATAGACGCGGTACGACGAGCGACTTTTTTCTTAGGACGCGCGACCGTATAAATAAGGGCGCAGACGAAAAGGATACTTTTGCCGAGAAGCTTAAGAAGAAAAATACCGATGGTCATTGTGATTTTCCACAAAAAGGCGACGGTCCCGGTTACGAGGTACATGCAGATCGCCAGGCACATTTTAACCCCCCCTTATTGATCGACACTATTTCCTTTTCTTTTTTTTTTTTTTGTTTTTTTTTCATGCTTCAGATTTTTAACTCTGCCATTTTAGAAAACAAAAGGATACTTTGCTTCTACTCGAAGAGGAAAAACAAAATATGGACGCGCGAAACGAGAGAGAGAGAGAGAGAGAGAGAGAGAGAGAGGGGTCGGCCGATTCCGCGAATGAACGTTAATAGGTATATCATGTCTTTCTTTACCTATAGCGGGTCGAATTATTCCTATCGGTAGACTCCCGTGTTTCTCTCTTATAAGACTTTCCGCCATAGCTTTTGTGAATGTGTACGTGTTCGGCCATTTTTTCTTGACGCTACGGACGCGACAGAAATGACACATTAAAATATTGCGATATAGAAATTAGCACATAAATCTATGCGCATATAGACATAGTAACGTAATATATCCTCTTACCATTCAAACTTATTCTCGAGTTCTTCTTCCGACAATTCGTTCGTCGATCTAATGAGTTCCTCGTGATGAACGGAATAATTGTAAAAGCGTTCTTCGATTCGTTTCTCGAAGCAATTCGCGTAGGCCGTCGATACGTGAACCAATGCCTGAAAAATATCTTTTCGTTTTCTCTTCCTACCAGTTACCGGAGTACGGATTACGACGGTTAGCGAGTAAAAGGAAAAAAAGGAAAAAAAAAAAAAAGAAAAAGAAAAAAAAAGACGAAAAAGAAAACAGCGAATAATATTTGCTATAGGTTTGTTCCTCATTTGCATTCGGTTTGTTCCTCATTTGCATTCGGTTTGTTCCTCTCGAGTTTGAACGTTGCGTCGACGAGCGTATTCATGAGCAACTGGTCAAATAGTACATAAGCGAGGCGCTCAAATAATAATACTTTTGAAAAAGAATGACACGTACCGCGTCATGAAAGCGCCCTTCGTAAACGAGAGGTCGGCGGATATTCGTCGAAAGAGAAAACGCGCGATGGCGTTGAAACGTGAAAGAAAAAAAAAAAAAAAAAGCAGAAAAAAAGATAACGAATATTACCTTCAGTTTCGGCATGGATTTGCAAAGTTCCAATATATCGTTGGTACTCCGAACGTTTATGGCAGTTGCGAGCTTCAGTTTCTCGTTGAATCGGACCGTCGCTGCCACGTGAAAGACTATCGACACCTGACATCGCATCGAATAAAAGTAGTAAAAATAAGTATAACGGGTTTGTCTCGTCGTAAAGTTATTTTATCCAAAACGTTCACCTCGTTTACGAGCGTTCTACGATCTTCGGCCGAAATTCCTAGTTCCTCGACGCTACAATCTCCGCATATTGGGACGATTTTGTCACGATACTTCGGGACCTCCTTCTTTATTCGATCGAACACCTGAAATACGTTTTTCAACGTTTTAGAAATACGTACCTTTTTATAGACTTTTTACGAACAAGATTTAACGAAAGAGTCGGCCGATCGCACTTACGCGATCCTGAAATAGCTCTTCCATTCGAGCTTGCGCATTTTTTCCCTTCTTCGATCGCATCAGCAGGTAAAGACGAGCGACGTTAGGGCAACTTTGCAAAAGTTTCTCTATCAAGATTTTCCCTAAAAAGCCTGTACCACCTGAACAAACCAAAACAAAAAAAAAGTAGGATATAATAAGGACGAAAAAAGAAACGAACGACAAAGTACCTATAATCGAGAGTAACCGAGAGAGTTCGGATATTCTTATTTATTTTCATCGTAGCGATATACCCGTTATCAAAATCTTCTGTCCCGCGTAAAATTCTTGAATCGGTGTCCCGCGCCGTTTATTTCCATCGTACGTGAGGTCCGAAATGTTATTGTTATTCGTCTCTCCCAGATCGTTCAGTTTCGTGCTCATTTTATTTCTTTGGACATGAAAAAGAAAAAAGAAAAAAAGAAAAACAAGATATGACGTGTTAAACGCATTGATTATAAATGAACGTGCGAATATTTCAAGAGGCTCCCAAGAAGAAGCTCGAAGATCGACAAAAAGAATTAATAACGCAATTCTTTCTCCTTCCTCTTCGAGTAAATTTCCTTCCTTCGTCGAATACATTAGCTCTATTGGGGTAACGAATGGGAGATAAGATTATATCAGAAATTTGCGATGCAAATTTTTTTTTTTTTCGAAGGATGAATAATGAATTTACGGATTACGGTGGAGCCGATACATCGATCTTTTATCTTTCGAATACTTGGATGTTTTCTACGATGATTTTCTTAGCGATGCGACCTTAATTCCGATCAACGCGGTCGTTTTATCGCCTAACGACGATTCCCAACGTATATACGAGGAGCGTTCGTCTAGCTTCTCTCATTCTCATTCTCATTTTCTGACTTTTTTCATGAGAGAGGGAGAGAGAGGGAGAGAGAGAGAGAGAGAGAGAGAAAAGAAAAGAAAAAATGAAAAGGACATTGCGTTGATAGCGTAACGATTTCAATCTCCTGCGCAATCGATCAAAATGTTGGTCTCCGTGTCAAGGGCGCATGGAAAGCCAGCCCTGAGAGCTCTCAACGAAGCCTTCGAACGTTCGTTGTCGTAACTCGACACGTACGACGAGATTCGATGTACAGTTATGCGCATCACCGTTATTCAGAAACTAAACTAACGGATATATATTCTTGCTCCTTTCTCCCAAACTTTAAACGCTTTAGCCACGAGTAAGCGGATAAGTAAGAAAAATTTGAACGTTATGGAAAAGAAAAAGGGGGAATGTAATTGAAAGAGAAGCCGAGCGCTAACGAGTTAATATGCGTCTCCACGAATATTATGCAAGCAAGGATCGACTACTCTCCGGATCGGTCGAGACATCGATTGAAAATTCGACCGACTTACTCTCTGCGCGCGACTTATGAATCGTAATGCATCGTGAAAGTGTTGCCGTCGTACGACGTACGTACGTATGTCGTAAAGAGAGCCTCCATTCTACCTTTGTTACGCTCGATTGCCGATTCGGTGATCCGCGCGAACTATTTTATTTGCACTTTCAGCATAACGCCGCGATACTTTTCTAAGCATTCTTCCCTAAGCACATTCGATCGCGATGGGTACGAACGATGGACGCGAAACAGGCGCGTGATACTTTTTCGCACGAAAAAGAATTTGCAACGCGTCATTTTTTTCACCGATGTCTTCCTACTTCGAAAGCACTTTTCTTCCTTCTTTTTTATTCTTCCACGCCGTTTATCGTAAAAATTAATCGAGAATAGGAGAGAAAAAGAAAGGGGAGAGAGAGAGAGAGAGAGAGAGAGAGAGAGAGAGAGAGAGAAAAGTATAGAATCAAAAGTCACTAACTTGATACGATTCCTTGTCCTGATTCAAGTCCAACGATATCGAAGAAAGGCGGCAGAGGCGGACACGAGTACGGTACCAAGTTTCGAGGAAAACTGAACGACGTATAAAATTCAAACATCGGTCTGTGATTTTTGACTCATCCCCCGATTATATATTTTTCTTTTTCTTCGTCTCCTCTCCTTCTACGCCTTCTCCAATGGAAGACGAAGATCGACTCTATCGACTTTTGATCTCATTAATCTCAACACCGCGTATTCCCACTTTCGAGCTTTCAGGATCCCCTTCCCTTCTCTCTTTCTCTCTCTCTCTCTCTCTCTCTCTCTCTCTCTCTTTATATTTCTCCTCCCCACCCCACCCACACACACACTTTCTTTCTCACTTACTCGTCGCCGTAGATTCACAAGAGCCACGTACGATGGGGACAGCTCTTCATCTCTCCGAGACTTTTCGTCTTTTTATCTTAGTCAACAAGTTAAAGCACGAAACCTTGAATTCTAGTCGACGGCTCGAGTGACATTTGAAAGGCGAATGAGGGTCAAGAGGCTCGTTTTAGCGACCTGCTTCTTCTCCTCATCTTCCTTATATTGTTATCCAATTTTTTCATTTATTCTCGCATTTCAAATACGCGCGCAGAACAGTTTCTAATAGACGAGTAATACATTTTCCTGGACGATAGAATGAGTTTGCTGAAAACGGAAAGCTTGTCTTACCGACGTCAAATTATATACCCAAGTACGTACGAGCAAAATGTCTTGAACGATCAAACGAACCGAGACTTACGATTTATGTCGTTGGTATGTAAGAAGCTGAATAAGCATAAACATTCTAAATGGCACAGAATTCAATTCGAAAAAATTAGCACGGCATAGTTTGCACGAGTAATTCGCAAGAAAAAAAAAAAAAGAAAAACAATATGAAACAAAATTTCAAATGTCTCGAAATTAATGCATTATTTTCTCGTGACTCCCCGCTTCGACCTAACTAACTATTTTACATCTTCTCTCTCTCTCTCTCTCTCTCTCTCTCTCTCTCTCTCTTATTTATTCGTCGAACTAAAAAATAAAAAAAAGAGTAAAAAAGAAAGAAAAAGAAACAAATTCGACACCTTTCGGTTTACTACCAAAACATTAGCGGTCTAAGAACGATACTTCAAGAGTTTGTAACTTTCTCTATCGACCTCTTGTGTCAACTTTATGACATCATAATTCCGGTCGAAACCTGACTTAACGAATCAATTACCAACATGTATTGCATACTTAGAGACTATAACGTTTACCGTTCGAATAGAAATACTAATACTATGTGGTTCATTTTACAGGATTGCTCGCTTAATTAATTGAAACTAATTTTAATGGAATTCGCTAAGAATAACGAATGAAACGTATCGACGTATATTCGCTGATCGAGCCCGTTTTTAATAACAATACCTATATTTTTCGGCACTGATACGTTACCACCAATGTACGCCTTTATAAAGACCATTGCGAAACTGTTAAAAGTCTAACGTCGTCGTAACGCTAACATATTGTACATTTAATAGAGAGACAACTAATCTGGTTTGAAGATGAAAACAGCCCTCGTAACTCTTTTGTCCACCTTATCACCGGCACGACAGACAATATATATTATGTTTATACTTTAATCCGCTCAAGCAACATTTTATTTCCAACCCATCCTTTTCTCTAATGTCAATTTTGTCAATACCTCTTTATTGCGATCCTGAATTTGTTCGTTTACGTTTTAATCCAAATAAAAGGGTTTGATTTAACTTGGAACGTTCGAACGGACACTTAATTTGCAATTGAGTATCCGTAAGGGCCAAGGGCACGCATATCTGCGAATTTATATGCGTACATACGCGCATAGGAACGATCTCTGAAAAAGATCTCTAAGCATAATAAATACATATTTACCTTTTTGTATTTTCGCACGCGACCGACAATACCGTGTATCGTTGACGTTACCGTCTTATCGCGTAAATTTTTATAAAATCTAATAAAACGGATTTACCGAATTACTTGATTATGATCTACGATCGTTATCGTCCAAGTGTAGATAATATAAAGTACAAATATACCGTTCCTTTCGTGTTTCTTCCTTCGATCATTTTATTTTAAGTTATTCTCTTTAATTAATAAATACGAACGGGGAGAAATTTATATTTACCATCGTAAATGAAAGATAAGACATCGAAACAAGATAATCGAATATCCGAATAGTGCGATTATGTAGCTTTAGCTAAAATCTTTAGCTACCGATAGGTACACCTGTCAGAATAAATCCGACTCTCTTCACCTTGATTTTTGACAAATTTATTGATCGTCTTAGGGATCAGAGTACGATAGCGTATGCCTTTGGCATTCGTTTTCTGATTATCAAATTTAAATAACAAAGCCAAGTAATTATAATATCCATGTTATGCAACTGGTCCTAAATGGAGGATAATTTTAATTTGGTACATGTGTATCTTCCTCTTTGCGAAGGACACGCTTTCTTATTATTTATCTTTGTGCCAATGAAACGATATTGTGTCGGAAATAAAATAAGATGTATGCGTTCGTATATACACACGTCTCGGGATACACAACAATTTCTCTTGATATATTCGCATTTATAGCTACATAATGAACCAAGACACTGATTTATTCGTCAAGGTCACTTTGATCTACGCAAGACTCTATTTATCCTTACCGATGACATTTTTGTCCACTTCAAGACCACTTTGAATCGAGGTACAGAGTGGTCTCGAATAATTTAATTTAGAATTTATTCGTATTTAACATTTTTCGATTGACTTATCGTTCGCTACTCAAATTGTCCTTAAATGTCCACGTTTTGGAATTATGTGTCCGTCCCTCGACCGTGCATGACGAATAATATTTATGTACGTACCCGTAGAATACGATATTTTACACTTACTCATCGTTCTTAACTATGCTCAGTTATATCATTTCCTAATCGATCTAGCCGACATTTCAATTATCATTCTGCCTGCCAACGGCGATTCCGAGCGATGTTGTTGAGCCCGTAAACGCGATAGGGCATCGTTTTTTCTTTCCTTCCTTCTTTCGTTCTTTCTTTCTTTCTTTCTTTTTTTCCTAACTAGAGATTACAAAACGAAACGATCTTATATCGAAAATAACATTTTCCCTCTCTCGTCTGTCCGGCATGGCTATTTTCGTTGGCCCTACAATTTGCTTTCGAATAACTTCATCGATGAGAAGGTTCGTTGGAAAAGAAAAAAAAAAAAAAAAAAAAAAGAAGAAGAAATTATCATATACTTATAAATTCCTATACCATAATATCGACACAATCGTGTTTAACCAAGGAACAAAGATTTTGAAGATCTTCTCGCGAGGTTTTTTTTTTTCTCATACTTTTGGCATGACCAACGGATATCGTCAAATATTGAACTTGTTCTCGTCACGAAATATTACGTTTTTTTCGAAATTCTATAAGTTTGTTAATGAATTTTACGCGTTCGTATTACTCTCGCATATAGTTGTCTCCCGACTACTCGGCCATTGTAATGGAGTTGTAGGACAGACTTGATAATAAAATGTGTAAACGTGCTATCGCAGATAAAACGGGCTTGTTGATTGAATCGATGAAAGAGAAAAATATCGAAGGGATTATTTTTAACAAATAATAAAATCAACGCGGAAGAGGTTTGCAGACGCAATCAAACAAAAAGACATATCCCGCACAGACGCCTGATAGTATAACTTGACTTTAAGCGATAATTTTGTCGTCTTTTTTTTTTTTTTTTTTATTAAGTTTTAAGTAAAAATGTTATATTTTCTAATTAAAAAAGACAAAAAAAGTTTTCTTCATAATCTATTTCTCTTTCATATTCTTATCAACTACCCGCGCATGATTTAGTAATTTACTGCAGTATCGGGCGAATAACAGAAAAGATCTCCGTTCCCGTTGCAAAGTGCGCCTGAATTTATTTATAACAAACCCGTCAATCTGTCGCGTAAGCGTGGCAAACGAACATCACAAATAATACAAAGTTTGACAAGTTTTTAGCTTCGATCTCTACCGAATATAGCTTCTTCTTAATGTAAATACCCGCCCTTCCGCATTATTTCATTTATTTTTCCCTTCGTTCGTTAAACGGCAAAAGATATTAAAAAGATATTAGAAATTATAGTCGTACTCGGTTAGTTGAAATGAATTTCGTGTGAACGAAGAAGCGGGCGCAACGTTTTGCCTATTGCTCAAACTTTTCTTTATTTCGAACCTTTTTTTTTGGAATACACACATACATACATACATATATAAATATGTTGCGTTAAGAAAAATTTACTACTTCCTGTTAATACATTATATAATTCGACGTTTAGAACGAATGTACATTAACCTTGAGCATATGTCATTAACGCTCAGTCTATTGACTCATTATCGAAAAAAAAAGGAAGAAATAAAATAATAAAAGAAGAAAGAGAGGAAAAAAATTAATGACGTACGTTGCATTAATTATTTTTTGCTGTATCTTAAAAACGCTTCCTTATATTCACGATTGATTTATCGTTGTTGTCCCATTTGAAAGCATTTTTAATGATTTATCATTTCTAACGATAAATTCAATCGAAAAAGAAGAAAGGCCTATCCGCTCGATCCGTCTAACCGAGTAAACGAATTTTGTTTGAAGTAACGTCCTTTATATCGTATTATAGAACTACATTGCGACGGACGAATAACTCGATACTCTCGAATCTCGGATATTCGTTCCACGCGCAATTCTGGGGGAGCTGGCATCCTGTTATTAATTGTAAATACATTAAATTCCCTTAATACTCGTAGAAGTTTACATTTCAAACTTTAAACGCTTTTTTCCCCGACCCTTTTATCGATGGCAAAAATTACAAAAACGATTATCCCGTAGATCGGCATAAAAACGTTTGTTCCGGTATATCGAACGTTCTATATTCCATATCGAAACGACTAGATTCGATATTTCGTCTCGAAAATTTATTGTTCCGATGAAAATTTGTCTGACCTTTGTCCGAAATTTGTACGGATTAAGAGTCCATACGAAATATTTTTTTTTTTCGGATCGACATACGCGACCCGTAATACCTTGCCGTTGTCAAGATTGCGAAAATACCAACTGTTTGGCGTCCATTACTTCGCAATAAAAATACAAAAATAAGCATAATTTTCTTTAAGCGATGAGTAACTTAATAAATGACAAAAACAATGAAATACACGATATATATATATATATATATATATATATATATATATATATATATATATATATATGTCAGAGGTTTCGCGAAGAAAAATCACGAAATCCCCCATAGATAAGAAGAAATCTTGGATTCGTACTTTGGCGAAAGCATAAATTATAATATCATCCTTTTTTTCTCGTACGGCCATCGGAGTTTGGCCACGTTGCTTCTCTTATGCGTATCCGAACGTTACGAGTACTCTGGAAAGTATAGCCCATGCGACGATAATAAAGATGCAGGCGATAACGAGTTTCAACGTTTGATGCATCCAGTAAAGCCTTGAAAAATCAAAAAATCGGTATATATCGCTTGAAATGTATCGCAAAGGATAAACGGAGGATGAAAATGGACGTGGACGAGGAATGAAAGAAAAAAAGTACCTTTGCCATCTTATAAGAGCTTGCGGAATCGTTTCAATCGGATCCTTTAAAATATATATTCTTATTCCTCGGAGATAGTTTTGAAAGTAGGTATCCCAAACGAGTTCTTTCATATCGCAGAGGAACAATTTACGATCCTCGGTCGTTAATTTCCTCGTCAGCTCGTTCAATCTCTCGTTCGTAATTTTCCATTCGGTTATGGAAAAATGACTGAGTACGTCCGTGAATTTGTGAATTTTATTATATATTTTGAGTAACCTTTAACGCAAGAAGGAATGCAACTCTCATAAATTTTTACGCCGTTTCCTTTTTTGATCATACTTTACGGTAATACAATGCGAACGATTTACCTTGGTTTCTTGCCCATACACAATGCGATCGTATCGATTATAAGAGCCGGTAGTAGATGTAAAAAGTAGACGTAGAAGAGATGGACCAGCCGATATTTCGTATTCCTAAAGCTGTAATACCAAATTGATTCTTTAGTCGGTACTAACAGTCCGTACTTGGCAGACAGGTCCTTTAGTTCGTCGTAGGTGATCGGATTGTCCTTAGATACGTAATTATAAATCGGAGTATCTTCGTTGGATCTGAAGAGTAAGCAAGCGTGTGAGGGTAAGCTCGCGGCGATATATTTTTTTCTTTTTTTTTTTTTTTTTTTCTAATCTTACCTTTTGTTAGAGGCAATGTCCCAGGCACTGGCGATTAGCGCATTGATCGTCAAATCTCCGGGTACCAAGTCCGCCTTTAGCGATCCGTCGCAATAATGAGACCGTATCAGTCCCATTCCAGCACCTGCTGCTATTCCTATAGGTCCGTACATATTATCTATCCATCCTGGAATCGGTTCCCGATACGTGGATATCACTGGGGAATATTATTTTTCGTTAATCGACGTAGATCGTTCGTTCTTCTGGCCTATAAGGATAACTACTCGTAAGAATGATACCAACCAATTCCTGGACGAAATATTCCAATCGGTATCGAGCCAGCCTGCTTTTTGACAACGTTCTCGGCGACCGATTTCGTGTAAACGTATGTATTCGGCCATACTCCGATTAATCTGAAATCAGAGAAAATGTTTTTGCCTTTTTGAATAATACGAAAAACGCGTATTATTCAACGCGTAAACGCGATCGACGGGGAAAAAAGAAAAAAGACCGTACTGCGGCGTAATATCGTCGAGCAGTTTCTCGTCCAAACAATCCATCAGATCGATCAACTTGTCCGAATCTATCGGTGGATCGTAAAACTTCTCCTCGATCGGATTGTGAAGGCAATTCGCAAAAGCGGTGGATACGTGAACGAAACTCTGCAACATACATCGAAGACATTAAACATTTATCCGAATGATCGTTCGTTTTTCTTCGTTGAAAAAATTCCAAGAATCGATGGTCATTGGAGGAGAAGAGGTAAAAGGGTCAAAGTCCGTACCTTAAGCTTCGGCATTTCTTTCGACAAGTTTATCGCATCCTTCAGACTCCGAACGTTAATAGCCGTCGCCGATTTTATTTTCTCGTTGAATCTTACGGTCGCGGCGACGTGAAAGACGACGGAGACCTCGCGTATGAGCGTAGCTCTGTCGGTCATCGAGATACCGAGA
Organism: Dolichovespula saxonica; assembly: GCA_911387935.1. Lineage (NCBI taxonomy): Eukaryota > Metazoa > Arthropoda > Insecta > Hymenoptera > Vespidae > Dolichovespula > Dolichovespula saxonica. Next base: position 198,770 of record OU427002.1, read on the forward strand.
TCCGGCAAATTACAATCGCCCTCGATCGCTACTATGCGATGTTGGAATTTAGGTTGTTCCTCTCTCAGCGTCGAAAATAACTGAAGAAAAACGCACGCGTTGTTACTTCGAGGAAGTTACTTCTTCTTCTTCTCGTCTTACTAAATCAAAACTATATTTTTTCTTTTTTGTTTCTTTTTTTTGTTTTTTTTTTTTTTTTTTTTTTTTTACAGTTGAAATGAAAGATGGCTCTTTGTAATAAGAGGCGAAGACGGCTCACCGGATCATCGATCATTTCTTCCGTACGTTGAAGCACGTCCTTTCCCTTTTTCGAACGTATCAGAATGTATATGCAACTGATACCTGGACATCCCCTCAACAATTTCTCGATTAATAATTTCCCGAGAAACCCCGTACCGCCGGTAACGAATATACTTTGACCGTCGTAAAACTCCTGAATGGCCGTAAGCTTCTCGACGTTCTCGGCGGAGGATTGCATATCCGTTGGCGCGTACTCCGTCGGGGTCCCAGCTCTCGAGCCGCTTTCGGCGACGGCCACTTCCTGTCCGCCCGCTTCCAACAGCACCTCCACCATTTCTGCTTTTTCCAATCGATCTGTAAACGTAAACGTTAACGTTAACGTTAAACATGCGATCGTCCAAAGCCTAGAGATCGTTATTTTTCTCTAATCGTACTCGTTCCATTTTCATCTTCCCTTTGAAAAGCTTCGCGATCGATGAATCGAATTCGATCGATGATCCTTGGGATCGATAGGGACGACGTAACGTAAGGAGTCAAAGAGAACGACGATATGCCCATTTATAGTTATTTTTTACCGACATGCAAACGCGCGCATAAGGAAGAATCCAACGAAATAAAAAAAAAAAAATGTAAAATACGGCCCGCAAAATGTCTTTGAACCGACCTCCGGCTTTATCGTTCATCGCAATATATATTTTCCTTTTGCCTTTTACAAGGCGAGAGGAATAATTTCCAATGGCAAGTTGTCCGTCCGTTCGACCAGCCTTGTAATATGTAATTCGCAAAAAGAAATTGACACGATGCGTCTTAGCGAGGCGAGTGAAAGTCGTCGGTAAAGCTGGTTCGTTTCGTTCGTCGAAATCTACCTGGATGCAACGTAAGAGGAGAAGTCGAGCGCACAGAGAGACCCCGCATCTCGTACCGCGTGCAGCATGTATAATAACACGTTTCATTCGTAATATTTATTCTCATAGATCCCTCTAGATTATTTTATCGATAGTTGTCTATAAATGTTTCTACATCTTTTTTTTTTTTTTTTTTTTTCTTCAAAAGATACGGCAAGCGCATTCGTACAAGCAAGCGCGTACGAATCGGAAAAATTATTCGTAGTAAGAAAATATTTTAGCCGACGGATATAATAGAAAAATATATCGACCTTTAGACGCAGCGCGACCTTTAAGCGCATTGTCCATCGATGACGATGGAAAATCGCGCTGCGCTGTCGGTTTGTGCGTTCTTGTTTTGGTCATATAATTAACTCTTTTATCATCAACGATAATTGTCCATTAGAGTTTTTTTTTTTTTTCATCATCGATTCGCGACTCTGGTCATATCGTGTAGTTCGATAAAATTCGACCAAGGAATCAATAATTTGTATGACGTGACAAAGCATACGTTCGATTCGTTTTTTTTTTTTTTTTTTTATTTGGTCATACAGTTAATAAGCTAAACGAAAAAGTATTATTCATCGGTAACGCAATTGACACGAGAACATTTAATTTCCGACCGGTTGTATGTACGACGTTCGTGTCAATAATATTCTCGCACAAACAAATCGGTGGGAGAGTAAAGGCGAAAGGAACGCGAGATTTCTCTCAAGCACATTGTATTTAACCATTTCGACGTTAATAGTGTAGAAAAACACGTGTTCCTTATTAACAGTTCAAACATGCCAGTTTCGAGTTATAACCGCGAGGTTAACCGTAAACATTTAACGTTCGTCGCAACGCGTCGATCATATTTGTTCGAATTCCATCCGTCCTTCTTTAACAGGAAACGTTTTTTTTTTTCAATTGGAAAGTACGGTACCGGGAGACTAATGGCAAATAACACGGTATCTGTAGATTTTTCGAGGTGGATTTCGATCGGACGATCGTATTCTTTTCTTCCCGACGTTTATCGATCTATAAAAGAAAATATTTCTCTTAAACCGAGACCGAATCGTGTAACGCGCGTTCGCCGTTGAAAAGATAAAAAGAAAAAAACAAGTAGGAACGTCGAGGAGCCCGTTAACGGAAATGACCTTACGTAATGAATCGGTGTAAAAGGCGAAAAGGCAACGGAAAGCGTGAAAAATGGTAAGAAATCGGAGGGACGAGTAGAGGTAGTAGGTGCGCGGTTGAATTTTCGCGCGTCACTCGACCAGGCAGCGTCGAGTTCGGAGTAAAAGTCTAGGAGTAGAATCGCGGGACTGTCGTTAAGATATAACGCGGAAGACTTGCACCGTGATTACGCAAACGGGCGTAAACGATAAAAACGTAAAAGATCCTACGAGGATCTCGTTTGAATCGTCGAACGAGACGGCAAATACGGGCTCGTAAGTACTTTGAAGTAAAATGCGCGTCCGATGCCCTTTCGATCCTCCTCGAAACGCGCACGTGAAAAGCATACGCGTCTCTTTTATTATGCAACCAAGAGTTGAGAAAGAAAAAGATTAGGAACGATCACGATTTCATATAGTAGAAGCTAGCTTGAAATATGAGAAGAAAGCAGACGTTTTATCGGATGCATCAAAGGCGCGTACGAAAAGGGGCCTCGACTCTTTCCTCGGCGATATACAAATGAAAAATCGAAAAATTCAAACTCCTAATACCGACAGCCCTCACGTGATAAAATAACCGGGAAAGTGATTTACCGAACGGCGGGCCTTTCTACGTTTGCGTTTTCTCCAAATACGCGTTACATGAAAATTTATATACCTCGCGCCGCGAACCACCATTTTTAGAGCTCTTATAAAATATGCGGAAATCTGTGGATAACGTTGATATAGGAAAAAGCATAAGCGCGAGTGCATGCATAATCTAAGAACAATAATAGGAAGGAAGGAAAATGAAAAAAGAAAGTTACGCAGCGGTTGCGCGTTTTACGCAGGCGCGAAAGAACGCGCGTGGATTTAATTACCGGTTGCCGTCTCTCTTATACTTCCCTCCGATTCTAGGCGATCTAGATCGAGCTCTCGTACGAGAGTTTCTAATCTATCCGTAGCACTTCCGCGATAGATCTAGGACGAATTCTTAACGTACGGATTTTACCTATTAAAGAACCGACGAGTAGAAAATGATCGAACAAAGGAACATGTCGCTTCTCCGAATCTTTGGAATGTGCGCGCGCGCGCGCGCGAGCGCGGGACAGGTGTCAAGGTCTTCTACGAAGGATTTACGGATTCTCGCTCGTTTCTCCCGACGTAGTTCCGCCTACGTACGTATCTACGTACTCGGTAGTAAGACGCGTAACGCGCGGACTCGACCAGAACGAGCAACCCTAATTTGCACATAATACAAATAATACCGTCTACGATAATTTTATACGATGGCTATCGTCGTCGTCGTAAAGTAACGAACGTCCGAATGAATCAGAACCAATTACGCGGCAAATGCGTAATCTATTATGAAAGACACGTGTTCCATTGATACTTAAAACCTTATCTTCATAAAGAGGCACGCTCGATCGAAATCGTTAATTGATTAAATCCATTTGGGTTGCGTCTGGGCTCGGATCGATTCGCGGAATATCCTGGGGTTTCGTCTACTTCCTTTTATCTTTGATCCATAAAACTGGCTGAATTCTCTGGAGGAGGTTGATGACACGAGTATATTATGACGAAGACTGAACGTCATGGAGATAACGAAAGCACATCGATCGTACTTGCCGCTAACGTTCGCGAATGTCGTTCCTCTCTTCTCGCGCGTCTATCTCGTCGAATTCTCGTAGGATCCTCGTCGGATTCTCGTCGGATTCTCGTCGGATTCTCGTCGAATCAAAGCAAAAGTTTCACTAACCTTATTCGAGCTCCCGCGAAAGTGATACGCGCTCACGTATCCGCGCAGTCGTAAGGAGAGGTGCGATCACAGCTTAACCACCGCAGCTTTCTCTCACAGCTTGGCTGCTTTCTTCCTCTTTCGAGCTACTACTCCTCGTATTTTTTTGTTTTGTTTTGTTTTGTTTTGTTTTGTTTTTAACAGTTCGATCTTTCCTTCTCTCCACTAGTTTCAATTTTTATTTTACCTTTTTCTTCCGGTCCTTTGCGATATTCGTATTTTACTACGGTTACTACCACTACTTCCGCTACTGCTACTGCTACTGCTGCCGCTACTCTCTACTCTACGTTTAATTTATATTAATTAACAAACGCAATGGAATTGAGAGAGAGAGGGAGAGAGAGAACTAAAAAGGCAGAGGGAAAGAGAAAACGCTGAGAAAAATTGAAGGTCCGAATTGTTACGATATCGATCGAAGACTGAGGCCAGAGAAACGGAACTTTGGCTAAAGAAGTCAACCACGGTTGATGTACGACATGATACCGCTCGCAACGAAGACAGACTTTGTATTTATCAGGTGGACAGTGCGAAAAGCGACGTTACTGCGGAAGAAGGAGAGTATCGAGAGGATGTGGAGGTGGAATAGGAAGAGGAGTGGAAGTTACTTTGTACCTCTCCTTTCTATCACGACCATTAATTCTTGCCCCTCCCCCTCTCTCTCTCTCTCTCTCTTTGTTTTCTTCTCGCATGTCAGTCAACGTTTTCGTTTTTTAACACACGTTGCAAAGCAATTCGAAAATGTACACTCGAGAAATAACGCAAAGTTGTGCTATAGCGATTAAACGCGTTAACGCGATGAACGTTAATAATTTCTATGTATTTAATCCCGATTAAATAGGGCCCATTTTATAAAGACAGGTGAAAGATGTAAAATATAAAATCGTTAATGAACGAAAAAAAGTACATCATTATCTTGAAAGAGAAGAAATATTTCCACGTATATAGCGTTATAAATTGATCAGCACGTTCGTTCAATACGTACGTGACATTCTCAATATTCTAATAAATTTTCTTTGATAATCGTCTTATTGTTCGTTCCTATCTTCTGTATCTGCGAATAAGAGAGATAAAGAGGGATGTTCTCAAATGTTTCGAGAAGTGTGCTAAAAGCGTGAAAAAGGAGTAAAATTTTCATTGAATAAAAATCACGTTTTAATGCGTTTTACGAAGGATTTTTAATGCGTTTTACGAAGGATTTTTAATGCGTACCGTATTCGCATCGCTATTGAAGTCACGGAATGCGTTAAACAACAAAAATAAATGATAATTAAACGATCAAATATTGGCGCTGACTCGCGATTCGCATTTTTCATCGTGTAATACTTTTTTACTCGAGCTTTTCCGTAAAGATGGAAGCGTGAGCTTACGAATCGCTAGATTCGATAAATATTTGAACGTAAACGCTGTTATAAAACGATCCTCTTTTTCGTTCGAAAGTAAGGACCCGCGTCGCTCTTTATAGGAAGTCGGTAGGAGACAGAGGTGAAGGAGGAAAATAATGAAACTGTTGAAGAAATGTTGAAACTTACTTCGAGGATTTTCCTTTATTCTCTTTTAACTTAGAACTCGTCTCTGTCGCGCGTTTCCTAGAACTCGATAGAGAGAGAATTCCGTTACTCCGTACCACTTTCAAAACTTGCTCGTACGTCTTCTTCGGGCGACATAGGTAGTGGAATAGGTAGTGGATTAACGCAGTTAACGCGAGAATAAGAAAGAGTCGCCATTATGTACATACATTAATGCAAACTTCTCGTTTCTCCCCACCCCCTCCCCCCGATCCGACGAAAATACACCTTCGAGGTCGTCTATTCGGTAGAATTCTCGTCTTTGTGTAATCTCCTACTTCAAATTATTCTTACTTCTTTTGAAGAAAAAGTACCGTTACTATTGAAAGAGTAACCTAGAAACGGTTCGATTCTATGGTACCCGATTACTAGGTCTATGAAAATATAATATATGTATCTCGTGAGATAACATCGATCGGCTTCTTATCGTGTATATGCGTGCGCGCGCGCGTGTGTCCGAAAACAAATTCGAATAGAAAAGATACACCTGCCCTTTCTCTCTCTCTCTCTCTCTCTCTCTCTCATAGTCGCGAAACTAACGTCTTTTTATGTGATCAAACCGAGGTGGGATATCAAAATTTCTCCGTTACTCGAACGCTTCTTCTCTGCCTCGACATTTCTCGAAGCGTTGTACACGGTTTGGTGGGCTCAGCAAAATGAAGAGAGAGAGAGAGAGAGAGAGAAAGAGAGGGAGAGAGATGCCATGCTACGTTACGTTCGATATTTTCTTATAAGAGAAATACTCGGTATTCGTTGACTCTCACTTTGATTCATTCCTCGATGCATCGTTCGCTCTAACGAACAACCTGGACTGACTCTATGATGCATTACTGTACGAGTACGTGATTATCGAGTGCACTGTTACGATGCTGCCCAGAGACTGTCTTACAGTGCCATCTAGATATGAAAGTTTAAGCACAGAACATAATAATGATGATGATAATAATAACTACCATAATAATAATAATAATAATAATAATAATAATAAATAATCTCGAAAAAAATCCGTCGATCGTTTACGTGCGACAAATTAATAGACGATTATCAAAGATGAATGGGACGAATTATTGTTTGTAAATTAACGTTTCAAAGTAACACGCTTGTTCTTAGAAATAGTAGCTAATCGCGGACATGCGTTTGTGAAAATGATCCTTGCATTGCAATAACAAATGCGCTTGTTAACTAGTCGTTAAGAAACTTGGTCGTCTTCATAATCCGCATAAATAACGAACAACGTTCGTCGTCTGCGAAGTTATATTAGAAATAATGTTTTGATGAGAGAAGCATACATCACACAATTATCAAGTAATATTTTTTATCGTAATATTTCGTATAATATACTTTCTTTGATCCTCTTTACAACTTGATTCACGCATCGTTCGCTCCGTTCCATTAGTTAAGTTTATAAAATGTATGATGTTGATAAAACTATCTCTTATACAGTTATCAACACTTATATTTATATTATATTTATCGTGTACAGAACGAAGGAATGAGTAAAGTATAATATTTTTGCCACAGTCTCTTATTTTTTCATTTCTTTTACTTTCCTTATATAAAGATATTACTCCATTCGGATATACATATATATATGTACACATATATATGTGTGTGTGTGTTTGTTTGTTTGTTTGTTTGTTTGTTTCGTAAAAGGAAAATCTTTCGTCGTAATCGTTAATTTTCTTTCTTAAGGACCATCGAGCAAGGATGGTTAATCACAGTCAAATATTCCGGATAAATATCGTAGCTACGGTACGATAAGGATTAAACGATATAGTATAATAAAACTCGATAGCACATATGAGTATGCTAGAAAGAGCGCACGAATGAAAAAAGAAGAAAAAAAGAAATTTCCTCGACACATTCTCGTTTCTCGACAAAACTCATACTCGCACGATGATCGCATTATTGACCCCTCGTAATTTGCGTACTCGTTATTTTGAACTTTACACAGAATATACATTTCATTGTACTCTTTTACGTTTTTTTTTTTTTTTGTTTTGTTTTTTTACCACTCAATACACATCGCAACGGAATAATGATCGTTCGTTATACATCAATGGATCGTAATTAAATTAAATCCAAGGAAAGATCTCGCGACATCCCTACATCTCGCAATACGCATTGCGATCGAATCCAATCGAAATAAAATATCCAAATTATATATTCGAAACTCTCGACGAACGTCAGAATATGTTGTAATTCGTTCAAAGCAAACGAAAAAAAAAAAAAAAAAAAAAAAAAAGAAAGAAAGAGATACCACCGCTCGTCCATGAAAAATTCTCCATCACGAACGTCGAATGCAACGAATATAAAAATAATTTGGAAATTAATTTATATCTCTGCGGTACATACAAGAAGAGGAAAAAAAGAAAAAAAAAAAAAAAAGAAGAACGGAGTGGGGAAAAAGTAGAAGGGAGAGAGGAGAGGGAGTGGGGACAGAGAAAAAGCAAGAAAACACGAGATGTCTTTTTGTACGACCGGTGAGCACGGTAATACGGCTAGAATAGCATACGGCGGTGCGCTCGATGTAAAGAAAAATCGGACTAGATCTTCGCGGATTAAGATGTATGATTGGTCGACAGGTGACTGTTCAATGCGGCCTTATGACTAAACTTTTTTAAGCAAATCAAACATTCGTGATTTTTTTCATTGATATGCATCGATAAATGCTTCTTCAAGGCAGCTTTGTCTTTAAATATTTTCTGACAAGTACTGCACTCGTAAGGCCTTTCCCCGGCATGTACCATAATGTGACTGCTCAAAGTAGTCTTTTGCGTAAACGCCTTGTGACATACGTAACATTCGTAGGGTCTATCGCCCGTATGACTTAACATGTGCTTTCTCAAGGAGGACTTTTCTTTAAACGTTTTCTGACAAATATGGCACGCGTGCCTCTTATCGCCGGTATGTATCAGCATATGAGAATTCAATCTCGTCTTTTCTCTGAACGCCATGTCGCAGAGATCGCAGGCGAACGGCTTTTCCCCCGTATGTATCAAAGTGTGTCTATTTAGATCGGACTTTCGCGTGAAAATTTTATCGCAAACCTTGCAATCGTATTGCCCACCGGTATGTAATAACATGTGACTGTTCAAATCGGACTTACGCGCACACGCTTTGTGGCATATATGACATTCGTGAGGTTTCTCGCCGGTATGGACCAGCATGTGAGAATTGAGCTTGGCCTTTTCCCTGAACGTCATTAGGCACTCTTTACATTCGTAGGGTCGTTCGCCGGTATGAACCATCGTATGCCTTATCAATTCCGATTTCCTTTTGTACGTCTTCTCGCATATATTACAGGCGTGCGGCTTTTCCCCGCTATGCGCCAGCATGTGATTGTTCAGTGCAGTTTTTTGGGCGAACGATCTATGACACATGGTACATTTAAATTGTTTCGTGCCCGTGTGAATGGGCATATGAATGTTTAATTTAGCCTTCTCCCTGAACGCGGCGTAACATATCTCGCATTTGTAGGGCCTCTCGCCGGTGTGAATGAGCATGTGCCGATTCAAATTGCCCTTCTCTCGAAACGTAGCGTGGCATACGTCACACTCGAAGGGTCTTTCTCCCGTATTCAACGACTGCTCGTCGTTACCTTCAGGCTTTTTCATAAATCCCTGTTGCAAAGCATCACAGTCATATGGTTTATCTATCGAATGCATTTGCATATGATTTCTCAAGCACCACTTATAAGCGAATCTCTTCTGACAAACATTGCACTCCAGTGGATTCATACCGACGTGTGTTAACATATGCGCATGCAAGCTGGAACTGTCTTGAAAGCTTTGCTGACAAACCTCGCACTGATTCCCGTTACAATGCATTCTTAAATGCGTGACCATAGAATCGTTGTTAAGAAACCATTTCTTGCAGATGGAACATTGAATCTTATAAAATTTGGGCTGTTGTCCGTTAGCACAAAATACGGGATGCTTCTCGGCGTCTTGAGCTTGCATAAACTCGGCGGCGCTCAAACACCTATGCGGCATGCCATCTTCTTTCTCGCAAAGATTAGTAGCCGTGATCTGCGCAGTCCAGTTGGGATGTCCGCTCGATTCTCCCTCCAACTCGAGTTTTACCTATCGACGAAAAAGACATTGTACCGTAGACGTCCGTTAGCCGGCGACGTTTCTCTCTAAACTAATAAACGTTACGCGTCTCGAAGTTATTCTGGTTACCATCTCATTTGAAAAATCCACTTCGCTGTTTTCGATAGGTAAAAATACCTTCTCGAAAGTTCCAGAGCATATATCCTCCATGTAGTCCGGATCGAATCTATCTCCAGGTTCTTCTTTAAGTACGACGCTTACAATATTTTCGTCCTTAAAGCAATGTTTCTATTAAATTTCGCGCGGTATCATCGAATCGTATCGTGTTGCAGTTTCATGCAAAATGTTTACCATAACCTGACTGTCTATGGCTAATGCATCCATCGGTTCATCTTTCACCTTAAAACCTTCCATTTGCTATACTTCACTCTGAAAGTGAAATTGATTTACTTGTTTACATGCATTTTCAAACGTGTCGAGAAAGAAAACGAAAGAAGACAATTCTAAGATAAAAGATACAAATAATGTTTTACACGATGGGTGCAGCCAAAAATTTTACTAAAATGGATAATATAACCTCAAACACAACACGACGGATTTGTTGTAACGATAGGCCATTTTCGCAACGGAGCGACCGACGTCTCTCTGGTAAAACATCGTCGCGAACGGTATCGTGGGCGATCGGTTAAGTGAATTAAGATCGATCCTCGTGCCTTTCCTTGTACTTACAATGGAAGTCACATATCCTATCCATAGAACTGGTCAAAAGTTACAACATAGTCGGTGCGCGAGCAACAACCAGTTTCTCTTTCACGGCGCTCTGTCAAAGCACTTTCCTTTTATAACTCTCTTATTGCCGCCTCTTCTCGATCGTTTAATCCCTTCTATGTTATCGCTTCTATCGCACGCTGCGACGACGGCGACGACTACGACTACGACTACGACTACGACGACGACGACGACGATAACAACGATAACAACGATAACAACGATAACGACGACGACGACGACGACGACGACAACGACGACGACGACGACGGCGACGAACGAAATCAATCGAAACCGTGATCGTCGAAACGTACCGTTTCGCTGGCCATCGTGTGTCGCGTTCGCTTGGATACGCCAGGTATTACGTATGTGGCGTGTACATGCGACTCTGCGCGCGAGCGCACGCTACTTCCTCGTACGTGCGTAAGAGGAGAAGCGTGTTTACGTGTGTGCGTGCGCGCGCGGTTCGTGCCTCTATATTATAATATGTCTCTATGTAAGAAGAGTAGGATGCGCGCTGGCGCACCACTTTTCCCGACTTTAACGACACAACGCGAACGACCGATCTACAGCCTCGAAAGATAAACAACGTCAAAATTTACTTATCTCTGTTCGACGAAGAATCGCATTCCTACGTTACATAGATTATATCGACTCGCGTCGAACTAATAATTCTCGACTTTAAGAACGAACGAATCGCTCTCTCTCTTTCTCTCTCTCAAGAGATAATGAGGCGAGTTACATACGAAAATTCTTTGAAATGGGACAAAATTTACGAATTTCTATATCCGGTTCGTTGTTCGGATCAAAGAGACAAGTACGTAGAAAGTAATATCGGTTAAATTCTTTCGTATCTTTATTTACATTCGTCGAGAAAGCATACGCGGGGGGGTATCGCCGTCGTACGAGCATTGCTCTATTTTAGTAAATCGTCGGAGAACGTAAGGTCGATCGCTTCGCACGATATTATTCACGTAGAGACGTGAGTAAAGACAGGTGTAATCGAAGGACGCGAGAAAATCGCGATCCGAGGCTATCATTTTCTTTCGAAACTTTATCCGTTGTACTATTTGAAAATAGAAAAAATTTTCACGCGATATGGGGACTCGCGATATTACGGTTTTATTTTTGATAGTGACGTCGGCGTCGGCTGCTATTGGTCGAGGTAAGGAAAAACAAACGTATATGCGTACGCTCTCGCGAATAGTTTTTCGATGATTCGTAAAACGATGACGAATAAAAAGGGGAATCGCTCCGACATGGTTTGAAACAGAGACTCATGGTTCGCGCGTCAAAAGGATAGTAGGAGGAGAAGACAGCGATTCGAACGAGTTTCCCTATCAAGTTTCTTTACGTTACTTCGATACCGTGCACATTTGCGGGGGTGCCTTGATAACCGAAAAACACGTTTTGAGCGCTGCACATTGCGTGTGCGAACTTTTCGAGGAACCTTACGATGACCTGTCGGTCGTGACCGGTACGAGGAGCGTTAAAAGAGGCGGCCAGTTTCAACGAGTCAAAAGCATACATTGTCATCCCGATTACGTTTTCGGCTCGGAGGGCTCCTTGACCCACGATTTGGTTGTAATCACGGTGAGGCATCTTCGAAAAAGAAAGGAAAAAAAAAAAGAAAAAAAAAGAAAAAAAAGAGCTCGTTGCCGGTGGCATTTGAAATATTTCCTTTTTGCAGTTGAGCGATAACGTGACTTTGACTTCTGCACAAAATCTTATCGACCTGCCAGTTTCGGACGTGCCGGAAAACGTATCGACGATCTTGACCGGTTGGGGTAGGCATCATTCGTTCGGTCCATTATCGGACATTTTACAAAAAGTCACTCTCACCACTATAACCAACGAGGATTGTCAAACGTATTACAATAATACTATTTTACCGTCTCACCTGTGCACCTTGGAACATAAGGGAACTGGCGCCTGTAAGGTAATCGTCGATCCTCTACAACTAACTACAATGTTACTAAATATGGATACATTCTTCTTCTTCTTTTTTTTTTCCTCTTTTTCTTTTCTCTGTCAGGGCGACAGTGGCAGTCCGCTAACTTACAACGATCAACTCGTCGGTATATTTTCTTGGACCAAGCCGTGCGCAGTGGGTTCACCCGATGTTTACACCAGAGTTTATCAATTTATAGATTTCATTAAAAATATCACGCAATATGAAGATTAACACGCTAGTCGATCATTTTACATGAGAAAAAGAAAAACAATTGAATTATATAACAATAAGTGTATCCTCATATTCATTGTTAAAAGCGAATTAAGGAGAATACTCTAAAAATGATCGAAAAGTTGATGAACCTTTCGTAATAGACGATCGAATCGACGATTGTTGCTCCAATTTCTTCCCTCTTTCGACTTATAAATATATTCTGATCGAAGGTCGAATTTACGAATAAAAAAATGATCTCGCGTTTTTCGTCGCGTACGCTCTCTGACGACAGAGTTTGCGCGTTATGAACTACGTTCGATTGGTTTGCGTTCGATGATTCCTTCGTTCGAGATCCGAAACCGATTGGACCGTCGAGTTATATTCCCAAGTAACATCGATCAGTTTTTTATCGTTAGGATCGATCGTTGTCATTTCAATTAGAGATATCTTGATAAATTATTATTTTTAACGTTAAAGAGTATCGAAAGATGGGTACGCAAAAGCGAGTTCTCGCGGAGAACACGGTTAAAGAGGTTTGTGTCAATTATTATTTATCGTAAACAAAGGAAAGAAGGTTATGTCGACGGTCTTTTAAAATACAGATACAAAAATATAGATTCCAGAGATGGCACAGTACATACCAAATTTTATAACTCTAGAAGAAGAAGGACAAATAATAAAACATGTAAATGCCGTTCCCCTTCCAAAGTGGACTAGATTAAGTAATAGGAGATTACAAAATTGGGGCGGCATACCCCATCCTAAGGGGATGATAGCGGAAGAAATACCAAGCGTGAGTAATGTCGTTGTCGATAACAAAATAATGTAGCGTATACAATAATGAATTTTCAGTGGCTTCGAATTTACATCGATAAAATAACTTCTTTAAACGTTTTCGAACGAGATAAGCCACCCAATCACGTATTAATTAACGAGTATTTGCCCGCGCAAGGGATAATGGTACGTTGTAATTACATGCGATTGGATATCGTTCTTACCCGGGGACCGACGTTTATATACGGTATTTCTAGAAATTTGAATCTTTAACAGGCACATTCGGACGGTCCACTTTTTTATCCGATAGTAACCACTATCAGTTGCGGTTCTCATACTCTCCTAGATTTCTACAAACGTAACGATATTATGGAGGTATACGATCGTTAAAGTTTGTCTCATATACATACTATGCGCGCGTGCATACATACATGTACGTATATTTTTCTATTTTAGCCGCAGCGACTTAAATTGGAGTTCAGTTTGTTCCTAGAACGTAGAAGTCTGTTGATTTTGAGAGGAGAGTTGTATAACGATTATTTACATGCTATTGCGGAAACTCGCACGGATAATATTTCAAAGGGAACAATAAAAAATTTGGATATGTGCGCGTTGGAATATAACGAAGGACAGGTATTAGAAAGAGGTACGAGATTATCCTTAACTATCAGACATGTACCCAAAACTAGTAAACTAAAATTAAAAATTGGTTAATAACGAATGTTCTATATTTTGTGGTTACGCATAAAAAGTTGATCCTTATGACATCTCCATAGAAGTTGTATCGGTATCTTCGTAATTTTCTAAACTGATATCCATTATTTCTTCGTCGCATTCGTCTAACATTCCTTGCAAAGAATGTATAGAGGATATCAGAACGTGAAACTGTTTTCTTCTCATTTCCAATTTCTGCTCCAATTGTTCAGACTTTTCCTTTATTACAAAATATTAACTTGTATCGTGAGTGCTCGTTAAGAAATTTCCTAATAAAATTCGTTATTTCGTTACCTTTAGATTTCCCAATTCTTGACGCAGCGTAGCAAGTTTCTCATTGGTTTCCAATCTGTCCGGTTGCTCGTTAATAACCTTTGCCAATACATCGTACTCTATTCTATTTTTCCTTACGCGTTTAGCTTCGTGCAGTTCTACTTTTGTCTTTTCTATTTCCTTTTTGGCTTCTTCTATTTGTATTTCTATTTCATTCGATAAATTACTATAACTCTTCAATTCTTCTTGGCTCATGTTCGAAACCAGTCTGGATTTTCTTTGAGCAAATTCGCACTGGGCAAGTTGCGACAGCATTCTCTCGTGTAACGTGTTGTCGGCGTCTGGACTGTTTATCCATTTTATAAATGACTTTAACAACATATTTATTCTACGATCGTCTCCTGTACCATCCCCGTCTATGAGTAATCTTCTGCGTATTACATCCTCTGAAAGATGTATGTTTACTGATTTACGCTTTATTTAACGAACGAAAAATATTTATTGCATCTTTATAAAGCACGTCTACATAAAGCAGCATTCGACTTACCGTCGCACATATTGGTATTTTTATTAAATCAATAAATAAATATAATTTATAGAATGTGAGAAAAAATTATTGAAAATTTTCAGTTTCGCTTGACAACAATTCGAGTCGGTTTATAACCTCTCGCTCGTACTACACGCGACTTCTGCGATAGGTATGGACAAAACATCAACTAAAAGCGCCCCGTAGGTAAACACTGTCCCCACTACGCGCCTATCGAATCGGTTTACAAGCTCGTTTAGATCGTACTCCTTCTATTTTTACAATTTTTCTATCTGGTCGAAGTATCGATACATCCGAGAGAAGCAAGAAAATGCCAGGTAAAGGAAGAACATAACGATACGTTAAATGGATCGGTCATAAAAAGGGCGTTTCTTCTTAAGAATGGTTTGTGCATGAAAATACAATTTTTTCCAAAATTCCAAAACGCCATGTTCTCGCTTATACCTTCTTCTTTAAAATTAGATCTTGTCCATAAAAATTCACAACTTGTTTTTTTCATCATTGGCGTATATGTTGTTTTCGACATTTTACGCGTAGAAAAAGTTTCGTAACCTGGCGCCCCTCGAAATTTGCAGCAAAAGAGAAGAAGCTCCTAACCCCACTACTCATTTTCATATCATCCTTGAATGGCGTATGTTTACTGCGCAAATAGCTGATGAGAAGTTTTTCTGAACGTCTTTCCAAACGCGTAGAAAGAAATGCGTATTACAATGCTTGCATGGAGAAACTACGGTAAGTCGCTCGGTCACTCTCGCCGAAAAATGTCAATGCCACAAAGATTGTTACGCGCGAGATAGTTGAAAGAAAAACAATTACAAGTTTCAATACTTCAAAATTGTCGTCTCTTGAGTCGTTGGCCTTACGTATTATATAAACATATACGTTCCTCTACTAACTTTGACAATGACCGAGTCAGTTTTCTTTTGAACTCCGACGAGAGCACATCGGTAAAGTTTAGAAATTAATAATATCGATAATTTTTCAATAATTTTTAAAGTCTCTAATGTACACGAACAACGATAAACTAATATTTAAACAATAGTCAATTCGTTTAAACATTATAAAGAAATGCGCTTTGGACATAGAATAATCGTAATATAAAATACCGATACTATAAACTTTTAACCTTGGGATATTTGGCCTTGCGTGACGTAACATAAACGGTCCTTTACTAACTTTGACACTATCCGAGTTAGTTTTATTTTGGATTCCGACGCGTGAACGTCGAAATTCTCTCTCTCTCTCTCTCTCTCTCTCTCTGAACGCGAAAACTTATACATCGCCAATAATACTTCTACGAGTAAATAAATAAAATATAATTAAATTCAAAGATAATTTCTTCGAAGAGAGAGGATTATCGATGAACGTGATACCCTGCACTAACATTATCATCACGGTATACTGCACGGTTAGCGACAGTGGACACCGATGGTGGTAGTAAACAAAAAATCTAATTAATCTTATTATAACATTATATTTTGATCTTTGTTCTATGTAATTACATGCGAAACTGCACTGTAACGTTATGTATGCAACTAGTAAATAATTATTCATTTCTTAAATGATATTAAATATACTTTACATACTATTATACTGCGTCAATCATGAGGATGATCGTTAAACATACAGATATAACAATTTTTCAAAAACATTATATATCAACGTATCTTCTTTGCGCTTAATACGATAAGATCATTGGTCCTGAATAGGAGTTGGTATACAATATATAATATTTGCAACATATATTATGAAATCTACAGTTTTTTTTTTTTTTTTTTTTTTTTTTTATATATAGTCGTTTTTGCATTTTAATGCTCTTGCTGATATATATTTTATATCTTTACCTTTAAGGTCAGGTACATTTCAAATAACGTGGTAATGACCATTTTTGTTATAGATTGGTTATTTTTACAATACAAAAAAAAAAAAAAACGAAAACAAGAAATATTCAATTTATATCGATTGATGGGGGGCGGGGGGGATGTTGGTCATTCTTTAACAAAACTAAAAGTCACAATTACAATTAGAATCGAATTAAAAAATCCTGATATTCTAAAACAAAGAATATATCTGTGTGGCAAAAATAAGAAATTCGCAAAATGCGTATAATCATAATTACTTGCAATAGTAAGCATTTAATTTGCTTTATTATTATTATTTTATTTTTATTTTATACGATATACGAAACAACTTTATATTATCAGTTTCGCGTTGTTTTTAATTCTTTTTCTTTTTTTTTTTTTTTTCATCTATATCTAGCCGTGTCTGAATATATTAATTCCTGTATATATTTTAATGAAAAATATCGTATTATACACGTAAAAATATAATTTACAGATTTTAGAATACGTATTATATAACAGGGCATAGATAATTGTCTTCTCTTTTTTTCTGTTTTTGAAGAATTTAATAATGTCGAAAGCTATATCCTTTTGTGGAATCTCTCCATTTTTTTTTTTTTTTTTTAGAACGTAAGTACCCTGCAAAGAATGGAGATCCCTGTATATAAATTATGACTGTGATGGTTTCTTTCTCCTGCCAAATAGATTGCTTAAAACAGAACTTCGTTTGTAATCACGATCTTTTCTACTACCACTTATACTGTTTTCACTTTCCGAACCACTTTCGGACGGTCTTCGACCATCCACAAGCGTAACGTTTTGAATATTCTGCGGTACCGCTGGTGGAGCTACGTAAGGAGGTAAAGAGGCCGGTCTGGTACTAAACGAATTATTTTGTTGCTGCGAAGTCTAAAAGTCAAAATATATTATTGACGCGTTTATTTACGATATAAAGAATTATACGACATAAACGTAATCGTTTAATATTTTACCTGTCTGACATTTATCGGTGCGTTCCCATATGCTGCTATAAACAAAAGTAAAAAATAAATAAATTTTTATATTTCATAAGATAAATTCGTCGATTTTAGTTCCATTGTTTGTTACGAATAGCTAGTTCAAGTTGGATTAAATAAGGTACGAGCAGGAAGAAGGGGTAGGAAATTAGAAGAGCGAAGATGCAGAGTTGCGCATGCAGAAGAATCGTATGATCATATGTAAGATGTTTCTTACATTCGGTACGAAATTTGTATGAAAATGGCTGTAATGACTGACCAGGGTCATGGGGTATATTCCACTGAGCCATTCCGGTGGGTGGAGGGGCACTCGATGGCAGGGGAGGTGCTAATTCTATAAAACCATGAAATGTCATATGTTGCTTTTGGTGCAAATCGAGAATCAGATCGAGGATACGTTGGAGTAATTATTCGAGGGGGGAATAGGTGTGATATGTACCTGGATGTTGCGTGTTCGTGTCCACGGTACTTTGCCTATGCCACACTTCGTTCGTAGGATATTGGCTAGATCCATTATGATTTAAGGTTGTACTGCGTTGTTGATACGATTGCGGTCTTGCTTGTTGGAGATGGTGATCCGAATCTGTGGTATTCGTTTTATAGTTTAAAATTTCGTAAAACGTTTCTTCGATCGATTCTCTCGTAGAGAAGAAGCGAGAGAAGCGTGTTGTTGTTGGCTTACCGTTTCTTCGAAATTGAACCATATTTTCGGAACTTGGCGATCGCAAAGGAATCGGTGGCGGTGCTCCTCTCGGCGGTATGGGAGGTTTATCGCTCGAGTTTTGTTGATATTGATCTCTTTGACTTGCAAGTTGTTCCTGTTGAATCAGCTGTTGTTGTTGTTGTTGTTGTTGTTGTTGTTGTTGTTGTTGTTGTTGCGCGAGTAATTGCTGTTGCCTGTGCATTTGCAAAAACTCGGTTTGCGTTTGAGGTGGCTCCGATCTTTCCGAGGCTAAGAATTCTGCGTTGTGGGGATCACGGCGTTGTCGATTTTGTCGATGCTGTTGTAAAAATTCTATTTGCACCGTGCTCGGGGAACGTTGATTGGAAACGTCGCATCTGATCACCGAATTTTTCCGTTCCAATTCGGGCGTCGAGGCGCGACTACTTCCGGTGGACACATTATCATCTTGATGATCCGATGGAGCGCTATGCAGCCTCTCTAAACCCTCCTGAAGGAATATTCCATGTATATTTATATTTGTTCACGGGTAATGCGATTCGTATGGTCTTGAAAATGATCAACGAGCGCGTACCTTTTGAGAATCGTCGTAGCTTAAAAGTTGCAAGCTCGGCGGCAATTTAGCATGGAACGATATCTTATTCACCCAATCTTCCATCTCCTGTTGATTCGGGGCTAAGAATAAAAATTCGGAACCATCCGTACACTTTAAACGGAATACATTCTTCTTTTTCGTATAATCGTCCGCTTTCTCGCATACGGCATTAAAAATGGTAATCGGCGCGGTAGCCGCTTTGCTAAGCGAGAAATCTTCGATGTCTTTGAAGAAGCACAGTAGTTGTCCGCATAGCACTGAAATCGATATGGTGGATTTAAATGATATTACTCATCCGTAACGACGAATCGAATCTAAGGAGAATCGAAAAAAAAAAAAAAAAAGAAAAAAAAAAAGAAACTTTAATCACCGGTGTAATATTGCTTCCAGGAACGAACGGCGGCTTTCTTTCCAGCGCTCTGTAATTCGTGTTTCCTTTCAAGAAGACCTTGTATCTCTACGGGGGGTAAAGCGTCCATGTTTTCCATTCTTTGGAGTTTCCTAAAGCTTTGCGTCCTTCGTCTAGTCGTGAAGCTCGGCGTACGTTTCGGTTTCTTCGTATCAACTTTCATACTTTCGGCTCTTTTTATGTCCGCATTGGCTATCGCAAGGAGAAGAAATACGTGTTTGTACGATTAATAAATCTAAATTCTCTATGGAATATGGTTAAAAGCGATGCGTGCGTACTTCGTCTCAATTTATCGCCAAATACGTGAGGTATACCGTGGGTCTTTTGAATCAAAATCGGCTCGGAAACTTCGACCGGAGTGGCACCCTTTAACGGTGCCAATCTGAAATTAATGAAAATGAGAATGG
Source organism: Dolichovespula saxonica (assembly GCA_911387935.1). Lineage (NCBI taxonomy): Eukaryota > Metazoa > Arthropoda > Insecta > Hymenoptera > Vespidae > Dolichovespula > Dolichovespula saxonica. The sequence goes on from OU427002.1 coordinate 218,641, forward strand.
GATGATAATAGGTGAAGGAGGTTGCTACCCGTTTAGTACGATTATACAGGTATACGTGGGGTATCGTAGAGAGATTTTTGGTTTACCTGTTGACGGACTCGTGCTCGTCGACCGTCCCATTGACTTCATCGTGCGAAGGTCGATGAGGACTATCCAATAATCTTCTTCTTTCTTCCTCGCGTTTTCTTTCCTCCGTTATCCTTTGTACCTCTTTGCGTTTTCGTTCCTCGATTCGCGCACGTTCGATTCGTTCTTTCTCGGCTTGTCTCGCCGCCATCTCGGCTTCTTGTTGCTTTCGGAACGCTTTCTCCAGCTGCGAGGGTAATAAAAGGATTATGAGAATCAATCGAAAGATATTCGTTCGATGAAATAATATCGTTGTATCGATCGACCATACCATAGTTATACGATTCAACGCGTTGAATCTTTCTTCCTGAGCTTCTATGGTCTTCTCGAAGTCCTCGTGTTTTCTTATAAGCTCCTCCACTTGCGGGATGCTCTCGCCCAATTTACCGTCGTGCAACATCGGTTCTCTACTAACGATCCAATTTTCCAAAGTTTCCGCTTCCCGTTTGAATAATTGCGTGTCCAGATTCTGCTCGTATATGAGTTTCCTTTGTTCCCAGGTATCCAAAAGTATTTGCTTTCGCAAACGCAATACGGATATTTTTTCTTCGATTTCTTTTCCCAAAAAGTGGCCCTGCTCGATGAGCTCTTGGCCAGTCTTGTAAAACTTTTCGAACGCTTCCTTTCGCGTGTCGATCTCGGTTTTGTATTCGTTGTGTCGGGAAATTAGAGCCTCGGCTCCCGGCACGTCTCGCGCCAATTCCGGCGCGGTAACCTTGGCCACCATTTCGTTTATCCACGACAACAGGTCTCTGTATTCGCCCAGATACGTTTGCAATTGTTCCGCCTGTGCCAATTTGCTTCGCCTTTGAGCGGCCTTCTCCAAGAGTTCGTTCCACGTCGCCTCGGCTTCTTGGTGCTTCACATCGATGTGTATACGTGCGTCTGGGAATAATTCGATCAAGCGCAATGCTTCCTCCATCAACGACTCGACCTGAACAAAATATATACGTTCGTTGGCTATCCCAGAACGGACTAAGGGAACACGATAGGAAGAATATAGACAATAGATTAAGTAAGGGCGATAGCCGATCTACCTGCTCCTTTACCGCCCCAAGATCGGTCTCAAATCCCTGATGTTTCCTTGCCAATGCCTGAATAGTTTCCAAATCGTGTCCGTATCCGTCAGAGCTCAGAGCGGCCTCCTTCTCTTGAATCCAAGAGATCGTTTCGTCGGCCGTCCTGTCGAACATGTGAACCTGTTTAGCTCCCGCCAACGCGTCTTGTCGCGCGTGCGCCAGTTCCTTCAGATCTTCCCATTGCTGTTTGGTTTCTTCGATTTTTCCCATTATCCTAGCCTTTTCGGGATTGTTACGTTCTATCAATTTTTGGCCCGCATCGAGTACGGCAGAAATTCGGTTCTCGCTCGTCGTCAGGCCGGCTAAGAAATTGTCAAATATTTGAATCAACAGTTCGACGTGTTCAACGTCACGTCCGTAATCCTCCGACGCGGCGACCTAAACGAGAAGAACAACAACAAGAAAAAGATGAGCGCGTTGAAACGATAAGGATGAAATCTTACTGCATATTACGGATCGAGAATCTCTCTCTCTCTCTCTCTCTATATATATATACATATATATATATATATATATGTATATATATATATATATATATGTATATATGTATATATATATATATATATGTATATATATAGTGTGCGATCAACTCACGGTCGTTTGATCCCCGATCCATTCGATCGCCTCATCGGCCTGTCTGATAAACTGGAAGAACTTTTCGCTCTCGAGCAAACGTTGCAATCTGTGATCCTTCAAGTTCTGTAGCTCTTTAAATTTACTTTCGATTTCGCCCTGTTTCTGGCCTATATTTTTGCTATCGAAGTGGTGCCTCTCTATCAATCCGTGGGATAGTTTCTTAAGATTGACTATGGTACTCTCGAAACCCGACAAATCGCGTTCCATCCCTTCCAATTTTTTAAGCAAAGACTGTACGGAATCTTCGTCCTTTCCATAATCCGTCGACGTTACTTGCGGATTTTTCTCCCTTATCCATTGTTCGGCTTCGGCAGCTTCGGCATAGAACTGTGTACAATCGGAAGAGATATTTATAGCTATTAACTCGTTAAAGATAATATTATTTCGTGGACGATCGATACGATTATTAACGATGTTTAACATTTACCATTTGTGACTCGACCGCGTCCAATAAACGCAGCTTCCGGACACTCGCCAAGTCACGTAGGTGCGAAAGATTTTCTTCCAATTGTTGGGACAATTTTTCTATTCTCTCCGATGCGAAATGACCGCTCCTTATCATGGCCGTTGCCCTGCCGATCAAAGAACCCACCACCGGTTCTCGGGATATCAATTCCGCTTCCAATGCGTGATGTTTCTTTTGAAGCCTTTGCACTGTCATCAGTGAACTACCTAGATCATTACTGGCGGCTAAAGGTTCTTTTTCCGATAACCAATGTAGCTCGTCTTCGACGTCCGCTACAAATTGGTGCAATAATTTAGCATCTTCTAAATTATCTCTTCGTATTTGCATTGGCTCTTGCAAGCTGTGGTACCTATTGATGGTGGCCGATGCTCTTTCTTGAATTTCCTCGGACATAAAGTGATTCGATTTGGCGAAATTTGCCGCCGTCTCTTTGATCGATTCGCATGCCTCGTTGTGCCCCAAAACGTCGTTTTCCAAATTGGTGTGCCTCTTCAATAGATTCGCCACACTGGAGAGATCTTTACCGTGATCTTCCGATTGCAATTGCGTTTCCACCTCGTCCATCCAAGCCTCGAATTCGTCCAACGTTCTATTGAATAGCAACGCTTGATAGGCATCGTTCAATCTGTTCTTCTTCAATTCGCTCGTTTCTTGTAACAGACGCCACTCCGCCTCCAAGTCGTCCAAACGGTCTTGTATCTCTTTAGAAGCATAATGGTTCTCCTCGATCAGTGCTTCCCCTGTAAAACGTCATTTTTTACCTTATTATCATCATTTTATCTCGCTCGTTGTTCGTTGTTCGGTCGTATATGTCGTAGCCTCGCTTATAAGAATCCCTTACCCTCGTTAACGACCGACGATATCCTTCCCTTATTCGCTATTAATTCGCTTTCGAAGGCAGCGTGTTTTTGAATTTTACTTTGTAGATTCGACGAGTCCCGGTAATTTTCGTCGCTTGCCACCTGCTGCTTCTGATGCAACCATCCCTCGACCTCGTATATATTTCGAAGGAACTGATGCAAATGGTGGCTCTCAAGTAATTTCTCTCTCCTCGCCGTAGCACTGTTTCGCAATCTGTCTCTTCTCGCGCAAACCGACGCCAATCTCTGCCTAATTACGTTAGCGTCGGCGTGTTCCTCCGCCAGAATGTCGTTCGCGAATTTCTCCAATTCCTCTATCCTTCCTAATTGAGATACCAGCATCTTTTCGAACTCCTCGTGTTTACGGAGCAACGTTTCGACGCCCGACAACGATTCGCCGAGATCGTCGTTATTGAGAAACGCTTCCTTCATCGCCAGCCAACTGTCCGCTTGGTCGGCCTGAAATACGCACAACGACAGTACAGAGAGGAACGATCAAGCCGATTTTCTCGCGTTATCCTTTTTTTATTTTTTTTTTTTTTTTTTTTATTTTTATCTACCTGTTCCTTGAACAACTGCAACTGATGCGCCTGCGTCAATTTTTGTCTACGATCCTCCCACGCGTGTACTAGTTTCAACCTAAGCTCCTCGAGATGTTGCAGGCTACCTTTAACCTCCCCGTCGATCGAAACCAATTTCTGTCCGTGTTCCTTCAATGCCTTGAACGTATCCTGCCTACCGTCGATCTCCGCTTTTCTCTCCTGATGCAACTCCAATAAAGCTTCGGCCTCCGAAATGGTCGTAGGCGGTTCCGACTCGTCCATACGTTTAATCGTGTCCGCAACCCAAATTTCTAGTTCGTGCAAGTCCGCTTCGAACTTGTGCAACGTGTAAGCCTGATTCAAAGCTTGTCGACGATGCTGAGTCGAACGCTGCAAGTCGGCCCAATTCGACACCACTTCCGACAGCATAGCGTTTATCTCGCTAGCTTTGTCAGGATACTTGAGCGAAAGCTTTCTTGCTTCTTCTCTATGTTCCTGAGGGAGAAAATGCACGAGTATTTGTTTTTGTTTGTTTTCAATGTACACAGCGAGAGGAAGGAAATGATGAGAGAACTTAGCCGCGTGCGTCCTCACGTACGTTCAATTTTCCTTCTATGGCAGTCATGTCCCTTTCCATCGCTTCCTGTTTCCTTTGCAACTGTTCCACGCCAGGTAAATCTTTCCCAACGTCGGCGGTATTCATGGCGACCGATTTCTCCATAACTCTTTGATTGGTGTCGTCGATGTCTCTATTGAACAAATGAATCTCTAACGCACCCGCCAGGGTCTCCCTGTAATCACTTAGCGCACCTTGCAAACCTCTCCATTTATTATTGAAATTGTCACGACGCTGTTGTATCGTCTTCGATTCGTTGTCACGACCCTAACGAGCAAGAGTTCGTTTCAAATTTGACGACAATACGATTACGGCGATACGTTATATCGGAGCATAAGGTCGTTATAGAAAAATTGCATATAGAATTTCTCTGTAGGATCTTTACCTGTTTCATAAGTTTGTCGGCTAAAGCATTTATCGCTTTTATTCGCGAGTCATCGACCCTCATGTCGCTGTCGACGTCGTCCAATTTCCTTTGAAGGCTCAAGCAGTGCTCGTAATCTTTACCGGTATCACCCGCCTGAACCATCATTTCCTTGTCCCTTATCCAAGCCTCGATCTTCTCAACTTGATTGTTAAATTCCAATATGTCTTGCGCTTCCTCGAGACCTCTTCCACGATTTCCAGACTCTACGAGCAATCTTCGCCAAGAGGAATACAATTGTTCGAGCTGTTCGTGAATCTCGCAACTCGCAGGATGTTTTTGACCCAACAAGGTTTCCCCTTTGGCTGTTTCGTTACGGTTAAAATAATAAATAAATTCAATATCGACGGGAACAATGATCCGTACGAATAAACGAACGAAAACTAAAGTTTACCTTTTATTTCTTCGATTCTACTTTGATTCGCCGCCAGTTCCGCTTGGAAGGCTTGGTGTTTCTGTAACTTTTTGATTTTATCCTCCAAACTGGATACCTCGCCTTTCGACGTTTCGGCCTCCAATTTCTTTTGCTTCTCGCCGATCCAAGATTCCGCCTCACCGACGTCTCTGACGAACTGAGCGTGAAGCAGACTGGCCTCCAATTTTTTTCTACGCGCGTCGCACAAGCTGCGAATTTTGATTCGCCTTTGTACGACCTCGTTCAATCGTTTCGCTATCGTGGGCGAATCGAAGTGATTTTGCGCCAAGAGCTTGTCACCGTGTTCCTGCAGGGCGGTCAATTTTTCCTCCTGGGTGACGAGCAACTTTTCGAACTCGTTGTGCTTCTTCATTTGCGCATCGACCTCTTCGACCGACACGCCAAAGTTGTCGCCGCTGAGGCCAGCTTCTTGGGTGCTAGAAAGATTGTCCAATTGCTTGGCGTCTCGCAGGAAAAAGTGTAGGTCTATCAATTGATCCAGGTGGACCTTCTTCTGTTGCCAAGCCGTGTGAAGTTTCTGTCTTTCGTCTAAAAGTTGATTGCACTTCTCCTCCACTTCCTGAAACAGTCATTACATTTGGCCTCGCACGCGAGTCGTTCCAACGATATGTGTGTGTATATATGTATATATGTATATGTTTTTTTTTGTTATTATGAAACTTACCGTAGCCGCGTAATGACCGGTTTGCACCATAGCTTCGCCCAAATCGAGGACCGAGCTGAAACTATCTTCTCTCGCTTCTATTTCACCCTTCAAAGCTTCGTGCTCGGCCTTTAACATTTGCGCACTCGCAGCGTCTCGAACTTTATCTTCGGTGGACATGGCGGCGCGAAGACCGGCGGCCCAATTCATCAAATCCCTTACCTAAGTTAACGATTATCGCAATGGTCCATTATTAATAAATTTTTACGATCTTTCCACCTAAGAGAAATGTTCGAACGAAAGGGAGAAAAAAATTACTTGAGTCAAGAATCTCTGGAGATCGCAACTGGCTTGTAGCTGATCCCTTCTGTGAGCGGATCTCTCTTTCAAATCTTCCCAATGCGCGACAACGATTTGTTGTTGTTGGTCTATATGCATGGCGTTGTTACCCGGATAATGGACTTGCAACCTCGACGCATCCTCCACCAAAACTTGCAGCTGCGCTTCCAAGGCAACTAGATCATTTTCGAAACCTTCGTGTCGTCTGATGAGCGCCAGTACGGAATTTAAATCGCGGCCTAAATCTTCCGGCAAAGCTGCTTCCTTCTCTTGGATCCGAGACAATGCTTCGGCAACGTCTCGATGGAATCTATGAATCTCTCCGGCAGCTTGCAAGCGTTGCTCTCGATTCCGAATGAGATCGAGAAGATGTTGCCAGGATTCTCTGATAAAATAATCGATGGAATTATCGAATAGAGTAAGGGAGGGGCTGTGGTTTGTGAACGAACGAAACGAAAGAAAATAAATGCATCAAACTACATCTACTCGTGCGCAATAATTAATGACATTCTACGCTACAGGCATGTCTGTTAAATGTTAAAAGAGGACAGGCTTATAGGACTTACCGAATGATCGTATGTAGCTTTCGTACCTGAAGGACGGGATCGTCTTCCTCTTGTCTATATCAAATTACATGTACAAAATACAAAAATAGTTAGTATCCCAACACCCCAGTAGCAAAGTTGTACGATGTATCTAAGATGCATAAAGCGATCGCTCGAGTTATTTATGTTACAATCGGATCGATGCATAAACTACCATATATATATATATATATATATATATATATATCGTTATGAAACCAACAACCCCATACACCCCACCCTCCCCCTGTTCCCTGTTGATCTGGCCCAACGTAAAGGACAAATCAATGACGTAGAAAGCGCGTGTATAGGGAGGATAATATTTAAAGGGGGAATACTCTTTTTTAGCTTACCCCAACTGTTCTTGTCGTTTTTCAATGTCTTGAATGTAGGGACTCTCGTTAGCAATTAATTTCCTGGCCAACTCTTCGCACTGATTAAATCTCTCCGAGCCGGCTTCTATTCTGTGCTTAAAGTCGTTAAATTTAGCTTGCAACGCCAACAAGTGTTCGTAATCCTGTCCGTAATCCTCGGAAGCGGCAGCTTGCTCTTGCTCCTTGATCCATTGTTCCAATTCTCTGCTTTCCAAGAAGTATTCGTGCCGGTACATGCTCTCCATAAGACGTTGCTGTCTGACCGTTGCTAACTTTTGCAACGCCCTCATTTGCTGAGCGATCGCTTGTTGCTTATTCGCTATAGCTTTACTATCGGGATGTTTGGCGTTGATCATTGCGGCCGCCGTGTGTCCCATTTCCGACACGATACCGTTGTAAGTGTCTAATTCAAGTTCTACAGCCTGTAAAAAATAATGGAGAAACGTTTACGTTACTTCAATTTGACGTTGGCACGGAGAAACGATTATAGGGATTATCGTACCTTGTGTTTCGTTAACAATTTAGTGGCTGCATCACGATCTCTTCCATAATCGGTCGAGCTGAGGACATCGTTCTTTTCGTTTAGCCAACTTTCTACTTCTCCGGCTTCGAAGAAGAATTCCTGAGCCTTCAATGACAAGTCTAACGCCTTACTTCTTTCTCCCGCCTTATCTTGCAAATCTTTCCAAGCGTCGTCCAACGAGTCGCACAGCTCCCGTATCTATATCGAATGTATATCGGCGTTAAATCTCTTTCTTTTTCGATTTCGTCACGCACCAATTACGCGTATTAGTATTCGAGCGAGGACGAGTAGGAAGACACATACAAAAAACAAGAAAAAAAAAAAAAAAAAAAAAGAAAAGAAAAGAAAGAAAAGATGCGGAGGCTCGTCCTGTACTCCTGCGCGCAAGATTTCGGTATTTTTCGAAGGGGCATAAGCGGACGAAAATAAAATATAAAAAAAAAAAAAAAAAGAAAAAGAAAAAAAGAGAGAGAGAGTTTTATCTCGTCGTCGCGTGCATTTTGTGACAATAACCGGAGTAAAATAAAAACAAATCGTTATTCGAGGTAAGGCGAAGTGAGACACAAATAAATCGTCAGCATGCATCCACCTTCTTACCTCTGCATACCGAGTATTCTTGGGAGGTGTTCCAGCTATGCAAAAATGATCATTTCTTACTCTCGTCTCGCCTTTAGTTTTCTTTCTCACGATGCTTTAATCGTTCGAAAGGTAGGCGCGGTAATGCGGTGTTAAGAAAAAAAAAAAAAAAATTGTTCGATGATATATCAAGATAGATGATACCTTTTTCCTTTCCGGATGAGCCTGCTCGATAAGCGCCTGTCCCGAGGCCAACGTTTTGTCTATCATCGGTCGATGGCCCGCGATCTCGGCCTCCAATTTTTTGTGCTTCTTGTGCAAAGTCTGAGCTTGGTGCAAGTTTTGTCCGAGCGTCGTCGAGGAGGCTTGCGGCAAGTGATCCTTTATCCACTGCAACTCGGCATCCAATTCGAATCCAAACTTGTGGAAACGTAAGCTTTCTTCCAACGCTTCGCGTCGTCTTTTGGCAGGTTCCTGCAGGCTACGGAATCTATACGAACGCATAAAATCGTTAGGCAATTTGTGATTCATCGATCGAACGCGATCGAGAGATCGTTCGCACGACAACGAAAACGTCTACGTACTTTCTCTGAGTAGCCTGGCTAGTTTTCAATATATTCGCGGCGTCGAAATGACCCTCGTGTGCCATTTCCTGACCCATGGCGACGAGGTCATCCACCTTTTGCTCCCACTGGCACATGTCACTTTCGAGGGTTTGATGCTTCTTCAATAATTCCTTGCAACTTCTAAGATCCGTTCCCACCTGTTTGCTCTCCAAACAATTCTCGATTTCCTCCAATTTCAGCCTGGCATCCTCCATCGTACGATTGTAACCGTGCTGAGAGGCCGCTTGTCTGAGCCTACGGCCCTTCTCCAAGGAAAGCGCGACCAATCGATCCCACTGATCGTTCAGATCTTTCAACGTTTCACCTACGTCGTCCGACCTGTAATTCTCCTCGGATATAAGGGCTTTACCTGCCTTGTTGACCGCTCTTAATTGGCCCTCGTTGGCCCTTAATTCCCTTTCGAATGCCTCGTGTTTCTGTAGCTTGCGTTCCAAGTTATTCAAATCGCGATAACTCTCGTCGGACGCCGTCTTCATTTTATCGGTCAACCAGTCGCGCAAATCGTCCACCTCCGCTGAAAATTGTTGATAGTGTTCCGACGCCTTCAGAGCCGCTCTTCTCCGTTGCGCCGCGTCTTTAACGGCCATTCGACGGGCCAAAACTTGATTTCTTCTTTCGTCGATGCTGATGAAAGCGTGTGATTATTATCAAGCGTTATATATACGGGAAATAACGTACCGACATCGAATATGATCAAATTATTTCGACTTACTAGTCTTTGTCGTAGTGATCTTGGGCGATGAGCTTGTCGGCGGTGTCGCTGAATGCTTTCAATCTGTCGTCCTGAGCGTGAAGGGTATTATCGAACTTTTCGTGTTGCTTCAGCAAGGCCTCGACGTCGTCCAAAGATTCGCCCAGGTCGGTAAATTCCAGGAACGCTTCGTGGGAGCTCGTCGTGGCTTCGATTTGATCGGCTTCTCGGTTAAATTGTTGCAATTCCAAACATTGCTGGAGCCACTCTTCCTTCGCCATCCAATCGGACGTTACCGATTGGTACAGTCCGTGCAACTTTTCCAATCTTTCGCGAACGTCCGTCAAAGCTGGATTGCGATGTAAAAGCTGATTTCCAAGCTCCTCGACCTCCCGGAACCTAGAAAAATAAATCTTGCGTTATCGTACCGTTTCTATCGTCGTCTCATCACGGATCTTAATGAAGATCGATCGACGAATATCGCTAATACGAACTCGTCCTCGCGCGTCTTTATCTCCTCTCCGAGTTCCATGTGCTGTTTTCTCAATTGCTCGGCAGTAGCCACATCCCTGACCGATTCTTCGGCCTTCATCGTTTCCTGCACGTCCGCGGCCCAGTTGATCAAATTTTTCGAACCGTTCATGAATATCTGTTGACCTACGGCATCCTCCAAACGAGATCTACGCTCCTTCGCCTTGCTCTGCACTTTGTTCCACAAATCTTTGATCTCGTTTTGTCGGGCATTCACGTTGTCGAGCTCGTGAGGATAGGAACTCTTAACGCTGTTAGCCAATAGATTTACCTTTCTTACCTACGGACACGTTATATCGACGAATTAGAGGGATTAGGAAGAGAGAGAGAGAGAGAGAGAGAGAGAGAGAGAGAGAGAGAAAAGTTGGTACTCGCGAAAACATACTTTCTCCTCCACCGGCGCCAACTCCCTCTCCAGGTGCTGATGCCTGCGTTGCAAGGCTTGAACCGTCTTCAAATCGGGCCCAAGTTCGGCGGTATCCAGTTGAGTTATCTTTTCCAACATCCAATCGTGAGCCTCGTCGCACGTTCTGTTGAACAATTCGACGCTGGAGGCACCCTCCAAGCTCTTCTCCTTTTGCGTTTTCAACCAGTTCAAGTGGTCCCATAGCTGATGAATGTGCCTTTGCCTTGCCTTGACCTTGTCCAACTGACTGTGTCCCTGCCTGACGAACTCGTCGACCGCGGCGTCTATCGCCTCGACGCGTTTCCCCGAGGCCGATAGGTCGGTCAAAAACTTTTCGTACTTTCGTTTGGCCGTCTCGACGTTGTCGCGCGGATCGTCGGTTCTCAACATCTTCTCCTTGTCCTTTATCCACTTCTCGAAATCGTCGCATTCTCGATAAAAACCGTACAATCTAATGGCGTCCTCCAACAAGGCGTGACGCTTCGACGCCAATTCCTGCAATTCCCCGTACGTGTCGTTGATCTTCTTTCGTCGTTTCTCGACGCTATCCCCGTCGTTGACCGCCTTGCGTTTGATCGGTTTAACGGTCGACTTTATCGACTTGACCCTTCGCACCGGCACCACCTGTTTCACCATCTTGGTCCTCTTCACTCTCTGCGTAACCCTGACCTTCTCCGGTCGTCTCATTTGAACGGACACGACCTTCGGCTCGATCTCGCGTACGTAATTGGCAGGTACGAAACCGTCGGTGCCGTCCGCCTTCCTGACGCTCCACCAATCCGAATTGGTCTTATTCAACAAGAACATAACCTCGCCCTTGGCCATGTGCATGCCCTGGCCCGTGAACGGATACATGCTCTTCACCTGCGGCACCAATTTTTCTTCGTGAACGGTCCTTGGCTCCAATCGTTCGACTATCTCGTCGACCCATTCGTCCTGAGGCACCAAGCGTATCTCCTTGCTCCACTCCTCCTGTTCCAATTCCGCTACGGGCTCGGGATCGGCGGACAATTCGAGCGTCGATATTCCCGACTTGATCAGCTTCTCGGCTTGCGCGTTCAAAGATTGCACGTCTCCCCTGTAAGCGTTCAATTCCCCCTCGAGATCCTTGTGTCTTTGCAAGAGCGCTTGGGCGCTCGGCTCGTCGACGCCGTAATCCTCCGACGCGACCAGGGCCATCTTCTCGTTCATCCACGAGTCCGCCTCGTTGGCGTCGGCGTAAAATTGAAAAGCTTCGGCCGCGTCGTCCAATTGCTTCTTCCTCAAGGCGGCCAGCTCTTCCAAAACCTTCCAATGTTCTTGGAGCGAGTCAATGCGATTTTGAATTTCCAAAGAGGACGGATGATTGTCGGCTATCAATCTTCTACCGGCCTCGCACAATTGTTCGGACTTTGGTCTGCGTACCTTCATCTCGTCCTGCAACGCTTTGTGCTTTTGTTGCAAGGAAATGACGGCGCGCAAGTCCTTCGCCGATATTCCGGCCTTGCAAATGCGCTGTTTCTCGATCAGCCAAGATTCCTCGTCCTCGTGATCTTGCAAAAAGTGGAAAAAGTTTCTGGCGTCCTCGAGGCGGGCCTTTCGTTCCTTGCTGTACTCCACGAGCTCGTCGTAGGCCCGATTAAGGAGATCCAATTTCTGTTTCAAAAGCGGTACCTCCTTGCTCTGCGGTTGAGCCAAATGTTGAGCCGCCTGCCTGCCCAATCGTCTTTGACTCTCCCCTAATGCCGTCACTTGCAATTCCTGGAGACTGTGCTTCTGCAAGAGATCCTCGACGCCCAAGAGGTGCGGGCCAACGTCCGTGCTTTGGAAATTGAGCTGTAACTCTTGAATGGAGGCGAGGGTCGTGTCTATCTCTCTCATCAAGCTCATTAGAGACGAAAGTGCAACGAGATTGGACTTGTGATGATCCAACAGGGCCAACAATTCTTTCCATCTCTGCAATACCTCCTGTTCCCTCACCCTTACCCTTTCTAATCCATGATAATTCTCCCTAACCAATTCCTCCGACATGTTCGTCAGATCGTGAAATCTCTCTTCTCGGGCTAAAATGTCCGCGCTTATGGCCTCGTGCTTCTTCACCGTGGCGTCTACCTGGGCCAAATTGCTCCCGTATCTCGGATCGGTCAAAACCTGAATCATTTCCTTCAGATAACCTTCCCTGAGCACGCTCTTTCTCTCGAACTTGTAATTCAACTGTTCCAATCTTTCCTGACGCAACAGTTCCGTCCTAAGGGCGACTTCCCGCCTGTGCTCGGCTCTTTCCAACTCTACCCAATTCCTTTCGATGTCGTGAACCAGCTGACCCTCTTGCGGCGTGAACGCCGGCTGGTTCAACGATTTCAATTGCGTGTTTATGTGAAAATACAAGGCCTCTATCTCCGATCGTTCCTTGTACTTTGGCGGCTTTTCGACCGTTCTGTATTGCTTGAAGGCCAATAGCTCCCGTTGTATGCCCTCCAAAGAATTCGGAAAATTTCGATTTTCCAAATCTTGGATTTTCAGTTTGATCCATTCGAGCAGGTCGGTGGTCAATTTTTCATAGTGTATCTTCATCTTGTCGGCGTCCATCATTTGACCGACGATCTGAAAACATGCGCGTCGACGGTGAGAAACTTTTAAAATGATCGCGAGGGCGTAATCCCCGATCCCTCTTTTATAATATAGCTATACCTACGTTCGCGATTCTCTTTCCGCTTTTAATTTCGTTCTTCATCCTGGCGAACGTGTGATAGTACGAGGCAACGTACGTGATGATCGACTTCTCGTCCGGCCTAGCGGTATCGACGTCCTCGGCATCCAACAACCTGGGAATACCGAGCTCCGAATGTGCCACGTCGAAAGCATAATTCAAGTTGTCGATGTTCTTGTTTTGCTGCAGTTCCGACCAATTGACCAAGTCCGGCCTGTGTGCGTGGATAAGAGCGTTGAAACCGAGACCGCTTCTCCACGAACCTGTTCGACACGAATTACGTCTTTACTTACTCTCCTCCTTCTTTTCTTTTCTTTTCTTTTCTTTTCTCTCGTCTCGCGCACACTCTCGAGTACACACATTTGCTCCCATAACGTTTGCGATAATGAATATCGTCGAGTTTCTTACTTTGCCATTACGAACTTGGACGATAAGGGGCTCCGCTAATTAAAATCTCGTCAAAAGGTCGTTACTCACCCGTAAAATCTTGAATGTTAACGCCAGGGTAACCATTGGTTTTCCTTTGGCACCAGAGCAATAAGGCATCCTTCGCCGACTTCTTCTCGCTGCTGTCATTTTCCTCGTCGACGTCGATCTCGATCTCTTGTATTTGAAATCTCAGGATGATGGTCCAGATCAAACCGAGGATAAGTCTAGGATTTCCATCGACTATGTCTTCCGCTCCTATACTTTCCAGCCGAACCTAGGAAATAATATCGTAGGATGCGCGAGTATGAGAAAACGTTTGTTCGTTCGTTCGTTCGTTAACGAGAGAGATATATGGCCTTCCCGTCGAAAACGTCTTGCGCAACGTGAGAATATCGGGGAGAAGATCGATTCGAAGAGATTGAACCTATTGTTGAGAAAGTACGAGCAATAAGTATCGGGAGTTACCGTAATTAGAGACTCGGTCGACTCTTCGACGCGTACGACGACGTTCCCGCTCGTTAAGAGAAACGAGAGCGCAATTATCTTCCTTCCGAAGGATCGATCTCTCTATCCATTTGGGTAAAGTAAGAGATATATTTCGGTTCTTTCGAAAAATTGAAGGATCGATTTAGGAAAGGTACGATTTGGTTGAGAAACGCAAAATGCAGAGAGTTAGGTAGTCGTATCTCGGGTGTATTTCGGGGCACGTTATTATTATGGTCAGTTAATCGCGGTACGTGCCTCGCGACGTTCTCGCGACGTTCTCGCGACGTTCTCGCGACGTTCTCGCGACTGCTGGAATGCCGTCCGATCACTTGTGCCGCTCTATCAAGGCCGCTGGGAAATGGAAATTATTGCTTTTGCCGGGCCGTAACCAAGCTATATCCTACGTTCGCTCGGGACGAGACGAGAACCCCTTCGAGCCAAAACAAAGAAAAGGTGGAACGTCACCGTTAGTAGGTGAGCGAGCGTCACGGTGAACGGAGGAGAGGCTAACGAGAGACCCCATGCCACCACCACCACCACCACCTCTCCTTCTCTCCGAGAGGGGAGTGTCTTTGACGCGCGCTCAAACTCGTTTCTTCTACCACGGTAGCGCATATCCTCTCCTCTTTCTATTCCGGAAAAAGAGCAAAGTAATAATAAAATGATCTTGTCCGTATCGCAACCGGGATCTCTTTTGCCTACGGATACCAAGCCGACTTACGGTTTAATGCGTGAACGAAGCGGGAACGTTTGAAAATCTCCTCCGTTCCTCCGAGTTTAACGGAAGAAACACGTGAAATTAATTTTCCGTTCTTCAAGAGCTTCGAATATAGTTCTACGTTCGCGCCCGCGCGGTCTATCACCTTGCGTCGTACGCCGACATTTCTTCCCAACTATCTCGTAATCCCTCTTGCGTAACGTTTTCAAGATTTGCGCGCTGCATTCTTTGCGCTTGAGAAAGTTTACAATCGCTTCTTGATTCTATGATGAAGCACCGCTAGTGTACTGCCCACACCGGAACCGTTTCCTCGTCTCTGGAAGAAGACTTTTTCAAGAAATCACCGAGCACGGAGAAACGATTCCCGTGATGGTTAATATTTTCGAGTTTCCGCCAAGTTGTTTCTTTTCTTTTTTTTTTTTTGTCCCCCTCCTAACGATCGGATATGAAGGGACAACAACGAGCGAGAGCGAGGAATAATGACGAAACCAAAGAGATACCTTCTTCTTCCTTTTTTTTCTTCTCTCCTCCCCCCTCCCCCGACGAAAAGGAAAACGCGCGATCAAGTTCTCCGTCTCGAGAATTCGAGATAACGCGGGCTCGTGTAAATCGATCGCAAATTACGAGCCATCTCGAGTCATTTTTTTTCACTCGATCGGAGAAGAATTTCTAGGTAGTCGATGCGTAAGGAGTTTCGAACGATTTCATTTACTCTACTTCGTCTTAGTGCTCGTCGCGTTGCGCGAACAAAATCGATATCCGCTCGCGTCTTCTTCTTCTTCTTCTTCTTCTTCTTCGAGAGGAACGCGTGGTCCTTTGGCGCACGATCGATAAGACGTATCGCTAGCAATTTGTCGACGATGAAAAAGCGGCCAGACCCAGGAGAGTCATGATTCATTCTCTTCGATTATCGGACGATCCATGAGAGGCTAATGAGAGATCGTACGTTCGCATCGAGCCTTACGTTAGACCGTTTAAACGATATAATATAAATCTATCGACGCCTATCGACAAATTGTTTTTCCGTTCGTTCTAAACGTACGCGTTTAATATTTATCTGGTATGGATCGAACATTTTTTTGCGGATACGACATCAAACGATTTTCCTATTATTCCTCGACGTTAGTCGCCGCGTAGGATCGACCCTTTTTGAATTTCCATCGTGCCAAATCGCGTGCACTCACGTTAAAAGTCGAGCTCCGCCGACGTATGAATAATGAATGAACCTCGGGCTGCATCGTAAAGCGCGAGAATACGGTACACCGGTCGTTGCGTCTTCAGGCCGAAAACGTAGGATATAACCGTGTCGTCGTATTCGCACCGTTTTCCGACGTCTCGTCGAATCTTTTCCTATCGTTGCGCGTGCTGCAAATCGATGGCCCGCTAATGGAAAACATTAAGAAGGCTCGACTCAGAATACACGCTCCGTGTACGCATCGAGGTTCGCCAAGTCGAAGGAATGGGAATAGCATTCCTAATGCATTTAGCGTGGAATGCGACTCCTACGTCGAACGTTCACTGGATCGACCGAGAGGCGAACGTGCACGTGCGCGCATTGACCGTTCGACCGCTCTCTCTCTCTCTCTCTCTCTCTCTCTCTCTCTCTCTCTCTCTCCTTACTTCTTTCTACGCTCCTACGAGGTTTAGTATCGAAGATCGTAACGTTACGTGCGATTACACGCGCGGAGATACGTTCGAGAAAGGAAAGAAATAAGAAGAAGAAGAGAAGAAATGGAAGAAGGAAGAATGAGGGATCGCCGATAGGCACGCGTTAACGCGCGAGACTACGGTTAAAAAGAATTTTATTGCATTTTAGCGCGCGATACCGCGAGCACCTCTTTAGTTAGTTTCAGTGCAGCGCGCCTTAAATCAGGAAAGTACAGGTCGTTTGCAACGGGCTGCGCGCTATCCCTCCTCGTACCATTTCTCTCCTTTCCACGTGCACCTTTCCACTTCTCGAGAGTCTTTATCGCTTTAAAAGCCGGGCCGCGTAGCGGTTTTCCTACGTCGTCGTTTCGCACACGGGCAAAGCCCGTACGTACTCGTTCTTGCGAGTACTAGGAATGTGAATCGGAGCCAGCCACGCGAATGACAACGATACGTTTTGCCGTTTATTTCTTAATTCCCAACCGGAGAAGAGAACCGAGAAGCGCAACAGTCTGAGCCAAAGGAGGACCTTACTCGAACGTCTTTCTAACGGGGTTCTTCGCTATTCCACAACCTTGCATCCTCCTTTCTCTCTCTCTCTCTCTCTCTCTCTCTCCCCCTCTTCGCTTCTTTCTGGATCCGCGATTCTCCTTGCGGCATCACCGATGACGGCCGTTTAACCTTGTACTCTATAACCATTCACGATATCGCTTCGTGCACGTGCACTTGTCCCTAACGGCATCTTGTCGAATATCAATCGATAATTTCACTCTTTATTCCTAGTGTTTTTCAATTTTCACCCATCGTGAATCGTTGCGAAATAACGTCGACGATGAAGCTCGTTAAAAGAGATAATAAATTTCGCATTGTCCCGAGTCGATCTTTGCACCGCGCAATCATTCCTCTAATTAGAGACGACGACTTCTACCGTATAAACAATGCCGTCATCCGTTCATTTTTATGGTTAACTAGGATAAGGGACGTGAGATCGACGAGAGCATCGTCGATAAACAACTGCCCGTCTCTCCTATTTTATTGTCATCGAGGCGACGCAAGGGTTATCGCTCCTTTTTTTTTCGCCTCGCGTTCTCATTTTATTGAATAACACGAATTCCTCGAGAGCCAACCGTCATTTCTGTTTCTATTTTCCGCTTTTCTATGGGGGGTTTCCTTTGCAACTACGCAATCGTAAGTACTCTCGACGCAACCATCGACGATCTCGTAAGAACACGAGGAAAGTTATGCGCTTCTCGCTTTCACCCGATCTTTCTTTTTTCTTCTTCTCCTTCGTCTTCTTCTTCTTCTTCTTCTTCTTCTTCTTCTTCTTTCATATTCGTCACTCGAAACAGGTTTTATTCGATATTTGCAAGAGTCCTCCTCGTCGCAGCTTTGCTTAGAGAGAAACGCGTGTCTTTGACGTTAACGATAACGTACAAAAGAGATTTCGGAATATCGATAATTATATTTAAAAGCATTGAAATACCTAGGAAGACTGGTTTCGTTCGAAAACATCGAATCTTCTCGTTCGAGTTATGGAATAAAACAAAAAATAGTTTAACCGGTCCTCCCTTCAGCGTGCTCGACTGGTCAGTCTAAACACCATTGTCTAATACTCAACGATCGCGAATAGTCGATGTATGTGCCGTCTGGTTTCATTTCACATCTGCGGGACTCACGGTCTAGCAAGTTTCGCCTCGGTCGGTGACCCTTCTCTCTCTCTCTCTCTCTCACTCTCCCTTCTATATCTCTACCTTTTCTTTTCTTCTCTCACGTCCTCTTTGGAGTCCATTCGGTTCCTTGTCTCTCCTCTCTCTCTCTCTCTCTCTCCCTCCCTCCCTCCCCCCTATCCCCGTCCCCTTTCTTGCTTCTCCTTTTCGCCTCTTATCCTGGCCCTTCGTGTCCTCTCTCGATCTTTCTCTCGACCGATACTCACCTGCGGTCTCGCGAGATGTTTCGAAAAACATGACCGTCGGAGAGACGATATATTCAAACGACAAGTACGTGGAATTTTGTGACACGTGTAAATATATATATATATATATATATATATATATATATATATATATATACATATATACATATTATACATTAGCGATTCGGCTGTGGTGCCAACGATATTTAGGAAAATTTTCCAATAATATCGAAGTAACGAAAGCGATGGAAAAGAGCGTGCAAAAAGTGCGGTCTATCGGTCGGCGACTTTCACTCGGCACCTGCTCATTCCTATAAATCGATTTCGTTTGTATGCTTTTCTCGGTTAAATATCGACGTTTAGCAGGCGCCGGGAGTTCGATCGACGTGATATACGTTAAGCGTATAGTAACGATTAACACTTTCTAAATAATGTATTCGAATGCACGAGGATCCGAGGAGAACCTTGCGGTCGAAATTCTCAGATAATTTCAGTCGATCGACATTTTTTTCTCGTCGACTATACTTCATCGTAATCTTACATAATCTATGCGGAATCGAAGTCTGGATCGTCACCGAAGACTACGTGACTGCTTGAGCGCGTAGGAAAAAAGAATATAGAAAAGAGTTAAGAGATCGGTCGAGTATCGATGGAATGTCCGATGACGATCGACCGATCCGTAGTCCGCAAAATATCTCGCAACTATTCGCGATTAAGTAATTAGGTAAGGTCGTTATCGATCGTAAAATATGACGAGGAGACGAGGATCCATTATCGATTACAACGAACGAACGAACGACGTCATAAATAGAATTTACATCGATGCTCCTCGCATCAATTTGATCTTATTCGTTCGATTCGAAAGAAAAAGTTTCTTTGTAATGCCGACGCGGATCGACGCACACCTGTGTCGAAGTGCCTTTAATGGAAAAGAGCATCCAGAAGCAGGCGGGTTGGATCGACGAGGGATACAGGAGGAGGCTTTCCACTCGGCATTTCCTACTTTTCTCCGATAAAGGAAAAACCAGACGGCGAAAGGAACGGCACTTTTTGTTTTTCCCGTGTCGCTTCGAAGCCTAACTTGGTTAGGCGTATCGCGGCTCGAGCAGCTAAGTAATAGAATTCCGTCCGAATAGAAACGTCGTCGGTGGTAGGAGAGACTCACGTCGATCAATTATTATTCCTCATAAATAATTTACCCAGCGTATACGGGTCATTGATTCGTAGACCGCATTGTAGGGAGAATATTTTTACGCTCGACGGGAATGCTTTCACGGAAGAAAGCGCCTTCCCATGCGAGCCAATTTCTTTTTCTTTACGCTCGAATCGCGATCGATGCCTTCTTTAAGCGTCTCGTCCTATTTGACCGAGACCATCTCGAAGCTCTTTCGAACGTTTCATTTTTAATCCGATATTCGCAGAGATTTTTCCTAGAAACTTATTCGACGGACGATACCTAAAATATACGCCACGCGAGTAAAATGAGACGAAAGATCGAACGAGAAGATTACGGAAAGAGGATAAAGAGATCGACGAGAAGGAAGAATCCTAACGAGACTTCCGGTAAGAGGAGAATCTACCGATGATTCTTTTTTCTTTCTTCTTTTTTTTTTTTTGCTTTCGTTCCGTACGAAGGGACCGTAAATCGATGTCCATCCTTTAACGTTCGGTTGGTCAATGCGCCGTCTACTTGTCTTACGGTGGTCTCTCGCCTCGACTCGACTTTATATTCCCTCGTCCGGTTTCCGACTCGACCCAGACTAAGCCGGCGATACACAACCATCCTTTTCTCTCTCTCTCTCTCTCTCTCTCTCTCTCTCTCCCCTTCTTTCACTCCAAATACGTTTATGCTTTTCTACGTACACCCGACGTACGTGTGCGCGTGTCGGTGTAGATAAAACTGTTATGTCATAAGCCAGGTAAGTATATAGAGGCCATTCACGTGGGGAGTAGAACTTGCGCGGCTTCTTAGGGGACTTTTGCTTCGAAGAGCCTCGAGATCTTTGACGTTACGCGAATCGATGCCTTTGAAATAGTTTGCCCCGATGAAAACGACCTATACAAAAATAATCGAACTTACCTTCGTATGGAGAAACGCCAACGACTTGTTCACGTTCTCGATCTTGTGTACTCGCATACGACCGTTGTTGGGCTTGGCCAATCTTTCTCCCGAAATTATTTCCAACAA
Organism: Dolichovespula saxonica; assembly: GCA_911387935.1. NCBI lineage: Eukaryota > Metazoa > Arthropoda > Insecta > Hymenoptera > Vespidae > Dolichovespula > Dolichovespula saxonica. Next base: position 239,188 of record OU427002.1, read on the forward strand.
TTTAAGTAATTTCTTCCCATCGGCAAGATCCGTGAACAGATCGTCCACTTCCATGCGAGCCTGAAACGTCGATTATATCGTACATTTATTTTCTCTATTTGTCCCGACTGAAGTTATTTAAGTCGAGAGACACACTTGACTCGAGTACGCAAGAACATGCAGGCAAGTATAATCACCTTCAAGAGGAAGGAATTTATCCATTTTGTGAACGTCTTCTTTTGAATATGCAGACGTTCCTCTTGCAGGGCCTTTATACGGCCCTGCTCGAACTTGAGAACGTCCTCCCTCTGAGTCATTCTCTTCTGTATAACCGGACCACCCCTGTATCTGTCGACTCTCGGTGGTGGATACGTGGGGAGATACTCGAAGTTGTTGGGTCTTCCTTGGGGTACGGCGCCGTGCCCAGATCGGGGCTCATACTGCGCCCCTGAAACAAACACTTTCCGTTCGTTAGAAAAAACCTTCCTTCCTCCTTGCCTTCGGATACGTCGGGTAAACGCGGGATTGGGGTTCTAAATGCTTTCCAGATGATATTTACAGGGGTGTGCTACCAGTAAATCAACGACGCCGACAGGATATGGCGATTTCTCCGTAATGTCGGAGAGAGAGAGAGAGAGAGAGAGGGGAAAATGACCTAAAATAGAACAGTTTTGTAAACGAGTTCTACGATAGCGGCCTGTCTATCTTTATTTTTATCCTAAAACGGAAACGATGCCTTTTTTATCTAACGCTGGGCTACGAATTCGGAATGTTTCGATCTCTCTCTCTCTCTCTCTCTCTCTCTCTCTCTCTCTCTCTATCTTTTCCTTTGCTCCATTTTACGCTATAAGCACCTTCGCGACAAGCGTGAATAATTCAGCAAAGAGCGAAGCGTTACATGCTCGTTATGACGCGCAAATATTTTCCCACGTGCTTGATTACAACGACGACGACGACGACGACGACGAAAATGACGACTTGTGCTTTTGTAAAAACGAGCCGAAGAAGCCAGGAGAAAGAGGAGGAGGAGGAGGAGGAGGAGGTGGAGAGGAGAGGAAAATAAAAGGAAAAAGGAAAAGACGAGAAGCAGCAAGAGGCAATCTCGCTGGTAGCCACCACCGGCCCTTTTGTAGACGCTGAATCAAATAGGCAATTTGCTTTCGCATTCACGTTCACGCTGCACGCCGTGGTCCATGCGAGAAAGAGGACGAGAGAGAGAGAGAGAGAGAGAGAGACTTTAAGAAAAACTTTATGACAGGGAGAGCACGGTGACGCGAGTACACAGAATGGCAGTGACAATAAGCGAGGACAATAATCTTGCCAAGTCACGAGGCTGACAAGAAACGAGGTGCTCGCTAGTGCAGGCGTTGCAGTTCCTCGCAATGTCCGACGCGCTTGGTCGTCCTACGAGTCTTTCGCGTTTGCTTTTATTTACTTGTAAAGGAGAAAAGAAGCCATTGTCGGGGTAGCGTCTCCCTCCTTCGGCACCGGCCCTCCCCCCACCCTCCCCCTTTCTATTCGAGCCAGCTCCTTTAAAATATACTCTACGTTTTCCAGGCACCGAGTCTCAATGCGATTCTATCCTGCTGCTGTCCCTAAAGCGTCAGGATTTGAATAATGACGTTCTTTCGAGAATATCTCGTCGTTTCATCGCTCCTCGTGCCATTCGAATTATCTCCGAGGGGAATAAAACAGAAAATAATATTTATTTCTCTCCGTTTCGTTCGGAAAACGCACGAGACTCTTAATCGCGAGCTACGTGAAAAGGAGTCCTTCTCGTCTACGTATTATACGATTATTATAGCACGCGCGCGCATAGACGACGACCTTTTATTATCTCTCGAGTGCTCGCGCGCCTCACGTCGCACGAGTCTAACTCTTTAGAGAGGAATAGCGAGAGCCGTCCTATGGAAGCGTTTAATTACCGCTTATCGAGTGAATCGGTGCGACTGGTATGCGCAAGTTAATGCAATCTCGATTATTACGTAGCAAACTAACAATGTATAATCGCACATCGTAAAGACGTCTCCTCCTAATTCCAAAGGTACGAGCCGATATAGTACGCACCTGCTAATCGTTAGAAATCATTTTACGTATTTATTGGATCTACGAGGTTAGAAATTACGATACGTCGTCGAATCGCGAACGCGCAGAAGGGTTAAAAAGAGGATGACGTATCGGCTTTCCTTTTATCTGTAGAAGAAGTTGATAAGATATCACGCGAAAAATGTCGAGGCAGTTGTCGCTTCTGCGCTAAACTATGCGACGTTTCGCAAACGAACGAACATCTCCTTTCCCTTTTTCTTTTTTGTCACTTTCCGCGGTTCTTCTCAAATAAGACTATGAATGAATTCATTGATCTCACCGGGTTGCGTTCTGTCAACGTAGATAAGACTTTTTACCTCTAATGTAACCGACTGTTAAAGAGCAAAAAGGAACATGCATATTCGTTTGTTTGACTTGCGTCGCGTTGCGTCACGTCGAGCACAGACTCTCGAGTAGTCACCGTAAATTTCGATTTACAAGCTTGCAAAGTCGAGAATTTACTCGACGACGCAACGACTATTCTTATTTCCAGATTTTTTCCTTTTTTTTTTTTTTTTTTTTTCTTTTCTACGCTAATGCAAAGGCAAATTCGGATTTACGATCGTCCGCGTCGAGCTACGATGAAAAAAGCAAACGAGTTCGTTTCTCTCTTCTTTTTCCCCTCTTCGAAAATCGTCTCGACGATAAATCGTTGTACGCGCATCGATTTTACGATCGAAAAATATTTTGCCAGGGCGATCTATACAAGAGGAGGAGGAGAGGGGGGAGGAGGACAGTGAAATAAATAAACAAGAATAAAGGAGAAAGGGGGAGAACAAGTTAAATCGCTAAACTTGCTTTTGGCCGCGTTATCGAAACGAGCTTTCACGAGCCGTCCTCGTTTCCCTCGAAATGCTTTTTCATTTTTTCATGTTTCGCCTTATCGACGCGTGTTAATCGGATAAACGTTCGAGCTTTATCGTCGTATCGCGCTTCGAAGAAAAATTTTGTTTTTGCGTGATAAGAAACAAATGATCGCGGGGGCAAAGGAACGCTTATTGTCGCAAGAGAATAAATAAGCTACTTACTCGAAAAAATGCGCAATACCGGCTTGATCAAAACGAAATAAACGGATTCGCGATATATCCTGGGTGTCGAATGACCCTCTAAAGAGTGCTACACGAACGTTAGAAACAATGACGAGGAGCGAATGACACCGTAGATTTGATTAGAGCACTTAACCGGCCACCGCCCGATGTAATGTATCTGTGTATACACGCGAGTGTTTCTAGTCGATCGAAAGCACGTAATACGATTGTAAGACACGTATGGCAAATTCTTCGAGCGTGACGTTTCGTGAAGCATGCTCTCTCTCTCTCTCTCTCTCTCTCTCTCTCTCTCTCTCTCTCTCTCTCTCTCTCTCTCACTCTGCTCTTATCGCATCGATAGAACGAATTTTTGCCATTTCCTTCTTCGCGAAGAGCAAAGAACGACAATGACGACGACGAGGACAACGACGATGATCGTGAATCGCTATTCCCCAAGGACACATATTGTTACCCACATGCGTCGTATAAAAAAAAGGCTCGACCGTTTTAGAAAACAGAAAATTCTCTCCTCCGTTATCTCTAAGCGGCGGCGACGACGGGTATAACGAGTACAGGTGTGGCCGTTACGAAATCTTCCTTCGAAGTCGGTAGATCGTTCCTAATCTCCGATCGGTCTTAGAAAAGACGACGTAACGAACTAATCCTATTATTTTACGGAAAGACAAAAAAATATGTTTCAAAGTGCGAGCGATAAAGCAGAGAATCGGGTTTGATTTTCTCGTAGAAATTATCAGTTTATCGGTCATATCGGCTCTCGCAACGATATAGAAAAAAGACAAAGTTAAAAATTTACCGTAATAAGTGTTATAATTATTGTAAGCCATCTTGAATATCCGAAGGCTGTTTAGCGTGTTAACTCAAAAAACTTTCTCGTACGTTCCCATTCGTAGAAATATCTCATCGAGGATCTTTTCGGTACGGACCGTAAAAGGCTTAGAGAGAGGACGAACTTGATGCCACGACGAACGGTTACGCGCAACTGGTTCGTTGGCAGCCAAAGACCACCGACTGACAGTACTCTTATCACGGGGATAGGACTATGTAACGCGTTTGCGCGAGTATGTGCGTATATCGCCGTTCAAAGGAATCACGTACTTACGTGCGTCGGCCATTGGCGTGGTACAAATCGTTGAATTGTTTCCGAGAAATTAGTATAGAAATATTTCACATATTCTCGCGTATGACAAATAATCGTTAGTTGGGTGTACCGTCGACGTGTATCAAACGAATGAACCCTTCTCGCGTGCGTACACGTAGGTATGCGTAGAGGATGTAGGGAGACGATGCAACGAGCTCGTATCACGAATTCGCGTTGTCACTGGCCGCTGCTTATTTAAAAGATTAACAATCTCCGTTTCGCCTATTAAATACAGCGCACTTGTACGCTGCGTGGACTTTTTATCGTTGCTTTTTCATACTTTAATGCGATCGAACGAAAAAGCAAAGCGATTCACGATCCCACTCATATATTTACAACTTTGATTTTTTTATCAAGCAAATGTGCTCTAACGAGGGACGGACGACGAATCACGCCTATATAGTCCGTTCGTCGAGTTCGTAACTGATTTAATTCAATTCTCTTGACGGGACTATGCTTAAAGACTCGCGCATCGCGTTAAACTCGATCAATGACGAGCCTATGATCGATCGATCGATCGATATAAACCGCCGAATAAATTAACATTACATTATCTTTCGTGGATATCGTCGTAGTTGACAATGATATATTATAGCCCGGTATATCGGGTCGTAGCGAAAAGAAGAGAGATTTCTCTTTTTCTCGTTTCCTCGAATATCTTCTATTTTTTTTTTTTTTTGTTTTTGTTTTCTTTTTTTCCTGAATCGTGGAATATCCCAGGTCAGTGAAGCAGAACGTAGACCGAAAGCACATTCGTAGACAAACTCCAATGGAAGTACATGTTTGGCGCCACGTGTATTACGTCTCGACGGCCGAATGATAATGAGGATGAGAGCGAATAGCCGAGAAAGACGAGCTTAGAATTTAGATTAATCTACATTACAAAAGTTCTAAGTACGTACTCGTGATAGAAACTCGAAAATAGTTTTCTCCAGATCCAAGTGTTAGATTTTTAATTCGCGATGCTCGAAAGATACTCGTTCGTAATGTTTCATTTCGACGATGGCAGGAAATTAAAAGAAATTCGCCGACGAGCGCTTCTAACAGCTAGATCGTTAAGTACACTTTGCAGGTTCGTTCATTTTCGTTCGGTCGTTCGGCCTCTTTAACAAGCGCAATAATAACGACAAGGCTTTCGAAACGCTTTGCTTCCTCGCTATGAAATGATAAATCTAAATGGCACGTTAATTAGAAATTAAACGCGAGAATCGCGGTTATAATCGCGCCATTAATAGGTGCGCGTAAGCGTCTTAATGAAAATTACAAAAGTGTACTCAGCAAGTGATTATGGAGCTAATTAACGTTAGAGCATATCTTCTCTCTCTCTCTCTCTCTCTCTCTCTCTCTCTCTGTCTCTCTTTCCTTATCGCATCGCATTAATACGATTGGTACATCGAAATGGACTCGTCGTATCGGACGGTGTCGATTAAATTTCGAAAGAATTGTCAACGAACGAAGGGCGCTCGTATCTTCTTTCGATAATCTCGTCCTCGGAAACTAGTCGACACCAGTTCGATTCCTCGTTATTTCTAAAAGTTTCGTTACCGACACTTTGTATGCTCGCGAAGAGATACGAAAAGAAATTGAACAAATATACGTACGAACTTTCGAATTCTTTTCTAGGTCGGGTTCGTTGCCGATAAATGCCGTTCGAACGAGGTAACATTGTTGCCGCGAGGAAGTGCGAAATTACACCGGAAATACGGTGAACGCATCGAAAAATAGGAATGAAAGAGAAGCGAGAAGACCGCACCGGTGCGGCCGCCAAAGCGAAATAGGAGCCGTATTATTATCGGTGTTCGCATCAATTCCAGTCCTGGAGCACTATGCGCGACACACACTGGGTTGTGGAAGAAGAGTAGACTAACGATAAGTAGTCTCTCTCTCTCTCTCTCGCTCTCTCGCTCTCTCGCTCTCTCGCTCTCTCGTTCGGTCCCCGTGTATACGAGCTCGTTCCGTTGACATTGATATCACGGGCAAACATATTCGTTCGGCCGCGCGCACACGCAGAGAGACAAACATCTGCGCGCGATAGGGAGAGGAGGGACGAACATGCTCTGGGGTTATGCCTTGCAAGTTCAAAACGTATGACGACACGTCTATATTTGGCCTGGGACCGACATTCCATCTGCGTATCTGACATACGTATACGTAGTACGTACCTACACATATGCGTTCTAGTTCGAGCTTTCTTTTCCTTTGGCTATCCTATCCTATCTTATCCGTCGCAGCCTCCGACCGAATCGACGCGCGAATCGACGCGAGAATCGACGCGAGAAACTTTCGTCCTAGATCGTAAGCGAATAGAAAAAATTAACTCGTGTCCCTCGCGTGGAACGCATGATTTTTGACACCGACGGTTAATCTCTCTCTCTCTCTCTTTCTCTCTCTCTCTCTCTCCCTCTCTGTTTTCCTGAAAGGCTCGTAAAATACCGGGGAGGAAAGTTAAAAGTAAGCGATCGATCAACGTCCCGGAGGTTATCCGTCGTCGAGTCTCCGAATGTCCTCTCTAGCGCGAATAATAAAAGAAGCCGAGCGCCTCGGAATATCGAGGATGAGAAACTGATTAATGAAGCGTGCGATATCGGCGAAGAAAGAGGATGAGGAAGGGTTAAGGGACAACTCGAGAATCGAACGTCGTTAGAGCCTCGAAACGATGTATGGCGAACGAAGAGGAAGAGGATGAATCCTCCCGTCGACTCGAATGAAGAAGAATCAACACCTCCGGTGCTGTCGTCGCGTACCACCGTGAAATTAATATTCAGCTTTCACCTCGGTGCTCGTCCATCAACTTCGCGAAATGTAATTATTACGGTCGATACTCCTTGCTGGCTTTACATCGCTCGAAAGCAAGACGATTCGAGACTATCCCGTAGTCCGAGGGCCGTTGCGATTTACGAGCCGATTATAGTTGGTCGCTCGCGACATCTTCCCGCGATCGAGATTTCGCGTATAATCGTGAGACGTTCGTTTTTTTTTTTTTTTTTTTATTTAAGATACGATTCCGTTTCGGATCGATACGCGTCGATATATATCGGCTCGCGCGTACTTTACGTAATACGTTTTCTTTGTCGCATCGAAACAACTATTTTTCCGGAATAACGAGTATAATAAGAGTATTCTCTAGTTTATCGCAAGGAGGACGACGAACGGGAACGGTTTTCGTCTCTAAAGACTTTGCTCCAAATCTCTGGTCGGCTTGGTGGCACAGATGGCTCGCGACCGTTCGAAAAATAAAACGAAACCATACGCGCGTCGTTGTCGTCGTCCGTACCCGGACGTGACACGATCTTAATGCCGCGTTTCTAAGAGTTCGACGATTTATTTTCCTCGTTTCACGTGTTACACGTGTAAATTCGAATCTCAACGAGAATTCCTGGCACAAGACGATTCTGAATTCTACCGTTTACTTCCCAGCGAGATTCTCAAAGTTAATTCGAGCGTGCATTTTAATGCGTTTTTAATCGCTCCGCGGAGACCCCGAGAGAATGGGAAATATATGAAAAAGTTGAGAGAGTAATCCGACGTAACGTTTGCACAAACGACTCGTTTATTACTGACCTCGTAATCTTTGAGTGGCCGCGGGCGTACATTTAAGTAACAACGATCCCGCTGTTCGACCGCAGGAAAACGCTTATTACGATTGCCGATAAGAAGAAAAGAAGAGAAGAAGAAGAAGAAGAAGAAGAAGAAGAAAAAGAAAGGAAAAAGCATTTTGTCCCGCGGGATTTTCACAATAATTTTTCCTTGACTTTTACTCGTGTTTAATCAATGACACCGGCTGCGATCTATTTGCCTTGTCATTAAGCGATAATGTGACAACGGCGAACAGATGCCCTTATCTCTTATAACGATATTAACGAAGTTGAGCGACGAGAGGAGCGAGGAAGGAGAAACTTTCAATTAGTACTAAAACCACTTAACCATAAATAATCTATCTTACAACCGAAAGTTCCAAGCTCGAAAGCGTCACGTGCTAAGGATCGATAAAGAAAGAAAAAAAAAAAAATAAAAAATAAAGAAGAAACGAACGAGCTAAAAAATGTTACACGGTCTTTCGAATTAAACGCTTTATTTGATTGACTCGCTTTCGGTTCCAAGATAAAACCTATATACTATGCACATATACATATTTATATATATCTGTGTGTGTGTGTATATATATATATATATATGTATCTACGTACACACTTTGTATAGATCTAACGAAAGAAACAGAGTGTATCAGGATAGATAAATTACATGAAATAGCCGAGGAGTAGTGAAGCATGACGCGGCATTTACATCGAGGCCCGATAATTTATTTGAAAACGGATGGAAAGACAGGGATAAGACGGGCCGAACGTGTAAAGTTGCGCGATACAATGAGAGTTAAAGAAGAAAGAGTCGAACGAGGCGAGATACGACGACGGTATTAGTAAGATTTATAAATGGCTTTGTCGCGGCAACGTTCGTAAATGAAAATGACGATTACCGAAAAAAGAAGACACTACCAACGATCGCGTAATCTAGGATTGACGTAACCGTTTTAAAAGAATCGACTTCCACTCCTCGATTTGTCATCTATACCGCGTAACTCGATGAGAAACGTCGAACGAATGAGTAATAAATCGACGCAACAGTGTTATTCAAAAATACGGAGAAACGATCGTACGGGTAGTGCGATTCGAAAACAAATCATTTCTCTTCTCTTCGGAGCGAAAGCTCGCAAGTTGTTTCCCATCGATTTCGCTCGGGGTATAATCCGTCGTGCTTAATTACTGCAACGAATGCGGCATATTACGTCGGCGCGTTGCGCCGCACCGTGCGAATGAATCATTCTGCTCTCTGCGCGCTCTTCCGTGCACATCTTAAGAATGCGGAATCGCGACTTTCACGAAATACATTAGGCAACGAATCGCAGGTTGCGAGAGTCGTATCGTTCAAAAGCGGGTTTAAGAATGGACGTATTCATGGATCGCGTCGAGCTCTCCTTTCGCTCGTTCGAAGGAAACGTCAAAAAAAAAAAAAAAAGAAAGAAATAAAAAGGAAGAAAAGAAGAAGAGAAAGACGATCGAAGGAAGATCTTCTTCACCTTTGAACGGGATCTAAATTTTTTAGGAAATAGTAACAACCTTTTGAAATAGTAGTAATTTTTCGATCGAAACGCTGCAATAAACCGGGAATAAAAAAAGAAGACAAAGAGGGAGAGAGAGAGAGAGAGAGAGAGAGAGAGAGAGAGAGATGGTTATATGCGTTACGATCGCGTCGACGTATCTCCTTGCGGCATCTTAAACGCTCGGCAAACGCCCTTTGTAAATTTCGCCTTAATGGCCTTTATACTCCCACGTGCCACATTCGGCCTCTTCCATCTTTCCATTATGCGCCGAGGGAGAACGCGGCGTGGCGCGGCTCGTCTCGTCGGAACAGAGTTCGTTTCGTTTCGTTTCGCGTTCGCCCGCGAAATTCGTCCCGCCGCGGATATGAATACAATGGAGAGCTGGCCCGGAGCGCGAAGCGGCAAATTTAAATGTCGCCTTTCAACGAGCCATCTCTCTTTTTCGAAGAAACTCGTTATACGAAAGATACGCGAATAACGAGGAAAACGTACTCGGCGTAATCGACGTACGAAAGATGAGAGAACTACTATTTCTCGTAATAATTTACGAGCAACGTAAAAAAAGTTTTTGGACGGGTTATCGAACGCGCGCGTTCAGTATTTCAAAAGATTCACGATCGACGGAGACATCTCCTCCGAGTTTAGCGAGAGAGACGAATTCTCGATTACGTTTCGCCTTTGAGCGTGCCTCGCGTACTCGTAATGGACCTTAAACGAGCCTCAAAGACTGCGACGACGCGAGTTATTCCTTTTATCGCGTACTTAGAGAGGACGGCTTCTCTTCGTTGGCGAGTGAAAGTGGCGAATCCTTCGAAAGATCGTATCGTCGAAGATGATTCTCCTCGCGGAGGTACGAATCCGACGGTCGGGATCTCCGTCGGGTGAGCGAGCGCGCCGATACCCCCTAATCCGTGTGCCTCTACGAGAGAGTTTGCCATGTATCTACGAGATTCCACCGAGCGTGTCTATCGATTCTCGAATCTCGAATCAAATACCTACACGTACTCGAAGCGAAATAAAAGGAAAAGTCGTAAGTTGGAAAAAAGAAAAGAAACGATAAATCGACGGATATTATCCGCGAAAGACGTTTCCCCGACGATCCTACGAAAGCGAAGGCACCTGCTTGCCTACACTCTCCCTCTCTTCTTCTTCTTCTTCTTCTTCTTCTTCTTCTTCTTCTTCTTCTTCTCCTAAGAAGAGGAGAGAAAGAGAGACGAGTTTCTAAGGTAGAACACCTGTTTCTATTTCTCTTTATTCTCTAGCCTACTCTCTTCGACCAACGAATCGGAGTCGAATCGGAGTCAGGCCGAGTCGAGTCGAGCCGAGTCGAGTCGAGTCGAGTCGAGTCGAATCGAGTCGAGTCGAATCGAGTCGAGTCGGGCGAGCTCTCACGTTCCTCGCATTATAATGCATTCGACGATAGTTCTCGTCTCGTGACGTCACGAACGGGCTAGAAAGTCGATGAGAAAAATCGAAATTCCAGCGTGTGTCCTCGCGGCATGGGTTCGCCGCGACGCTCGTTAAACATGCTGGCTTTTCCATGAGCTTCGCTAAGTACGGCTAAAGGCGCTATCGGAAGATTTTAGGAAAGTAGTCCGCCGTTCGAGCGAAAATCGGGTAGCTCTTCGTTCTAAAAGACACGGTCAAAATCGAACGATTCTCTGCTTCGAAGGTAGAACGGTGTTGAACGGTGTTGAACGGTGTTGGGCGACGACGGATCCGGTAGCGCTCGCTCGTTGCTTCGCAAAGTTCTCCTTTCGTCTCGAGTTATATCTCCTCCTTGTTTCTTCCTTTTATCTTCCCTAATTTGAAGTCGTCAAATCGAAGCACCGATTATCTCTGCCGAGTTTATTCGAAGTACCGATTATTCGTAACCGCTGACCGTAAACCGCGAACGTTTTCGAAGCGAGAAAGAGAAGAACGAACGAAGGAGGAAGAAAGGAGGGAAGGAAGGAAGGAAGGAAGGAAGGAAGGAAAGACGTTATCGAACGCGATCCGTTTAAACGGGAAGAAGAGAACAACAAGAACGATCTCGGATTTTCTCGCGGAAATTGTTAATCTCGTTCGGTCGAATTAGTGGGTCGTTCTCTTACTTCCGAAGACGATGATCTTACGCGACGATTAACGCGGAATAATTGTTCCGTATTACTCGTTTCTCGGACGAAATATCCTTTGGATTCGATTTCTCGTATCGACGAGCGAGGAGCTCGGTGATAAAAGTCCGGACGGATTCGAAGGAGCGCGCGTTTTTATTTACCGCCGATCGTCGTCGTTTTGTTACCGATGTCCTAACGGTACATATTTCCACCATTCGGTTCGATCTTTTAAAAAACGAACGACTCGTTGTTTATTAGCAACGTTTCGGTATACCGCGACGTAGCGCAAATCGCGTGTACAGTTACGGCACACATACCGTCGTACGAAGCTCGCCTCGAACGTACGTACGTATATTCGCGCGAGCGAGGAAGAAAGAGAAGAGAGATACGACATGCCTCTCTCTCTCTCTCTCTCTCTCTCTCTCTCTCCATCTCTCTCCCTCATAATTCGCCATAAATTCAATTATTACGAGATAGAAGAGATAACCTATCGGTCCGAGTAAATATACTCCTCCGCGACTCTATTGCGCAATACGTCGAGCGATCTTTTTCCAAGCTCATTGCCATTCGCGAAAACAAGAGGAAGTCGGGCGTTTCTTAGAAGAGATCGTCGCGATAACTAATAATAGAAATGATTTGATTCGAGTTCGGGAAAAAGAAAACGCCTTCGCGAACCTTGGTCGATCGAAGTCTCTCCAGGACCTTCCGCGGGCCACCGTTCGCGCTCGCGACGAACGAACGAGGCGGCGTTCACCCGTTGCTATAACTTTTTTCGAAAATTAAACTATTCATAAACCAAAGGGAACGACGAGAAAGGGCTGGCCGCTCTCTCTCTCTCTCTCTCTCTCTCTCTCTCTCTCTCGACTCCTTTCGAAGAGGGGCCTCAATCTCTTCGCGGAGACGACGGATATGTCGTAATCCGAGTCGAGCGTTCGTCGCTCGTCGGTGGCTCCCAGGACTCGGCAAGGATATCTCTCTTTCTCTCTCGATTCGCTTCGACGACGGTGAGAACGGAAAGAATGAGATATAAAAAGAAGGAATGCGCGCGCCCATGAGAGAGAGAGAGAGAGACGATAAGAAGGAGACACCATGACCGCATACGTACGAGTTCCAAGAGCGGTCCAGCGACTTCGAAGCGGCAGCTCGATGCGAGCGAGCGTGCATTCGCGATCGTATAGTTTATACTCTTCGTACGCGTCCTACGAGACGCGACTTTACTACTCGGCTCGGTCGTGCCTCGAGAAAAAAAAAAGAAAAGGTCCATTGAGAGAGAAAGAGAGAGAGAGAGAGTTACGCTCCTCGTCCGACTCCAATGACACCCCCGGAGGGCCTTATTAGCCTCTCTCTGTTTCTCTTCATTGCCCGCTCCGTAGATCGTATCACTTTCCGTTAGTTCTCGCATAGGTAAATAAAGTTATCTTATCGTACCAGGATATAATAAGTACGTATTTCGCGTCGCTGATATTTTTCGATCGGTCGACCGATCGATAGATCGATCGGTCGATCGATCGACCGGCCGGCAAGACTCCTCGTGCTCGCGGAGTGATATAAGATCTCGATTTCCGATCCGTGCATCATCTTCGGTCACTCGGATCTCTTACTTTTCATTACTATTACTATTACTATTATTATTATTATTATTATTGTTGTTATTATTTATAAAGGAAACGCGCGGTAGGAGCAAGGATCGACGACCGTTCCGATATCGGGCACGCTTCTGAGATATCCGTGCCTGGCCGTTATAATCGCCGACGGGGAACTCGAGCAGAGAGACGATCCGCTTTCGTTCTTTCCAGGATCGTTTTCGAATTGCCGCCTTAACGAGCCAACGATCCAAATCGTTCGGATCCAACGACGTGTAGAGACCTATTATCGACCGTTTCGACGTATACTCTCGATAAAATGCTTTCAAAGCGACGTTCCAAGTTCTTATCTCCATTTAGAAAAATTCGTCTATATATGTATCGAGAGTACAAATCGTTATCGCTCTTTTTTTTCTTCTTTTCTTTCCTTCCCCGAGATCTCCATTGGAGAATGGATTAACGACGCGAGTCGAGAAAAAGAAATAAAAAAAGGAAATAAAGAAACGCGATACTTGGTCGCAGTGACGCGATCGTGCGTCGACGATTCTAGAAATGCAAATGCAACGTCAAAATTCCGCGATGCGACCGAGAGAACGAAGAAGAAGAAGAAGAAGAAGAAGAAGAAGACGAAGAAGAAAGGAAAAATGAAAAAAGAAAGGACACGCTTATAAACGCGAACGTACGCACGTAGGTATATACAACCTGTTTCAGAGCGATAAATTTCGTAGCGTGTACTTTCGACAAGGCACGTACGTACCTACTCCGATACGATTGTCGAATAAATCTCGAAAAGTTGCTCGTATCGTCGAAGGCGTGAAGAAATCTCTTATTACCGGTTAAGACACACGATCGCGAATTATACGCAGCTCTTGGTCTCTACGTACCTACGAATGTTGGTATACGCGTGCGTGCGTGCTTGCGTGCGTGTGTATATATGTATATATGTATATATATGTTTTTCCTTCCGCGTTTACGACTACGTCGCGAGCTTCGTCCTTGCGAGAGTCCCACGATAGGGAGAAAAAAAAAAGAGAGAGAGAGAGAGAGAGAACGCGGACGCGCGCGTTTCGCGATTCGAATGGCGTAGAAGAGACAGAGAGAGAGAGAGAGAAAGAGAGACTTTCGAAGGAGCGCCGAAGGAGAGGAAGGCCGAACACGTCGAATTCCATTGGGTATCGTGCGCGCGCGCGCACACGCGAACTCGAAGCAAAATCGTTTAACCCGAACTCGATTTTCCGCGAGAAATAAAGAGAAGATATCGTCGTTCGCGTTGAAAATTGGAACGTTTAACGAACTCTTACCTTCGCTTCTCGTGCCTCGATCTTATCCGAAAAATCCGGTCCGTTGGCTTCCGAACGGAGAAGAAATCCTCGATAACCCAAAAACCGGTGGGAGCACTTGAAAGAAACACCAGCGTTCGACAAGACTCGATCTACCCGTGAGATGAAGAGAGATCAAGAGAGAGAGAGAGAGAGAGAGCCAATGAGTGAGAGAGAGAAAGAAAGAAAGAAAGAAAGGATGGGACAGACTGAAGGAGATAGATCGAGAGGAAGAGAGAGAGAGAGAGAGGGAGAAAGAAAGAAAAGAAAAGAAAAGAGAAGAAAATTACTTCACAAATCCTCGTACGGCTTCTCTCGATCTTCACGTCCTTCCGAAAGATTTATCACGGCACTCGCGCGCACGGAATACGGAATACCGCTACTAAACTCGTTCGAAATAGGAGACGCACGAGGACGAATCCAGCGGTGGCAGCGATGAACGACGCGTGCGTGTTTGCGTGCGTGCGTGCGTGCGTGCGTGCGTTCGTTCGTTCGTTCGTGCGTGCTTGCTTGCTTGCGTCAATTTTCCTATCCGTTAGCGTGCTCGACCGTGCCCGAACTAAAGAGGTCTGCGCCAATGTCTCCGAGTCGCTTTCGTATTCGCCCGCTCGACCGACTTGCCATTCCCACTACTCGATTCTTCTCTTCCTGTCCGGTAGACTCCCCTACTTTTCTCTCCCTTCCAACTTTTCTACTTAACGGCGCGCATTTCGATCCTCCGTTGGTGCTGAACGCGCCATCTGTTCACCCGAATCCACACCTTCGTCTTCATTTTATCCGAAACAATATTTAAAAAGAATACTCATATATCTCGTATAATAATTTTGCCGTTGGAACGAATCATACGATGTTGGTTTCGTCGGAACGATCCCTTTTCGTAAAAACGAGCTCCCTGCTACCTGATCGTTCGTAAGAACGATCGATGCCTACGAAAAATATCAATTACAAATTCACGAGAAATAGCAAGAGGGTGTTGTTTTTTTCAATTATTACGATTCGCCGATCATACCGACGACAGATCGCAAGGTACAATGTATGGGTACGTATAAAACTACAGATACGCGAAAATGATACCTCCGTTGATACGTTGAAAGTATTGAATTAATTCGATGGGTCGATAGAAACGATTATAAAAATTGTAGATCACTCGCGCGATTCGACTCGACGGTGGTCGCAATCCTCGTTCCTTTAGCTGCCACCAGATTTCGACACCGTCGTCTACGTTTTCTTTCCCCGCGTTTCTATTGGCCGACAAGAGTCGCCATTTGGCCAATCGCGTTTAATCTTTCTCGTAGCATCGATCACGGTTGACCAACGCGCAAGTCAAAGTTACGTTTCTATGATTTTCTTATAACTCCACGCGAGGTGCCCACGCGATGTTTCTAACCTATTTCTTTTCACAAAGTTTAGCATTTATTTAACGTTTATTGTATAGAACGCGATACTACGATGGCTCAAACCAAAATTCTTAATAACGTTATATCCGTCATCGACGATAATACGCGGAAACCTGAAGAATTTCTAAGGTATGTCTAATTTAACCTATTACAACGAATGTTGGTACATATATTTTCGTAAACTAATCAAGTATTTATTTTAATCAAGCGTACAGAATGCCGTCGCGATCAATTTCAAAAATACTATGAAACAGCTCTATGATTTTACGAAAGAACAAACAGGAAGAAATACGAATGCGTTGCCGGAGCTATTGACCGATGGTTTTGACGAGGAACAAATTTGGCAACAATTGGAGTTACAGAATGAAGGAGAATTGATACATTTTTTAAGTGGCATATCCAAATTGTTAGCCGGAAACAAGGCGCTGACGTTACCTGTCTCTACCACGAAGCCCGAATCCGTGAAGAACAGAGACCTGGACGGCAAAGCTGAGGATACGTCGAGCGTAGATGAACGAGCGACAGGGGAAGAAGCGAAAGAAGAAGAGGAATCTAAGAGTGGTTTGAAAAAGATAAAGAGGATGAAAGAACGCAAAAAAAAGTCCATCGTCGATGATAAATTTTTTAAATTGCAAGAATTAGACGAATATCTTAATAAAGAGGAGAGAAGAGAAAAGCTAAACAGGAAAGACGCGAATGAATCGGACGATGACGACGAGGAATCTCTCGATTTATTTAACGATTTGTCAGGAGACGAATGCGATTTCACGGAAGATGCAAAATTTATTAAGTACGCCGACTTTTTTGACAATCCGAACAGCGAGGATGAGGGGGACGAAAATAGAGTATCTTCCTTTCGTAACGATAGTTGTAAAACCGATGAAAGTGAAGATAAGGAATCGTTGGACAATAGCGAATTGGAAGATACGGACGTTGAGAAAGACGATACGGAATTAAAACCTTTTACTAAAAGAGTAAAGTTCAACCTGACTAACGATTCGGACGAAACGGATAGCTTAGAAAATAAAGTAGATAGTAAATCGAATAATACGGAAATTAAATCCTCCCTTGAAGCGCGTCAAGAACGTTTGCAAACGAGGATTCAAGAATTGGAGGAAGAAGCGCTCGCCGAAAAGCCTTGGCAATTGAAGGGAGAGGTAAATGCGGCTCTCAGACCGCCAAATTCGTTGTTGGAAGAATACGTAGAGTTCGACGTTACCTCCAGGCCAGCTCCGATCATCACGGAACAGACTACTTTAAAACTGGAGGATTTAATTAAGCAACGAATTAAGGACAAGGCATGGGACGACGTCGAAAAGAAATTCAAGCCCGTCGAAACTCCTTTGGAATATAAGAAAAAGTTGATATTAAATCAGGAAAAGAGCAAAGAAAGCTTGTCTCAAATTTATGAGAACGAGTATCTTAAGCAAAAACAAGCCTCAAATTCGGAAACCAAAGAGGTAGAAGAAGAAGAGCCGAAAGCACACGTCGAAATTCGCGAGATGATGCATTCTTTATTCTCCAAATTGGATGCACTGTCCAATTTCCATTATACACCGAAACCGGTACGTATTATAAGGGATCGATTTTGTGTAAGGTATTTTTTTAAGCTTACGAAGAATATGCGTAAATTTATTTCTTTGTAGGCGCAACCTGAAATTAAAATTATAAGTAACATTCCTGCCATCAACATGGAAGAGGTAGCGCCGATAGCTACCAGCGATGCTGCCTTATTAGCACCCGAAGAAGTTAGAGGTATTTATTGGAAAACTTTGATAGTATATCGTTTCGACGTGTATTTTAAATTAAAAACAAATTCCCCTAATACTTATTTCTATTTCTTGTTTTCGTAGAGAAACCACGAGGTGATGTTATCGGTAAATCGGAACGAACTATCACCGACATGAAACGCGAAAGGCGAAAGAAAAAGCTAAGGCAAAAGGAACGACGAAAAGATAGGGAAAGAAAAGAACAATTAAACGCGATCAAACCAGGAATCGAGAAAAAATATAAAAAGGACAAGAACGTTTTACTGATGAAAAAATTGAGCAAAGATAGGAATATTACGATGGTGGACGAGACGATCGGCAAAGTTACGAAATCTTCGAGCAAATTCTTTACCCAACTACAGGACCAAGTTAAAAGTCACGTCAAGTCGAAAGTAAATCAAATGTCGAAAGAAAAAAAGAAAAAAGCATTGTCTGCTGTAAAATTAAAATTGTAAATATTTTATGTAAATAGAATTCGTCTATTTTTGGTCGCTGATTCAAGATCGTTCGAGTTGTGATATCGGTGATAAAAATAAATGTATTATGTATGTGGGGTCGTGTAGGAACAGGGGGGGGGGTGGGTGGGGAATATATCTTCCGTGAGTATGAGAGTAAGAAGATTTGAAATATTTTGAAAGATATCAATATTAAATACAAGATATTTAATCAACCGTTGCCTACACACTTTGATATCTTTCTTCTCTTAGCTATTATAATTATTGTCGGAGGTAATGTTGGAACTACATTCGTACAGGATGATTGATTGTAAAAAGAAGAAAAAAAATCGTATATATGTGTATACCTCGTATATTAGTGAAAAATGTTCCCAATTCATCATGATATGCTGTAATTTTGTTTTTGATCTGCTTATCGAAATTTATGCTAAACATGTACAAATGGACTAAGTCACACGCGTCGTGGTTACTTATAAATGCAATTATTTATATGTATAACATTATCTATATTTTTCTTTAAGAATATCTAAAAATGGTGTTTTGCACAGAGAAGCAAAGTGGGTTACATAATTTTGTACATTGTCAAGTTTGAACAATTTCTGTCAAATGTCGATTTATGATTGCACTGTTTATAATTACAAATACCTAAATTAAAAAATAATTAAGCTAACCTTATATGCCTAACGATAAGCTGGTATTAAAATGATCATGGATTTCTGATTGATTTTTTTTTTTTTTTTTCTTTTCTTTTTAAATATACCTTTTCGATAATCAAATAACACATTTCCTATTTCACATCTTTAAAAGAATTCGTAAGGTGTTCGAAATGAGATAATAGTCTAATGAATAAAAAGATCATATAACACTACCTCTTTGAACAAGGGGACAGATAAAGTTAGACATCATCGGTGATTTCAGAAGATTTCAAATGTTACATATCGTATATACCACGTGTATATGTATTTATATATGCCATGTAAAGCAGGCTTCTCTCTTCTGAACACATCGTACAATGTCTACTATAAGCTTTAAAATAATAAACTACTTGAGAGAGAGAGAGAGAGAGAGACAGATACAGACTGAATTAATAAAACACAAAGTTTATCATTCCTTTGCAAATTATTAGATCATATTGACTATAAAATAATGGATTCACGCTCTTGCAAATCGCATTACTTAAAATCATGGAATTCATAATTACATTAAAGAAGAATGAAATAATATCTTGATATCTTCATATAATTATGTTCATATTAATAATTATTAGTTTTTCTTTTTTTTTTTTTCTTTTGTTTCATATCCGTTAAAACATCTGGTAAAAACACATCATAAGAGCAAGCATTCTCCAATGGCACTTTGGCTAAATCATAACCACCGATCTTAAGAATGCATTATAAAATTCGTACGATTTCGAGAGCACAATTTGAATAAAAAAAAAAAAAAAAAAAAAAAAAAAAAATCATAAAAAGAACGTAATATCTGAAATGTATGGGGTCAGAACTAATCGATTAGGATATAATAATCGGGCTATCCCAATCGACGATAACGTAACGCTCATGTAGCATATATCTATATATGGTGCTGATCATAAACTTTGCACAGGTCGAAATGCTCAAGTAAGAGCGTGGATTACGATGCTTAGAATAATCCAAAAATGATTTGAACCTTAAGTTTTTAAAGATTTAAGACCGTCAGCAATTTTCGTCCTTGGTCGTTACTCGAAATTGGTATTGAACATATTTAACTCCTCGAATCCGGATGCGCCACCTTGGTCTTGCAACATTTGTAACATATCTGAGAGCTCTTGGGGTTGCGTGCCAGGACCACCAGCTTGCGTAGGATGAGGTGGTTGCGTTTGGCCGGCAACTTGTGGATTCGATTGCGCGGCATCTTGTTGGGGCGTTTGATGTTGCTGTCCTTGCCATCCCCACATACCTACGAACAATATCGTTAGGAATAATCGGCGAAAGTCTTTAAAGTCATTCAATGTAAAATAATTGAAAACGCGTCGATTTATACCCGGATTATTAGGCACTGTCGTGACTGCGTGATATTGCGTAGCCGGCGTTCTAGCGCCACTACTCAATTGCGTATAGGTCGGTCCACTTGGTGACCTTGACGGACTTAATTGACTGTACTGATATCCTTCCGTTACAGGTTGCTGCAACGTATCATTTCGATTCTTTCAACAGAAACTCATTAAATGCACGAGCATTTTC
This sequence comes from Dolichovespula saxonica, assembly GCA_911387935.1. Lineage (NCBI taxonomy): Eukaryota > Metazoa > Arthropoda > Insecta > Hymenoptera > Vespidae > Dolichovespula > Dolichovespula saxonica. The sequence continues at coordinate 259,375 of OU427002.1, forward strand.
GCATTGACAACGAGCTCGTCAACGAAAAGCTTTTTTTTCTTTTTCTTTTTTTCTTTTACCTGACGACCTATGGCCCATGCTTGTTGTACAGGAGTCGGAGATGTATTTGCGGGTTTTTGAATTCTACTTAATACAGAAGAAGTTGTACTTTGTTGACCAGGTGAACCGTAAGCTATAGGCGACTGCGTTGTCTCGTACCCTTGATAAACGTTTTGTGTACTGGACGGCCTAGGTTGCTGTGGACCTAAAAATGTGCTCGAAAAAAATTAGAAATCGTCAGGTTGTAAAAGGCGTCGTTCGTAACCGATAGAAAGTACGTGTGGAAGTTTTCACCTACCAGCTGCGGCGACAGCCGCTGGATGTTGCATCATGTGATGCGCTGGATATATGGGATCCCTGGTGGGATGTCTCTGAAGGGAGTAATCTAAACCAGGTTGTCCGTAGGCAGGTACAGCTTCGCTTTCCGTTTGCCCATCGCTACCAGAGTGGAATGACCTTTGATCGTCGGATATCATTAGAAACATGTTCGAAAATTTTATTTTTTTTTTTTTTTAGAACCGCTGCATTTAATAATAAAAAACAAAAAAAACACCAAAAGGAGTCGTACTTCGCATGAGAGTTCGTGCAAACGATGTACTCCACGTCGTCGTTAAACGGATTTAAAAACGCAAAAGCCGATGTCCTCAACCACACCCAATCACGATTTTTAGCTCGAAATCTATACATCACAGAAACCACCTGTCCTTTCAGCTTCAAAACTAAATAATAATGGGGGAAAAAAAAAAGAAAAAAAAAAAAAAAGAAAACAAAAAATGAATTAATCATTGCTGCGTTTAGACACGTTATCGTGCAAATTCGTACGTAATGCGTTGTAAGATTTCGCGTTACCTTGCTCGAAACTTTCGCGCATATGGGTTTCATCCTCCGGATGAAAGAACTGATAGCATTTATGCCCTAAAAGTTCCGAGGGCGTATACCCCAATATTCCACCGACTCTTTGGTCCACGAAGGTAAACGTACCTTCCGCAGAGTGACGTGAAATAAATTCTAAAACATAGAGATCGCTAAACTTAACGCAAACCCCGTAGTAAAAAGAGAAAAAGATGTAGGAGATAGTGACGAAACGAATATTCTTACCGCTATTGCTATTGGAACCAGCTAAATCGTTCGTATTTGGTGTACTAGTAACCTGTAATCGCCCAATGGCGACGAGGCAGCAATGCGTAGATGCACTTTCGTCCGTAACTACACCATCGGGTCCTGTTTGAACGGCCCCGGGTCCCCTGTCAGCTAGACCCACACCTGGTACACATGGGGGAACAAAATCACCTACAGCGTAAAACCGTGAATCAATAAACGATTCTATTCCACTGATCGGTAACATAATGATGTTGCACAAATCTAAACTCTTAATCGGGAACTCTAACGAGCATCGACTCGCATTGCCAAAAAAAAAAAACACGAACAAACGAAAGGACGGACGATGAAATTCGATAAAATTCCAAAGGGAATGGTAGCGTGAATATGAAATTCCACTTAATTTCCGATAGGTAAGAGAAAGAGAAAGAGAGAGAGAGAGAGGCTGCTATTTTTCTTCTCTCGAAAGAAATATCGTCAGGTCAAAACGATTCTGCTTATTCCGAGGGATCGACGTGCCTCGGTTTATGTCCTTTCCGTGCGATCGCCGAGAGATGCTTAATTTATAGGAGGTATGTACAACATACGTCCTCGGTATCGGCGCATTCTACGAATCGTAGGTTCGTTCATATTCTCCGAGCACAACGCGTCTCCCTCGCTTTAAAATAGAAAGTTGGCGCTACGTCGCGCTGTCGCGACCGTTATGTCGCGTCGACGATTACGATGAAATATTGGAAGCCAAACTCACCGGTGGGGGGCCAATTTTTGATGTACCCTGTACAATGAACTACGGCGTAATTTTGTCCATCCCGAGCGGGCGGACCCAATGAATTTCTTTGCTTAATACGATGAAGACCGTGAGCGGCTGCCATGTCGCCCGTCGTTTGTAGATTTCCAACCTTCATTCGACAGATGAACCCTCTTCTCGAGCCCATGCACAATCTCATCGACGCTGTAAATAATCCGACGTATCCGATCGTAAAGTAATAGATTTTGGGGAAAGTTAGACTCGATCGATCGGTCGGAATGATTAAACCGCAGACGCGCGTTAACTTACATTGGCCTTCTCTCTTAACCGTCCCAGTTTTGAGATCCAATACTCTTCCACCCTGCTGAGGTTCCGCGGCGCTGAGCTGTTCCCTTACTTTTTCGGTATCGTCCGGATGTACTTGGGAGTAAAGACTCGTCCCGTACCAATCACTCTGCGTGTAATTCAATACGGGCGCGACAGAATCGGAAACATAGATGATTCTACCGCTGTCGCAGCTCACGACGAAAAGGAACCCATCGGCGGCCTCCAGGATCAAATGTTTCAGCTCTTGATCCGTTAAAAAGGACGGTTTGTACGCGTTGTCCGTCGCCGTGTTTCCGGTCCCTGAAATAGAATAAACGATCGTAGAAAATAAAAACGAACCTTGGACCTTTTGAAAGAACGAGGACATTGGCCTAATGAAAAAAAAAAAGAAAAAAAAAATGATCTCTCTACGAGAAGATCGAAGCGATCGGTTTGGTGCGATCGGCTTAGGTGCGATAACCCGATCGGACGGTAAGCAGCTCGCCGGAGGCTTCGACGAAGTGTATGTACGCGGGAAGACGAGCGAAAGAGAAAGAGAAAGAGAAAGAGAAAGAGAAAGAGAAAGAGAAAGAGAGAAAAGACGATGGTGGTACCAAAAACGAGGACGGGGCACCTCGCCAGCGGAGGTAACTATCGAGGTGCAAGATCGGAATTGCAAAGCGGATGGGATCCAAAGAGACGGGGGAGAGAGAGCCTCGCGATGCGATCTTTACCCCGATATACGGAGAAATTCCGGGAAGAGGTACTTTAACGACTTCCAAACAAGATCTATGGAAGACCCCCGGTGACCTTCGTTACCATTACTTTCCACGTGGCGAGCGTCGAGACGCCTACGGCTCTTTCCACGGAGATTCCACCGGCTCGTTTCTTCGCATCGAATCATCATCGGCTCGGACGTGAAAAGCTATCTCCCTTGCTTTCCTCCTTCCACAAGAATTCGACTCTTTAGTATCCACCCTTAAGGTTTTTTTCTGACGCGAATATAGAATATATATATGTATATATGTATATACCATCAATAGAATTTCGTAGCGAGGGCTCGAAAGAATTTGTTGGGATCGCAATTGATAAGAGCGGGTGGACTAGATGGTATCTCGTCCCCGTGAAGAGATGATGGGGAGGAGGAGGAGGAGGAGGAGGAGGAGGAGGAGGAGGAGGAGGAGGAGGAGTTGGTAGGTTGGATCGAAACGAATCGACGTAATCGTTCGAGAGCCGTTCGCGCGCGAGCCTTCGAACGGTTCTTTCACCGTCGTCGTTCGTCGGTAGACTTTTATCGCTACACGGCTCGTTAACAATCCGCAACCGGTGACGTAGAAGAAGAGAGAAGCGAGCGAGAGAGAGAGAGAGAGAGAGAGAGAGAGAGAGAAAAGGCTCGAAAGCGTTCTTCGACTTTCGTAGATATCTATGTACCAAGTGCATCGTGCATCGAACGGAGTTATGAGAGGAAGAGAGGAGAGGGTCGAGGAAGACGGCGTAAACGACCGTCGACACATCCCGGAGGCGATAGTCTTTCTCTCTCTCTCTCTCTCTCTCCCCTCCCTCTCTTTCGCTTGCTCAGGTAAAGAGAAAGAAGGAAAAAGATAGGGAACGAAAGGAGAGAGAGAGAGAGAGAGAGAGAGAGAGGTCCCCTCTCTATCTCTCTTTCTTTTTCTCTGCGTTAAGCAATTTGTATTCAGCGGTTCTCTTGTCGGGAAAGAGGAGAAGTGGCTATAAACAATGCGACGCACCACCAATACTTAGGTGGAATCACGGCACGCACACACCACGCCTATGCGTGTCCGAAGGTAAAGGGACAGCCGACGATGGAGCAACTCCACCCATTCTTACACCGGAAGCATATATCGCGCTTTCTGCATTCGATATGACCGTAGTACGACGACGAAACCATCCGTGAGTTACGCTCGTTCCGGTACCTCCAAGAGAAAGAGAGAAAAAGAGGCTCGACTTCTCTTCTCTTCTCTTCTCTTCTCTTTTCTCCCCCTCGACTTTCCCGATGATCTCGAGAATGCGCGTACGTACATCCTTTCTCGTTCTTCTTTTCTTTTCTTTTCGTTTCTTTTTTTTCGTTTTCTCCCGGATCAAAGTCCGCGATTACGTCGTTGACTTTGGGGTTGGCGCGTTACTTCTCCATCGAAGAAAATCATCGGAATCTGATTGGTCTCGTTCCACTTAGTCATATTAATGAACCGGATAAGGATCCGAATAAAATTTCTAATGGCAGCCCCACTCGCAAATCGGTTTCCAACTTCTCGAGGACTATAGATTAGTTGCCGTAATCGTTGAAGAGTTCGATAAGGAACAATGTAGTAGTTGGTTCTTAACGCGGAACGTGACGATTAAGTTACCATTGATGTTTGAATTATCCGGCACGGTCAACGAAATAACTTTCGGCAACGCGATCTTCGAGGTTGAACGAGCGCCGATTAAATTACATAGATACATGCGACTCTGACCGATACGAATCTCCCTTTTTCTCTATCTTTACGGTCATTGACTTTTAAAAACGCTTTGGTCACAAGTCCCACGAGATGAGTTGCATCACACTTTTTACGTATACATAATATTCATGCTTGTGGAGTGAATGATATTGCGCGCGCGCGCGAGCCAGCGCGTGAGCAAAATGTTAAAGTTTAACATTTATTAAACGCGCATGAAAGCAGTTGCCTTTTATAACGAAATATTATGGATATAAATAATAAATATAAATATGAATAATCGACTTACCTCTGAGAGCTTTCATATGTGCCACCGCCATCCTAAGTATAGTCAGTTTGTCCGGCTTCCTCGCAAGGGCCGAACAGGTCGGTACCATGTCCGAGAGTTCGGTGATGTAGGCGGTCATCTTGTTCCGCCGCCGCCTTTCTATCTCGCAATGATTCTCCCTGCAGTAAGTTGCAAAAAAAAACCAAGGTAATCGCATAGCTCGAGGAAATACCTTAGGTACATACTTTAGGGCGAAATATTAACGCGCTTAAGCGAATTCAAATGTAGGAGAGAACGCGATCGAGGAATCTATTTTCCAAAATGATGATCGTGTACGTACGTGTGTGTGATACGTGCGTCCGAGATCGATCGGGCCAATAAATTTTCCTCTACTATACGAAGTATAATAGTACGCGTAGTTCGTATAAGCGTTCGGATTCGACGAGGTTCACCCCCTGTTATTCTTTACCACGACGAGCGTGGAAACTACGAACCAGATTCTAGGATAAATCGACTGCCGAGGTAAGTTTTCCCTTTCATGAAAGAACGTAGATCGATCTCGGTAACGATTGTCGCCGCCGAGTAATCGTTCCGCGTGTGCTACCATTTAATTCGCGATTATTTTCAAGAAAGAAAGTTTGCGTGGGTGTTCGAGGTTGTGCGTGCGCGTGAAGAGATCGATTCTCTAAAACGACGACGACGGCGACGGCGACGGCGACGGCGTGGAAAATCAAAAAGGATTAATGTTCCAGTCGATGTTAAAGGATATTATCGTGGTTTAATCTCTTAAAAAAAACTTTGAGCGGACGGAGAAGAATATAAATGAAAATAAAAAAGAAAGGATAAGGATCTAGGAGCAAGAACATCCGGGAGTGTTCAAAGACACATAATAACGTGGGGAAGGTCCACGATGGGCGAATACACGCAAGAGAGAAGATCTTTCCTTTACGTCTCGTCGGGAGGTTCACGTGAATCCGTAACGCTCGTCGACATCTCCGTCCCGTCGTTGTTCCTTTCTTCGATTTCATTCTCTCTTTCTCTTTCTCTCACGGACATAAGAATAAATATCTATCTATCTATCTCTTTCTCTCTGTTAGAGGGCAGCGCTATTTAAAAGAGGCCACGGCGCTTAAAGCGCAAGTATAAAGCAGGCTACGTACGGTCCAGCGCGATGGAGGTTGCGAGCTATGGAAGGGCAAAAGGGAGGAAGAGCAGGAGGAGGAGGAGGAGGAGGAGGAGGAGGAAGAGGAGAGAAGGAACGCGATCCAAGGAGGAGGACGGAGAACTCCTGGGTCAGAGGTCAGACGCTCCGAAGTTGCTCGCTCGCTTCGTAGGTCCGGGCAAGCGGATTGACTATACGGGGTGTACCGATAATCGCGCGAGCACCAAACGATACCGTGCGAATGCCGTCTTGTCCGAGATCCTTATCTACCTCTTTCGGTACAAGTTTATCCTTCTTTTTTGGCCCTCTTTCTCGACGACACTATCGTTTCTTATTTATTCCCTCTATTTTTTTTCTTTCTTTCTTTTTTTCTTTTTCTTTCTTTTTTTTTCTTCTCCTTTCTTTACCAACGCGGAGCAACGGTCTGTGTGTCTACCCGGCGGAGGCTAGCCTCAACGCGCACGATCTTATCGCGAGAAACTTTTCGATAGCTCGTACCTCGAAATAACGCCGATATCCGTTATCGCGATTATTTATAATCTCTCGAATTCGTAGATCCGTAAACGAAACGATTACGTTACTCGTCAAATAAATATAGATATTCGATAAGAGGTAAGTTCGGTCGAACGCGTTTTCTCTTAACGTGGATTCAAATAAAAATACGGAATATAGCCTATGAGTTTGTTAACTTTTGTCCCGTAGCGTATGTCCGCCTTCCTCCTTCTCGATTACTGCCCCAAAGGCAGTAAATACGTTGCCGAGCAAAATTTATGGCGCGCCACGCTGCCGTCTCACGCGCGATTATAACATCTTCGTTTGAAAATGATTTAAGCGACAACGATCGTATTCGTTCTTCGTCCAGGAACAGCTCGCCTTCTCTTCTCCGTCGCGTTATTCTCGCCGCTCCGCGGCATCTTTTCTCTCCACTCCTCTCTTTCGGTCGATAAATATGCACCGAGTCGTAATAACGCGTATTACCCTCGACAAAATTCTGACCAAGTCTATCGAGTAGGCTTTACTCTTTCCCTTACTTTAGACGAAGTAGAACGACAAACAAAGTTATTCCGCGGTTTATCGCGAGACTCGTAATCGCGCGCCACCGAAAATGCAGGCTTTCTGTATTAATGCCGAGGTCGAGAAGAAAATACGACCGTGGACCTCGGCCGAGAGAGGAAAAGACGTGCCTGAGAAAGAGGGAGAGAAAAGATAGAGCGGAGAGGTATAAAGAGGAAAAGACGAGGAGGAGGAGGAGGAGAGACGGGCGCCTTGCGGCGGGAGGCAGTAATTGCGTTATTAACTTAAAAGTGAGGTTCTTGAGCGCGGCCGCTCGCTCGCTCGCTCGCTCGCTCGCTCGCTCGCTCGCTTGCTCGCTTATTCGCGCGCGCGACATCAGAGTCGTTGCGGATCGCTCGAGTCATGATTCTTTTTCCTTTCTTCTTCTTTTTTTTTTTTTTTTTAATAATTTTTTCTTTTTCCATCCTCTTTTCGACAAGACGATGTATGCGTGTTTGCGTATCTGCGAAATGACAGTAGAGATTGCTTACAGAAAGCGACTCCACCCAGTCGCACGCGATCGGAAAGGAGAAAAGTTGTAGAATAATATATCCTTTCTCTCTCTCTCTCTCTCTCTCCCTCTCTCTCTCTCTCTCGATTTCGTGGAAAATAAAAGGATACGCCAGAGATTAGAGAAGAGCGAATTTAGCGGCAAAGCCAAGTTTTAATATCACCGAGATAGATAGGAGCAAAGAGGCGAAGAATGGAATCGAGATAGAGCGCGGCGCGGACGAAGTTAAAGGACGGTGCTTGTATAAGTACCTTATGTTCCCACGCTGGAGCAGCCTCGAGGGCTTCCCATTCCGCTATCGGCTCACATTGGTAGGTATCATGTAGGTATGTATGTATCTTGGTACTTGAGGAGGCATGTACAGGGTGTACCGGTAGAACATATTGGGGCCACGATTTCGTGAGACGAATTAACAATGTCGGGAGCGGCTACCAGAAAGGTGTCCACACGTTACTCTCGCGGTCCCTTACACGCGACGACGAAAAACCGAACGAGATTCGATATATGCGTACAAGACAGATACCTTTCCTCCCGCTTCGAGGAGGAATCTCCGGCGCGAAGGGCAACGACAACATTTTAACGAGCCTACCGAACGAATCTTCTCGAGTCTGATACTCACCTCGCAAACCTCTCCTTGTCCTGCACATTGTCGTCCTCCAATCTTCTATATTTACATCCACTGGTATCATCCTCGTCCGACCTGAAACACCAAGAGAAGGAAATACCCGATTAAATTTCGCTTTTCCATCCGAGGATCATGATACACCGATGATACGCCTTTTATTCGATTCTTTTTTTTTTTCTCTTTGCAGGAAGCAACACGGATCGCGCCAATAGTGGGTATTCCAAGGTGTTTGTGCGTGTGCGTGTGCGTCTCTTTGTACGTACAGCTCTTCCACGCGCATATACGCGCAATGCGCCCGACGGTAGAAATATTATTAGAAATTCAAACGCACACGCGAACGCAAGGATAAAAAAAAAAAAAAACACACGGGGAAACTTTTTAACAAGGTATACGTATGCGCGGACATGGACGAATTTAATTCTCGATACGCGAGTCGCGAGCGTAGATACTTTTTACGAGATACCTTCGTGTGTGCGCGCGCGCGTGTGCGAGCGTGTGCGAGCGTGTGCGAGCGTTCGACGTCAAGAGATGCGTGGTTGTGCGATAAATTATTATACCGTTCGACGAGGAGACGAAGGAGAAAAACGAGTTCGCAAAAAAGGAAGGAATAGTCGCGCGAATAGTTGTCGCGTCATCGACGCGCGATACTATAATAGCTTCCGGATTACCAAACGCGCACTGCCCGATCCAAAATTGGCCTTCTGCTCTACTCAACCAAATCTGGATCACCTAACAGTAACAGCACGATCAAAATTCGACGCATGGAGATCGCCGAGTCCTATTCTACACGATCCTCGACAAATCGCCAATTAATTTCTTCCTTCCTCGGACCTATCCCTATCCCTGTGCCGTCGAGATTCGTTACGTTTCCTTTAATATTCATCACCCAAGACATGGGGTCTCGTAAAAGTATCCAACGAAAATAAATCGATCTATTCGCGGCAAGTGAATCCGTAAAGTTTGTTGATAAAAAAAAAAAAAAAAAAAGAAAAATATGAGAAGAATCGTCGAGAGAATTCCTCGCATCTTCGAAGGAAAGTTTCTTTACCTTTTCTTTCTCTCTTTCTCTCGACACATCGGGCCGTAATCGAAGAAACGCGAGAAGAATTGGAGCGAAATAATTCGGTTCGTCCCACTTTTTCCTTCCTTCCTGCGACATCACCGATTCGATAGCGATGCTGAAGCTTATTCGACGTTCAAGACCTCGTTACCGCTTACACCCGGAAGAATATGGCAAAGCCCATAAGGGTCGCTCGCTACAATACATGGAAAGATATCAGAAGAGAGAGAGAGAGAGGGGAGAGAAAGAGGTGATGGACTCGGAGCGCAAAAGAGGGCACCGTAAATCCGTCACCGCCGTCTCATTATCGGTATCGAAGCTCGTGTTCGTTCTACCGACGCCGGTATTAACCGCTCGCTAGAAAATTATGCTCTCGTTCGGCCTGGCGAGAAAGAGAGAGAGAGACAGAGAGAGAGAGAGAGAGAGAGAGAGAGAGAGAGAGAGAGAGAGAGAGAAAGAGAGAGAGAGATAGAGCGAGCCGGAGAGCTCATAGAAATCCGGCCGATCGTCAGTCTATTGCACCGGTGCTGCGCGCGGGTGATGTACGGTTCTGACCCTGAGCGAAAAAGCAAGATATCCCCTTACCGGTGCGCCCTCCTATCCCTACCACTTTTATTTTTTCCCCCACCACCGAACTCGCCATCGTGCTCTTTCTCTCGCTGTGGTGAACGCGCCATGCGGTGAAGCGCGATGCCTCCCTCTCTTCACCTTTCTCATACCGTGGAGAACTCCGGAGGACCCGGTAGACGAGGAAAGTGGGGGTGTAGGGCCCGCAGCGAGTGTATCCGGGTACCTCCGTACCCACCAGTCCTCCCTTCGCTCTCCTCCTCCTCCTCCTCCTCCTCCTTCTTCTTTGCAGCCCTCCAACGTACTTTCCTCTTCTTTTTCTTAGTCCCTTATGCGAAGAGAGAGAGAGAGAGAGAGAGAGAGAGAGAGAGAGAGAGAGAGAGAGAGAGAGAAGATGTACCCGGAGACTTATGGAGTACATAATGATGCGCCCCGCGGTATTATGTCGACTTAACAGATACGTATGAATCTTTCGTGAGAAAGAAGACGACTCGACGGCAAGTTTCTTTCGTCCGTAGAATCGGTCGATCGAATACGGATGAAAAGTTCGCAGAGTTTATGGCACTTTCTTCCCTTTTCTTTCATCGTACTACTCGTTAGCCCTGGCATTTATATCTTAGTACCCAATTCCAGAACGTGGCATTATAATCCGCGCCTTCGAATCGAAGAGAAAGTTTAAGCTTCAAAGCAGGTTCAACGCGGTGCTCCAATTGCGGCACCTTTCAGAAGGTTTTAGAAACGACCCGTGTTACGAGGAGCACGGAAGGCAAGCATTAAAAACTCTATCATTTTATTCTCGGCACCTACAAGTAAATCGCTCTTTCTTCTTCTTCTTCCTCTGCTCCTCCTGTCGTAACTTTGTAAAACGGTTTTGTTGTATCTCGAAATAACGACAATCGCGAACGCGTACCTTATCCGGATTTTAGGTAATAAATCATATGGTGAATACGAAAACCGGCTTCATATCACGTACGCGCCGAGTTATAAGATGGCCCGTGTCGTTATGCGAGACGTTTTTGCATCGCGTATGCACCGTCCGACGGAAAGAGAGGATTCTCGTGCTCCAACTTAGATCCAGAACGAAATTCGAACGATCAAATATCAATGGACTCGAGTTCGTCGTCGAGTCGCCAAACTTTTACTTCTCGCGAAATACTACTTTCCCAAAGAGAAATATCAATTATCGTTTATCATTTACCAATTACTCAACGTGACCTTTAGGGAATAGATTTTATCTAAACGAGCGCGCGATGGTTTACGTCGTAAACCATACACAAACTATGTAAAATTTCATTCGGAAAAAGACGAACGAAAGCAACGGCAGAGAAACGCAGATACGAGAATATTGATCCTGCACGACGCTAAATCAGCGATCGCAATAAACCATGACATCGATGGCCTATTACAAGCCTCGGAGAACGAGTTCATAACATCGACGGGTAGCCTCGGTTTACAATTCGACTGTACAACGGTCGAAATGGATTTGGTAGCGTATCGAAAATACGCTGACTGGCGATCCTTATTTTATTTACGATCGACGACGTCGACGACGATCGAGTTTGCGATCTTCGGATTACGGTTCTTCTATCCTCGACATTGAACGATTTCGTGGAAAAATTTGATCGATCTTTGGATAAATCATCGTACTTCTCGAAATATAAGAAAGGAACACCTTTTCCGTTTGCCAGTATTGCTCCATTTCTCCTGTTTTCGGTTCCTTCTTTCGTCAATTTCTATATATCCAAACAAAAGCCGTGGGAAAGCAAGTATTAGATCTTTATCTCGCGTGCGTCTAAACCGACTCTCTCATTGTAAAGAGTTGAACGAGGCTAGCTAAAGGCATACGGTGCCACGTTGTTTCATGTTTCGCCGTACGTATAAACGTACTTACGAAACGAAGAGTTAAACGATCGCTTTATTTTTTTTTTTTTTTGTTTTTCTTCTATTTCTTTCGACGAGCAGATTCCAAATGTCGGAATAGTATGGCTGGCCCGCCTAGTGGGCGGTAACGCTGATCTCACACGAGACAAACGCACGCTTTTACCGGCGGTAATTAGGCCTTCTAATTATCTCTTAAGACTTACGCCACTCGGCGATATACTCGGTGGACGTGCCTGTAAATGACCCGACGCGACGGTTCGGCGGCATTAAGAAAGAGATTAACGACCAAGTTTAAACGGTTCCGAGCGTTCCACCGAATGAGAATATTTCGAGTTTAATTAGCCGATCGGTAAATAATCTCACGTAAATAATTTTTATAAAGGCGAGACACGAAAAGTACCTGTCGATCTTTCTTCGAAGATGAAAAGTACCTTAGGAATATTTGCAAAATACGAGTGAGAGAGAGAGAGAGAGAGAGAGAATGCCACGTGATGTGGCACGCCGTGTCCAAGTTACGGTGGCGCCTTTTTGCATTTTTCCATTCGACTCAAGAGTCACGACTTGACCCCTCTATTCCTTCTCTTCCTCTTTGTAACCGTTGTCCAAGCTCGTCCTCGTACATTTGCGTTCGCCATTCCTTTACGTCCACGTGTGTTACATCTACCTTCTCTTCCTGTAGTCGTTTGGGACACTTGCACGTACATACGCACGTACATACGTACATACATACATACATACATACAAGCGACTCCGTCCTGCTGCCTTTCGAGAAGAGGAGAAGGAGCATCTACCGAGTGTACCTACGAAATGCGCGGTATTTTTCAGAAAGGTGTACCTCCTCGAGCGGAATCTCATCGATTTCTTCGTCGGGGATAATTGAAACGTTCCAATCCGAGGAATGCGCAAGAAACACCAATGGTATATAACGCCTTTACGCATCGAATCGCTCGATACAAATGTTTTCTCGGCTTAAATGCACTTTGGCGCTCAGTTAAAAGTTCAAGTTGAATAAGAAAAATTGCGAGTACCAAGCGGAGTAGTCGAGAGAGAACTCGATTCTTAGTGTCGTCGCGAGCGTGTTACGACACGCGTCCTTGAACGTCCAGTTATTTCAAGTAGCATTTAACTATATAATTATACAACGAATCATCGTATTTTAGCAGAGCTCACCCGTGGGGTCCGTTGAAGCAAAGCGACGGTAGAACGCGTTCTAAGTCGACGGAATGACGGCGCCGATTGCTAATCTTAAGACGTCTAAGCACGATGACGACGACTCTTGGTCGTTCATTGCTTTTATTTTCATTATCCTCGGCCAGGGGTGACGATGATACTCTCGCGATGTATACAGTGTCGCATATTAAAGCAAGATCAGAGCGAGGGGATTGGCGGCTTAGAGAAGGGGCGGTCCATCGGTCTCGAGAGCGGCTCGCGCGAGAGAACCTCTCTTTTCTCTGTCTCTCAGCTCTCTTATCCTCTCTCTCTCTCTCTCTCTCTCTCTCTCTGTTTTCTTTCTTCCTCCCCGACGATCTCTTATTGGTCACCGCCTCCACGATCGATCCTCGATCGCCGTCGCCTCCTAACAATCTTCTACGACTCGCGAGGGATTTATCACATTTCTTCGAATTCTTCGTCCTCGCGTTAACGTCGTAACCGTCCCATTTTCCTTCTCTACGAAACTAACCTAAAGAAGTAGAATAGGAACGGTGGTATATCGACGATAATTGCCATTCTCGAAGATAGTTGTCGTTCAAGTGTCGAGCCGAGTAGAAAAGCTTTAAACTCGTAATTGATCCCGATAGGAGAGAGAGAGAGAGAGAGATGAGAAGGAAGAAAAAGAATAGAGGGAAGAGTGTCGAGCGTTTCTTGCGGGTTAAAAGACGCGCGCGACCCTAGAACGGAACCAATCGGGAGGCCCGGCCGTTTTCACGCCTGAGAAAACCTTTATTGCTCAGGGCGTGTGTAACCTAGCTTGGAGCGGAAAGTCACGCGACTAAGGATACGAGGAAGAGGAAGCAAGAAATCCATCTAATTACGTTTACAACCGCGCAATCTATGCGCCCTCTAACGAGACCCTTTTCTTACTCTTCGTTAAAGACATTTTCTTTCTGGGCTGTTTCGAACCAATAAAATTTTTTTTTTTTTTTTTTTTTTTTTTATACGAATCATCGTGGTATAGCGCGCGCGCGCTCGCGCGTGCGTATTACCTAGATTTATTTATGCTCGCGATGAAACGCACAATCGTAAGTTAAGAGTCCGTGTCGCACGCGTATGACCTAAATATGGATTTAATATCAGACGAGTGTATGAGGCGTTACTAATGGAGGATTCATTATAAGGAAGATAATCCGACGACGTGGTCGAAGCCGTATCAAACTGAAAACGTACTTTCCATTTTGATCCATCCAGTTTAACGATTCCTTCCACCCGTGGAATGCCACTTATTTAACATAGGCGTTCGCGGGCGCAGTGATCGCGTGAAATAAATATATCTTTATCATTGCGATTTACATTTTTAGAGGTTAATGCACCAGAAATCACCCGTGCTCCCTTTAATTAGTCGTTATAATATAATATAATTAACGCTTCGCAGTGAGTTGTTAACGTGTAGAAATCAAAACACACCCGAGTTACGTACAGTGCGTAGGTATGCCTACCGACGATAATTGTACTGTATAAATGTACCGCGTGGAGATGATGGAGAGAGCAAACACACGATTTACATAGGACTTCCCGAAGAGAATGTAAAAAAGAGACGATATCGCGAGCGCGATCGCTGCTTAGAAAGAAGGCTACTACTACTCCGACTTGGAAATTCCCACTTCGAGCCAGTTGTCAAGAACATCTCGATGTAAACAAATAATATAGTCTGCCTTTTAAATGTTCGACATTCGTGTAGAAAAAGAAAAGAAAAAAAAAAAAAAAAAAAAAAAAAGAAAAAACAGAAAGAAAGAAAAAGGAATAAAAAAAAAAAGAAACAAAAGTTGAGTACAGAGTTAAGATTTTTAAATATACCCGCGAGAAATTGCATCTTGCGGATGCATCCCCGCATTTGCGGGAAAAAGAAACATGATCGAAGAAAGTTAGACTCGGTTAAATCTGAAATTATTTTCCATCTTCGTTTACAAGAAAATTACAGTCCGTCCTAAGTAGCAAAATCTCTCCGTAAACGTTGGGAGAGATCTTTTCCCGGTGTAACGATAAAACGGCGAAGAGGAACGGACGTAGATATGAAGTACGGGGTAAAGGAGTGTTTTGGATTTTTGGGTTTTACACGGCGGATTACGCAACAAGGTCGCGGTAATCGGCGCGTAAATGCGTGAACGGTCACAAATCTCTCCTACGTGACGAATTCCTCGACGAGTGGGTTTTGTTTCGTGCTCGCACGTTCGTTGCACGTGGTAGCGAGTAGAACGACCCGTGTAAACTCATCGTATTAGACACCCTGGCTACCCTTAATCTTCCTCCTTGTGTATTTTGCGGCTTGTTAGACGCGACGAGCCGCAAAGGAGACCAGGCCCGATGCACTTTATTAAACGTCAACTTTTCGTCCCGTCACTCCGATTATTTCATTATTGTTTCATAAAGCGTAGTTGTACGACGATTTCACACTAGAAATTGTACAATTAGATATCGATCGCTTTATTATTATACTTTTCTCCCTTTTGCGTTTCTTTCTTTCTTTCTTTTTTTTTTTTTTCTATTTACTTTCTTTTCAAAGATCCGCCTGCATCAACGTCGATCGCTTCTAAAGTCTCTTCTTTGGAAAGACTTAACGAGATCTTAAAAACGTATAACGAGCAGAGTTTGAAGCACGCGTTGGTTCGTTATAAGTAGACGATAAATGAAATCAGCGATCAGCGAGGCCAATGAAATATTCGCTGATAAATGTAATCTCTCGGGTATTGTACGTGCTCTCGTTTCTTCCTACGTAATACGGTCACTCTTGTACATGCATACATACGTACTTACGTACCGTACCGTACGTAATAATATACGAGCTGCGCCGTCATAACTATTTCTTCGCGCATATATGTATTTTTCTTGTGATCTCAATTTATTATCGTCGCGCGTGACCGCGCACTGCAATTCTGTTGTATGCATTTCACGATAACGTCAACTTTGTACCCGCTTTGTTATATTTTCGAGAAGATTATCGTTATCGCCGTTTCAATGGCTTACGCCAGAGTATCTTTTTCTTCAAGGTCGCCGAGGAAGCTCCTCCTTTTTTTTTTCCTTCGCCCGCTTCTTTTTTTCTTTCTTTCTTCTTCTTCTGTTTCCTTCTTTTCAACGGAGAATCACATTTTACGCGCGAAGAAAGTTTAAGTACGTATTTTACAATGAAATCGCGAATTGTATCGCTCGATTATAATCTACTCGTTGGTGTAAATAAAAAGTTGCTGACTTTGCAACAACGAAAACGTATGTTTGCCAAACAGCGATGATTGCACACCATAAGTTAATAATAATCTCTCGGTCGAATACGTATGCTTTTGTATGAAATGTTTATAACGTAAAGCGTAATCTGAAAACGCGACGTGAGAGCTCGCTTTTATTTTATTTTTTTTTTTTTTTTTACGGTTAATAAATATTCAGTTTATGCAAGGATACTTCTCGTTATCGATTCACCGTTCTCGTGCTTTTGAGGCGCGCGGAAGGATCGGATTGGCTTGACGAGAATTCGCAGTCTTTTTTACGACAAGCTCGACGATAATAGAGCTATCTAGATTCACGGCCGACTCCTGTATTTTTCACGTGGACACGGAACATGTGCGTTCCGCGTATCGTTGCCTTTTGCTTCGGAATATTTGAATCCCGATAATATGCGATAGGTGCGAGATAACGTATCGATGAAAAATCGAGAAATCGAAAAATTTCTTGGAAATTAGGAAATAATCATTGCGAAAGAAGAATTTTCATCGCACTTAGATAAACCGGCATGGTACTTTAGAATCATGACGTAGAAAAGTTTTAATGAGTTTCCTCGATTTCATCGTAAAAGCGGTCTCGAAAACTTTCCGAGCTTGTTTGCAAAATAGATTCATAAAATGATTACTTTTTATTGCATCTTGCAGAATACGGAATTACTCGAGGTAAATTAAGGTTAAAATACAATCGGCAGAAATAAGTCACAATAAGTTGAATCGACATAAGTAATCTTCGAAACGATCCGCAAATTTCTTCCGCTTGTCGACGGTCCGAGCGAAAGGCGAATCCGTAAGTACACCGCAAGCCTCTCAATTTCAATAAGCAATCGTAAGTACTTCGGTCACGACTCTCGATAACTAGATTGTTTCAGGCGAAGAACTCGGTCTCGAGTTCTTTCAATGATCGCTACGGAATAGACGATCTTTGACGATTCGAGAAGAAATCGTGCCTGTGGACGAAACCTTTACGGATAACCCTTAACATTGCATTTTTCTCGAGCTTCTTAATAAATGATTTTTTCTTTTTTTTTTTTTTTTTCACGAATGCACGAACTCGCGCCTGGCTACTATCGTGCAGCTACTTCGCATACTCGCGCGCCCGCCAAATTTCAACGTAAAGATCTTAAACCGCTTTTTAACTTTTAATCGTACTTCGATTCTTTCTCACGGCAATCACAATGCCCGTTCTCACTATTCTTATTAAAGCGACAATTGCTTGTCCGTTAACGTGCATACCGCGTAATTACCGAGATACTTCATAATCATCAATATACGTAATTCGTTCTACGTAACTCGTGCCATACGTAATCGTCCCTGTCTCACGTTCATCGTCACTTTCGACGTACCGATCTTCGCGATAAAGAAAAAGGATAAATATTCGAGCGAACTCTCTCTCTCTCTCTCTCTCTCTCCCTCTCTTTCCCCCCCCCCCCTGTGGACGGCGTCCATCGATTCAACGTGCATGTCCAGTCTACCGCAAAAACCGCGTGCTATTTAAAAGTCCCAACCTTTCCCACGATTCTCCGCACGTTTATATGTACACGAGACGCGGGATCCTTTCGTCGAGAGCTTAAAACCCGCTTTGATATCAAAAGGGCCGACTTTTAACATCCCCCGGGAAAGCGATTTTAGTAGACCGACGATGTCGGTTTCGTGCTCCGAGGAGGCAGAAGATGATCTCGAGACGATGATCCAGCGTGGCTGGAAAGAAGTTTTGCTCGAAACGCGATACTCATCTTCTTCTCTCTTCTGGGAGAGAGAGAGAGAGAGAGAGAGAGAGAGAGAGAGAGAGGCAAAGGGATAAAAAAAGAAAAAAGAAAACGGTTAGAGGCGCGTGGGAGACGAAGATTTACCTCCGTGTTTTCGACTGCTGCTGAGAGTCCGCGTGCGTCTGTTGTATGTGATGAGGCGATAGGTTGGGCCCGTAAGACAGAAGCTGACTTCCGCCGGTGGGGCAAGCGGCTGGCGGCGGTGGGGGTGGTGGGCCCAATTGGTAACTCACGCCGGAACCCGAGGGAGCATAGTGCGAGGGCCCAGGTCCCGGGCCCAAACCGACCCCATACCCTGCACCTCCCGTACCACCCCCGTACATACCACTGCCACCGGGATATTCTATTTTGACGGCCTGTCTTCCACGATTTCGATCGATCCAAAAGACCCTCCAACGATCTCCTTGTCGTTAACTCATCTTATTCCGATTATCCCTCTTTACAAGGACATATCGTTCCTTCTCCGATGCCCCCCGATTCTATTATGACCCTTCGGTTAGATCAATAGAGACTTTGCAAAGTTATATCCCACATATGTTTGCTGGCGCACCGGACACCTGTTACACGCTCGAGAAGACACGCGCGTGCGTTCTCTCGATAGGAGTTTTGCGATATCCTACGCGACGGCCGAAGGGTGCTCCGCAGGAAGTCGTAATATCAAAGCGCCAGCTAACTCGGATTCTCTTCCCTTTTCCGAAATATCTTTCGATTTCCCGTATAAACGGTTCCCGGAATTTTCCCACTTAAAAACTTTGTCTTCCACCGATCCTTCGATCGATTTTTGCCTTCCCAGCTCGAATTCGGATGATAAATTAATCCTTCAAATATTTCGAGCGTTGTGTCTCTTTCCAAGGATCTTCAAGGACAAAACAAACTTTTTCTTTTCTTTTCTTCTTTCTATTTTTTTTTTTTTTTTTTTTTTATTTTGAACGAGGATTCTCTCTCCGACAGGACTACTTGCACGATATTATCGTTGCGACCTTTCGACCTTGGCTGTAATGACTCTCATTATTGCGAGCCGTGGCTTACGACCAATATTGCATGAATTTCTTCCATTTCAAGCCAATAGCTACGGCGGCCGAATTTAGGTGTAAATCATTCTACGCTATTACCACTTTTCTCACATTCGATTCGCAATTATCGTCCTTGTTTCGCGAAAATTTCATGGTCAACTTGGTATCAATGTTTTTTCGGCAAAATATGAATTTGCTTGAAAAGAACGTTCGTCGATCCGGATCGATTCGCGCAACGACGTCGAGTCGCTTTCGACACTGACAATTTTGATGCCGATTTCGAAACGGCTAATATTCGGTCGCTTTCGCAAAAGAATATCGACGGTTCGACTTTAAACGATGCTTAAAACGATATTCGTCGGAGAACAATTCTGTAGGATTTCAAAGTTCTTCTTTATTCTTGGTTCGAAACTCCTGGCGAATTACGTCCGAGCTTATAGCAGCTATTCTTCCACCACTTCATTCTACAACCACTTTCAACGAACTCACGAGGGAAGCTCACCAAAGATCTGTCGTTTCACCGTCGAGCCAATGCAAAGCTCTACCAAATGTTTATATCGAAGAAGGTAAGACATGAAAGAGGGGGAAGAGAAAAAGAGATGGAGGAAGAGCAAGAGTGGAATAAGGAGAAGGAGAGTGACTGAGTGACTGAGCGAGTGAAAGAGTGAGAGAGTGAGAGAGAGAGAGAGAGAGAGAGAGAGAGAGAGAGAGAGAGAGAGAGAAAAGGAGAAACTTTCGCGTCGACGGAATTTGAGTTTTCCGTTGTAATCGTAAATCCCGGATCTACTTAGACGAGGGCGCGAGACGCGCGTCGTTTAAACTTGGCACGAGGCATCGCAAGCGACGAGGAATACGACGGAGCGAACACGTTGAGATGATTGGAGTTGGATGATTTCGTTCAAAGCATTCGCTTGGATCGACCTCTTCGATCGCGATCGAACTAAGAACGCGCGACGTTCATTCGGATGGCAACGACAACGAGGAGGGAACGCGGAAGAAACACTGACGTAAGAGCGGACGTACGAACGTACGAACGTACGAACGGACGGACGGACGGACGGACGGACGGACGAGGAATCTACCGAGAAAGATCTATCGGAGATCTACCGCCGAGAGATCGACCGAGAGATCGAGGGACGGATGGGTCGTCGACTAGTCACCACCCACAACTCGCCAGTGACTGATTCCACCATAGCCGTATAATGTGCCGCCGTGGTATACCCCGGTAAGGACTATCACTTCTCCCACCAGAGAGCGGAACAGCCACCGTATAAAGCACGACTTTTAACCGGGATGCCTTCGTCCCTCCTGGTGGTAGCAACGGAACGAACGCGCCTTCTCTCTCCGTAACGATGACCCCTCCTCGCACGCTTCTTTTCTTTTACGTATTCCCCCGACTCTACCTTTTCTTTTCCTCCTACCCGACACGATCCTACGAAATTATCGGCTCTACGTTTATAGCGCTTTAACGTTCCAACGAATCTATCGACTATCGCGCGTTCTTCTTCTTCTTTTACTTATTCTTCTTCTTCTTCTTCTTTCGCCTAGGCTCGACAAATTTTTTTTCCCTATATCCATATCGAATAAAAACAAAAATATCAATATCGCAACGTCGGATAGTTCCTTCGTACGAAGTCAACCGAGTTTACCAGATCGGAACGATTCGGAACGAACGTGGAAAAATATTTTCAAGAATAAAGGCCTGCTACCGCTAAGGTAAAAGTCTACGACGATTACGATAACGAAACGTTTCTTGCACGATGTCGCAATAAAACACCGACGGTGTAAAGAAATATTACCAAGAGGTGCTAACATTGTCCGACGATGAATTACTTGCCGCGTAGCAAACATCCTTATTTTGGTCGGTCGATCTTCGTGAAATCTTACAAAAAAATAATTTATGACTCGGTCATATCGTTCTAAAGCTTTGTCCGATCTATCTATTTTTTCTCTTTGTTGCCAATCAGAACTTTTTATTTTTATTGTTGCTTCTAATCGAACATTTCGAAGCCCACAAAATCTTTTAGCTTGGCCATCTTGTCGGATGTAGATAGTAAAGATCGATAAAACATTTTAGATCTCCATTATCGATCATTATCGCTGCACGTTTCGATTAGGTTGCAAAAATATAATCGCCGTATCACGTACAAATGTGACCGTTCGAAAAATACGTTGTGATGTAGATATTAGAACTAATTATTAGAATTATCGAGTGTACGTGTACTTAGTCGTAAAGCACGTAAATACATTTTAGTAGATATTATATCACTTAATATTATCACAAGCTTTTGAAATGAATTGAGTTATTTATCTATATATATACATACATACATACATACATATATATATATATATATATATATATATATATATAGCCGGAAAGAGATATTTTGGACTTATAACATCAATTACAAGGTAATAATACAACTTTGCTAGTTAAAAGCAATATATAATAGATAACATCTAATTCGATAACATATCCGGTATGTTTCGGTAAACGACAAATTTCTTGCGCGTCTTTAATATTATTATATATATTATAAAATGTAATTATTCAAAGTCACATTAGAAATATATCAGTATTTGGAAATTTTCAATATTTTTACTTACCCTATGTGAATAGAACCGCACTTCTGCGCCATTTTACTCTGATCACTCCCTGTAATTATAGAAAACTTAATTAACTTGCTTATTAAATTCGTTTGTAAATTAAGTAACATCGAGTCATTTGGGACAAACGTAAAGTACATAAATATTTCCTTATATGTAATCGTATAACTCTTACTGCTATACCGATATAACTTCATATACTTTATTAGACGCAATGCAACGAGTACATAAGAAGAACAGAAGCTTAGAAAGCTTTATATCTTAAAAACTTATTCGCGTATAACCTAGGTAAATTAGATTTGTCACAAATTAAATTCATCTTTCTATTGATATAAATTAATATGATAACATGCTCAAATTAATATGAATTATCGAAGCAAGTCTTTCGAACATTGATAAGATGGTATTTTATAAACAATGAGACATTGTACGGTATCTAATAGCATACAGAAAGTTTTGGAGAAATAAATACTTTGATTAGGGTACGAATAAAAGAATTTGTACGAGCTATATACGAAGGATTAATTACTGTACATGTTTTACGATAAATATAAGCATCCTGTTGAAACAACTGGAGACATAACATACGACGAATATGCTCATTTTGAAAAATCAAACGATTATATACTTTATAATGCATCAAATTGAAACGTAACAGGACGACGAAAGTGGACGAACATAATTTTGGTTAAAACGTATTTCATGTATTTCTCATACAAGTTAGAGAAACTATGTTAGGAAAAGCATGGAGAGCGTCAAACATTGCGATAGACGACGTTTACCTGGTATAGAATGAGCGATCGTGGATACAGTAGTGAACATCCAGTTTGAATTTTTTCCTTACACCGTTTGTACAAAATATCTGGACTACAGCCAATCGTTTTTGAGAATATTACTCGGCTCCTACACTCCACTAATATCAAAACTGGGTGTTTACACTCAGCAGTCGCGCCATTTTGAAGTTTTATTCGGGAATTTTATTTTTGCTTGGACCTCTGAATACGATTTCAATGGAAGGAAAATTTCGTCGAATGGGGCGCTATCTACCGGTACATCGATGCAAACATACATTCCTGTTAAAATGAAGTCGTCATTCCGTTGATATGACAGAACTCGAGAATAATAATAATTAGTTCCAGAAATATATTTAACGAAGATCAAAGTAATTAAGGTTGCAAGGAACTTATGGATCAGAAATTAATTAGCAGACTAGAGATTTAAAGATGAGAAATAAAATAATTATGCCGTTCGTTGATGGATAGGACATAATGTTTTAAATATTATAAGAATATTATAAGAATAATGGTATTATTTATAAATGGATATAACTTCAATACCTATAATTCCTATCGTGGTTTGTGTATAATTCCAATAAAATATCTTTAGTATCCAAGGTAATAATTTACCTCGTTAGCGCGCGAATAATAAAACATGATGGCTGCTATATGATTGGTCGTTGAATTTTATGCCGATAACTACGTGAGTAGGAGAATATGGTTAAAATTGATTCATCCCATAATTTTGAAGTTTCGCAATATTATATTTCGATTATTTATAAAGACTCTCTCTCTCTCTCTCTTTTTTCATTGATAGGTCACAAATCGAAATTCTAGATTATTATTTTCGCCATCATTATTTATAATAATAATAATTATTATTATTATTATTGTTACTATTCACCATTTCTGTAAAATTATTATCATATTTTACTGTCACTAGAGTGACACACTACACGATATTTACTCGATTAAATTTTTTAATGGATTACGTCGAATATTTCGACGCTTTATTAGTTCCATTACCAGCTATTATTGCTAGTTCATAAGCCATGGCACCACATTTGAAATTCGCTCCTGCTAATTAAACGTAATCCCGAAATATCTTTTGAAAATAAACATTTATAAATAATTGTACGATTTTTGATATCATAATCTATTAGTATAGATTCATAAACCATGTTCATGAAAGTACATATTATATCGAAAATATTTCACAGTTTAAATAAATATGTAGTATCAGAGGGAATGAATTATTTATATTGTCAAGTAACTTCCAAACAGGCTAGGTCAACTTTTTTTTGTCAATGTCTCATGAAAAACTGACTTCTTGTCAACAAGGATAACCAAAAGATAACAAGAAATACATTCGAAGAAGTACCTCCCTCGCATACATATTATCAACAATTTATTATCAATATAAGAATAATTGAAAGTTCTGTGAAAAGTGCAAAATCCAGTGCTGTGGTTTTCCATACCGAACGTGTCAAAATCATTTAGTACATTGTAGATATACATACATTGTTATTACTTGATACGATGGAAGATGAAATTATTACGTTAATTCTTGGAAATGTTCCCTTTAAAGTCGATAAAAAAAAACTTATTAATAAAAGTCATTATTTTGATTGCCTCTTCTCTCCAAATTTTTACGATTCGCGAAACAAAGAGCATATTATAAATTATGATATTGGTTTGTCTACCTTACAGGTTAATATATAGTTTCTACGTATAATATTTAATTCATTGTTCGTTATTTGTTCATCATTTATCAGCTGAGATTATTTTCTTTCTTAGAATTTTATCGAATGGATTCATGACGATGAGAAAGTAGTAATTGAACTTAGTTATTTCATTAAATCTTCCATGGTGAAGTATAAAACAGATAATTTTATAGATCTTTTAAATTTATTACAATTGGCTGTACTTTTCATGGCTGACGATTTAATAAGCGATATAACCGATACTATCATAATATATTGGTTGAATCCAGAAAAGGTAATTGATGTCTGGTTATTGGCACAAGAGTTGGCTATAAGTTTATTGACTGATGTCTGTTTGTCAGTATGCTTAGATCGTTTTATGGATTTACCCATTAGTTCTTTGATCGAGTTACCTATTAAGAATCTCAAACAGTTAATTGAAAATATTAATGTTAGGTCAACGACAAAATATTCGCATTATATATTGCACGAATGGATGGATCGTAATACAGTAAGTTCATTATTTACTTGTATACCTTCTATTTATAAATTTTATAGGGAGGAATATTGTTTTTTTTTTTTTTCTTTTTTTTAATGGATTTATTCAGGCTTCTACGCTTAATAATAACGTAATAAATATACCATTGAAAAGAAACTCTAAATTTATACAATATATGATTGGATATAAATTAGAAAATCCTAGTAATAAGAAAGGATATATTTATTGTTGGGATGGCATTCAGTTATCCGAGTTAGTAGAATTGAAATATCTAAAATGTTTTGGAAGGGATCTAATAGGTTTACAAGTTACCGGCAGAGGTATGTAAATTAGAAAAATGATAAAATATGTTCTAAGAAATATTTCCTTATATATCCGTGCAATTTACCTTATCTTTCTTCAGGATTTAGTATATATCTTGTCGGCGGAGAGTATGGTTTAGGAACTGGTCAATTTAATCAAATAATTTGGCGATATTGCCTTATATCTAAAAAATGGTATTATTTTGCAAGGTGAATGATCATATTGTAAACTCCATAGTGTTATCATTATTTGCTTTTACTTTCTAATATATATGTTTTTAGACTTCCTAGCCCAAGAAGACATATGATTGCTGGATTTTTAGGTAATTGTTTAATTGTGGTGGGTGGTGTAGGACGTCATCGTTTAAAACTATCGTCAGTTGATATGTTGAATATACATACAGGTAAATTAAGTTATTAAATAAATATATATACACGTGTGTGTGTGTGTGCATGCATCATGTTTTACAATGCATCAAATGGATATTTGTAGGTGAATGGACAAAAACTGCAGATGTACCTGAAAGTTTTACCGAAGTGCCCCATTATACTATAATGAGAAAAAAATTATTTTTGTTGAGATCGTCTCTTTATATATTCTATCCTAAACTTGAATCATGGAAGACTATTATCTTAGAGAATATTCCTTTGCCTATAGCACATCATTTTATGGCATATGGACTCGTAATATTTATGATCAGTAAGTAAGAAAATTGGAGATATACAACGTGTATGAAAATAAAAATTAATCACTAATATGAAATAATACTCGTAGGATACGATGAAACAGTTTTGTCCAGAATCAGTAATATACAAGAAAAAATATGTGATGACTGCTTAAAATTGTACAAAGATCATGCAATGATACATACTATGAGCGATGTGTATCCGTCAATAGGTTTATTCATTCCTGGCATAGGTTTTTTATCAATATTATCCAAAAAATGTCAATCGTGTAGTTATGCATATTTACAAACGGATGATAAAACAAGAAACGATCCACAGGAACTGATTTTAGATCCTAGGCTAGGAAGTTTTTATACAATTGATCCAAAAACATTGTGCGAGGTAACCACATTAGGTAACTTGTAATATACTTTTTTATTATAATTAATTCTTTAACACCAATGTTAAGTTTACCTTTGGTTAAAAAGTAGATAAGATATGAGAATTATTTTGATTATAACAATCATTATGAAGGAATATAAAAAGATAGAAAGTTCTCTTAGAAATATTCACAAATAAAAATAAATGTTAATAATATTTTTTAATCATAAGTTTTTTATTTATCATAAATTTTGTAATGGAAGCAGTCTTCAAACAAGTATAACACGACAGTGCGTTCGATTATATGGAATAAAGAAGTATGTTTTGGCAATGCCATTACAAGTTAACGCATTCCGATAAAATTATTTCGTTGTTTAGGTGACTAGAGGATGCTGGCCATTTTATCGGAATTAATAACTCATCCAGGCATATCGATGTCAGACTGCCTCTACGCACCGTTGTGTACTTACAGTATGCTAAATCGTGTGTACAGCGAAGCTCATATTAGCGTATAGGTTGCGCGTGCTATCCTTGATGTTTGACGCGTTTATTTGTTTACGTTTAAATGACAATTTATGCGACATGACAAGCACACAGAAAAAAAAAAAAACACAATGTATGTTTTTTTAACAATTTACGTATAACGAATAACGACTGTATCGTGATCTTGACAATGTGATTTATTTGCAGGCTAAGTATTTTAAACGCGATGATGTATCACGTACGATAGAACCTCGTTTATACGAAAATTTGCGTTATCTTAATGCTCCCTCGCCCGAAAACCTTGATGTCCCTTCCCCTCCCCCGCTCCCTATTTCGTACAACCGAGGTTCTACCGTATTTCGGAATTTTGTCTGCTTTACGTTTTTTTCCGTGTACATTAACGGTATTTTTTTTCTTTTCACATTTCGTGTATCCCCGTATAGATCATTATAATTGATGAAAAATATTCACGTTCATTCAGAAAGCATTCTAAATTGAATATTGCAGACGTATATTAAAACTGATTTCTAAAAAAAAAAAAAAAAGAGACCGTAATATAAATTGTTGTAAAAGTAATAATTTTGAGTTTAGAGATCGCCGGGATTAGTGACGTTTAGAGCAAAGGCTGCATTAGTTTCGCCTTTTTTGCCAATTGCACGTGCTATGTATTGTCCCACGTCACTAGCCGTACATGCCTTAATACCTAGTTCAAACGATTTATCGCCGTCTGAACTGAAAGAGTATTTGCTGCTGGTCTCAGGGAGCGCCTTACCATCCTTCAACCAAGTTACTGTAGAAATAAGATAACGATATTATTGCATATTAATTTAAACATAATACAATCTTATATGAATATTTATATAAATTTATATTTCCCTTTATAATTTTTCACGTCTCTTTTGTATGATACAAAAAAAAAAAAAAAAAAAAGAAAAAACAAATAAATAACTTTCTTTTCCAATAATCTATGAAAGAATTCAAACTAACGATATTCTATAAACATATTTTTTCTTACCTTTCAAGGGCGCAGTTTCAGTCTTGCATGTGAAAGTAACTGTTTCACCTTCGCTCACGGTTGCTGATTGTGGGAATGTTGTGAAGACCGGGCTCTTGGGTTCCTCGTTGGGTACTAAACGAGACACGTCGACGTTACATTTTGCACGAAAAATCTACTACACGTGCGTTTCAATGCACCGATATAAAAGAAATCTGAAAAAAATTTCTTACCGAGGACATTCAATGTACACGACGAGAAACTTTCTCCCGCATCATTGAATGCTTCACACGTGTAAGTGCCAGAATCTTCTGGGAAGATTTCAGCAATATTTAATTTGTAAATATTAGCCTCACTCGTATACTGGAAGTCTTTGCTAGGCTTGATTTCTTTGTTATTATGAAGCCAGACCACATCAAATTTCTTTGCACCAATAATTCGACAACTGAGCGTCACGGCCTCTCCGTCCTTGACAAACATACTCGTCAGATGATCTACAATTTTTGGTGGTTTATCGTCGCTCTTCTTTTTGGCCGTTGCATGTTCCATTGCTAAAAACAAGATAGAAATTAAATGACAAATTTTTGGTTTAAATTCTTCAATATCGTTTCGACTAGGACGATACGCTTTACTCACGTTTCACAGTTAATTTGCAAGATGTCGTAGATGTTCCAAGGCTATTGGTTGCCTTGCAAACGTATTCGCCTTCATCCTCGGGGAATACTTCATTAATAGTAAGAGTCGCAGTACCAGCTTTGTATTTCAAATCAACAATCTCGGAGGAGTTTACGGTCTATAGAATCGAATTAGAAAAATATACTTTCACTTTAAAGAATATTATTGACAATAACGTAATTGTATTATCCGTATAAAAATTATACTAACTTTGCCATTTTTCAGCCAAGTTATTTGTGGTTCTGGATCGCCATCAACTTTAACAGCGAGTTCCAGCTGTTCTCCATCGTTAATCGTAAGATCATTTAATTTCTTTGTGAATTCCGGTGGTTTCATACTATCATCCGGTGGATCTACAAAGATATTACTCGAGTGTAACTTTTTCAAAGATTACCTTATAATCTAGGATACCTACAAGCAAGTTCCTTAGTAGTGTTTCTAGACCGAGATGGGCTACCTGTTGCATCCAATTTACTTCCGTATTTTTTACCATTACGTTTATCCGACGAAGACTCGGTTGTAGCCTACAAATGAGCATTAATAGAGATGTCATCTCTATAGAAATTGTTTGTACGATCGTATGTAAGATTCATTTTTGAATTCGCATTTTAACGAGCTTACTTTATAAGATGAGGAACTCGAGGAATTCAGTTTGGTAGTTGAACTATTGTAATTGTGCGATGATGTACTCGAATGACCTTGCGTAGTGGTAGAACTGTAGCCGCTGTAACCACTGGCTTTGTGAACGGTTACGATAGGTGGTGGTGCAGGTTTCAGCGGTTGCTCGATAAACCTCCGATCTAAAGATAAGTACTCGGTATCAGGGCTCGTGTATTTTTTCGTTACTATAGTAATCAATATGCTTTTGCAGCATGCTCTACACGCATTTTTGTATGCATTCACAATATGACATATTTGCAGGAATTTTGTTTATTTTGCAGCGTCTCTACGAGTAAAAACAAACTGGATAGAACCATGGAATAAACTAATAGTTGCTAGAGAATTGGAAGGTATCCGTTGAAAAGTTACATACTAGCTTGATGATTTTTATGCGTGTCCGTCGCTAAAGGAATAATACAAATTACGTTTGATAGATTTCTAAAACCTGATTCGTAATTTCAATGAAAAAATAATTATGCCGTTTGTATAAAGTTTAAATTTCGATCACATTTAAACGAGTGATATCGCCATAAACACGTACGTATACGTAAACGCATACGCTTTGCGATACGATTACATCTTCCAATCCTTCAAAACATACACTGGGTGACAAATGGAAAATAGCTGGATAACTTTGCCGATACGAACAAAATACATGCAAAAAGATCGCATTTGAGTGTTCAAATTAAATCTACTTATGGACAAATAATCGTAATGAGGGAATGATCGACAATTATTTGGGAGAGAGAGAGAGAGAGACGGAATTAAATCTTGATACTTTCACATAGAAGATCGTTCGAATCGTTCAACATGAGGATCGAATCGTGGGGAAACTATGGAACAATCATATACTTGGTGACATTCACAAAAGACATTTCTAAATGAATTTTTATATAAAGAAATGACACTGCGACGTACTAATTTTTCTTTTAGGATTATGAAAAATGTTTCGTACAATTTAAAAGAATATGTTAATTTTTTTGCCAATGTAAAAAGAAAAATTCATAAAACCAAATAAACCACTGAAGCTATTGCCTCATAGTGTTTTTGGTAGTTTTTTTTTTTTTTTTCAACTTAATATATTTTTATAATATAATTCATATTGAATTTTAAAATACATTGTAATAAAATTATCAAGATTTCCGTTCAAGTGTTCAAGACTTCTTATTCCATACAATCGTTTCATCAAATAGACAGTTAAGGGTTTTCGGCAATCTCTCATTTGTCACTCCATAGATAGCAAAGGATCAAAGGGGATAAAAATAAGGGGAGTCACGCTCAAGCGGCTCTACCTCCGGAATGTAGGAGGTCGTGTGCTAATTTACATTGCTCCTCTGTTTCTCCAGTTCCTACAAATAAATATTTAATCAGATTTCGTAATAAACATACGTATAATTTAACGATTTATCGATTCACGTGGCGAAGTACCGTTACTTCGATCGTCGTTCCATCGTTACCCATAGCCCATATTTTCCGTCATTTTTCTTTATTTCTTTTTCTTTCCAAACTTACCTTCCACAATAACGACACAGCTCGTTTCATCCTTGCCATGAATGTTTGTCGCTACGCAGCGATACTTGCCACTGTCTTCCGGCTTACAATCTATAATCTCCATAGTGACGACACCGTCCGCGTGTGTCATCGAATAATGATGTTTAGACAATTCCTCCCTATCTCTGTACCATTTCACGGTTGGCGGTGGATTTCCAGCTAGACAACAAAGTAGCTTGCACGTTTGTCTGACTTGAATTACACGTGGCCTCAATAAGAAGGTAAAGTTTGGAGCCGATTCGATCGTTTCCATCCATACGTTATAACCAAGCGGTTCTCGTCTGCGCACAGGATGCAATTCTGGTCTGTATTTTGGAATTTCTATGGGCAGTGCTGCAACAAAATTGATCGTACGATCAATATATTAATCCTACGAAAGAACCATTATTAACGTGGTAACGAGTCGCGATAATACTTTGATCGTAACGTTATTTCGATCTTGGATTGAAACTTACGTTGTACGTTAAGGAAGACAACTTCTTCTCTGTAACCGTAATGATTCTCGGCACGTATCACGTATTCTCCTCTATCCTCCAGCTTAACTCTGTTAATGATGAAAGTGTAGTCGTCTCCGTGATAACGTTTCATGAATTTAACGGACTGTCGAAGTTCTTGATTATTGTGGAACCACGTTAAAACGGGAGAAGCGATGGCGATTACTCGACAAGTGAACTTAACGCTTTGTCCCTCGTACGCGAACGCGCTTGTAGGCTTGATGACAAATCTAGGTGCAGCCTGTCGGCGATCTAGAAATAATATGCGTTAATCGATTTTTTATTCTATATAACGAATCCATAGAAAGTTACTAAGGATCGTCGAAGAAAATTTACCGAACGAAGAGTCATAGATCTTGTATTTTTCTATCAATAATTTTCTAAGCGAGGAATATTCGGCTAGCCGGCCGATGGGTAGAACGTATTTATCCCAGTTCTCGTATTTGGCACGTAATTTGTCTCTGAAGCTAAGGTATCGGCTACTGGATATGACATTGGTACGATCACTATGATCGCCGGTTAACCACGGATGAAGAAGGCACTCGTGAGCGGTCATGCGCTTCCTACACAATATAATGTCAAAGATCGAACAAATTCACTTTGCTATTCGTTGATTAAATTATTGTAGGTTTAAGCGAATCCACTCACTCTTTATTCTTAACGAGTAATCGTCTGATGAAGTCTTTGCCTTCCTCCGACACGTCCCGGAACGCTTCTTCGTCGAAGTCCCAATCGCAGGCCTTTACGTTTTTCAACGTTTCGATGTCGTTGTCACCGGCGAACGGCGAGAGACCACTCAAACTTTTCAATCCAAAATAAATGTAATTTTTATATGTAAAAGAAATATACGACCAAATAAAAAAGAAAAAAAAATACACACACTTTACCCGTTCGTATCTTAAGACTTTTAATTATTTGGTATTATAATTAATAAAGAGTTAAAGAATCGGGAATATCGAAATCGTCTACTCACAGGACGTACGCCAGTACACCGCAGGCCCACATATCCGTATAGAAACCGACCGGTTCGCGTTCGACAATTTCAGGAGCTGCGAACTCAGCCGTACCTGTACTGATCTTTACGACTTCGTTGGGATCTAGTCTGGTAGCTAAACCAAAGTCGATCAGTTTCACGTTCGTGCTATTGCGCGTTTGACACATGATGTTTTCTGGCTTGATGTCTGGAAAATAACGTTAACGTACGAGATTATCTTCCGTTATTCCTAGAGCATTTCAATTCGTTTCTGCGATACAAATTTTTTTTTTTTTTTTTTTTAATTACGAACGAAACAACAAAATTCTCTTTCTCTCTCTCATACGAACCAAGGTGTATGATGTTCTTCTCGTGCATGTGTTTGACACCCTCGCAAATCTGGCGCATATAATTAATGACTTCAGCCTCGGACATGATATAACCTTCGGCAGTGATTCTCTCAAACAATTCGCCGCCGGATAAGCTAAAGAAAATCCCGAATTATTAGTAACGACAATGACAGGAGATATCCTTTAAAATCGATTGAAAGGCACGATTTATCGGCTTACAATTCAAAGATTAGAACCATCTCGTCGTCGTCTTCGAAAGCATCGTGAAGGTTTATCAATTTAGGATGATGCAATTGATTCATTATGTCTATTTCTTTTCTGATCAATTCCTTCTCCATGATGTGAGAAACTGGAATGAATTTAGCGGCAAAGATATTGCCGGTAGATCTTTCACGGCAACGATGAACGACGCCAAAGGCACCGGTACCAATTTCTTCGAGAATATCGTATTTGTCGTAAACGGACGTATGCTTGATCTCAACCGGCTGTGGGACGTATTTACTGTAAATATCAAAGACGAATTGATCGTAATCGCGAACTTTTTCGTCGCTGCGACCACGTATCTTCTTGCCACTCTCATCCATTTCGTATTCCTTCTTCTTGAACTCTCTCTTGATGGTACCCTTAGTCGTGATGAGTGGCGTTACTTCGCTCGGATCTGATCTACCGTAGACGTTCTCGGCGCAAACACGGAAATCATACTGATGTCCAGGGCTGAGACCAGTAACGGCCATCGTACAGAATCTGGTGTTTCCAACTCTGATCCAACTGGTCATCGGATGTTCGCGTTTTTCGACCAAGTAATTTGTGATATTACTGCCACCATCCCAGACCGGTGGTTTCCACGATAGCGCCAAGGAATCGTGTCCGATGTTGTCGATCTGTGGGAATCGTGGTGGATCAGGACGATCGCTTATCTGTATCTTTATGATCGCCGAGTCCTGGCCAAGATCGTTCTCCGCAGTGATGCGATAAGGTCCGGAATCCAGCCTGCTACCGTCTCTGATGGTCAATACGGCGTGCCTCTCTTTCACCTCGACGGAGTAATGTCCTCCCGATTCGATAACTTCTCCCTCTCTTACCCATGTTATCTTTGGCTTGGGATAACCGGTGAACGGTATTTTAATTACGACGTTGACGCCTTTGTCGAAGAACGCGGTATCTCTAAATCTTGGCGGTACGTTCAATTTAGGCGGCGTCTTTATGAATAGTTCGCCCTTCGTTGATTTCGCGCCGCACTTATTCACCGCGCGACAGAAGTATTCGTCCGCGTCTTCGCCGAATACATCGTGTATTATGAGATTGTGAACGTCGCCTTCCGAATAAATTTGGTAACGACTACCACCGATAATTTCGCGAGCTCCCTTGAACCACGTGATATTCGGCTTAGGAATTCCAGTGATGGTGCAGTGGAAGTGGGCGTTGTGATTCTGAACGCAATTAACTTTATGCAATGGCGAAATTATTTCCGGTGCTTTGGCGGCTTGAGGATCGACGATCTTAACCGAGGTCGAGGCTTTAGATTCCGTACTAAGGCCAGCCTCGTTCTGGGCAAAAACGCGGAACTCGTACTGCCTTCCCTCGATAAGATTGCTGATATTAATCTGAGTCGGTAAACAGATGGCAACGTTGACGCGCTGCCAAGTTTGGCTATCGACCTCGCGCTTGTCGATCCAATAACCCTGTATCTTGGAGCCGCCGTCGGTTTCTGGCTTCTCCCACGAAAGATTTACGAAATCTCCACCCACCTCGATGACCTTTGGCGTACCAGGCGGTCCAGGCGGATCGAACGGCGCCTTGGCCTTTATAGGATTCGTACCCTCCAAAGGTGGACCCATACCATTCTCGTTAACCGCCATTACTCGGAATAGATATTCCTGACCCTCCGTTAGACCTTGCACGTGGCACGTAGTTTCCTTACAGAAGGACGCTACGATGATCCAATGGGTATGCGTAATGTCCTTTCGTTCGATCATGTAATGAGTTACGCGAAGACCTCCGTCGTATTTAGGTGGATGCCAGGAGAGAGTGCACGTGTGCTTGTTGATATCGGTGACGTCGAGCGGACCCGTTGGTGGACCAGGTAGACCGGTAATATAAACTGTGAAAGAGCCGCTAACGTCGCCGCTGTCGTTCGATATGGACAATTCGTATACACCGGCATCATCTTTCTCGATGTCCTTGATAAATATAATAAGGTATTCGTCGAATACGGTGTATTTGATATGCGACGTTTCAACGATCTTACGGCCATCCTTCTTCAGAGTAACATCCATCGGTTGATCGCCGCTGTAATAAATCTTGATCTTGGTATTGTCGCCTTCCGGTAGGTACAAGTCGTCGGGCATACGCTCGATGCGCGGTGGAGTACCGATCTTGAGACGCGCGGTCGTTGTTGCCAGACCAAGAGGATTCGATATTTGGCAACTGTAATCGCCGTCGTCAGCTTCCATCACTCCGGATATCACGAGCCTGTAAATTCCGTCTAAAGCTTCCGCTCTGAAGCGTCCACCTAGGGTGATCTCGCGACCATTCCTCAGCCACCTGCAATAAAATGTCATTGGGAAATCGTTTCATCGTTAACGTCGACATTTTCTTTGGTAAAAAAAAAAAAAAAAATAACGTGTATATATCGTATTAACCTGGCAGTCGGTAATGGTTTTCCTGTGGCTTCGCACTCGAATACATGCGTTTTTCCAAGCGGAACGATCTGGCTGATTGGCAAATTCCTAACGAACTCTGGTTTCTCACCACCTTCGACTTCGCAAATCTTGACCGGCGTGGTGCACGAACTAGGTTCCGATCTACCGGCCGCATTAACCGCAAATATTCTAAATTCGTAGTCTCCTCGTTCGATGAGATGAAGTACGGTATACTCGGTATCCGTGACGTTGTAATCGTTACATTTAATCCAAATAGCACTACCGACCTCGCGTTTCTCAACGACGTAACCGGTGATACGGCTACCGCCATCGGAAACGGGTGCTTCCCACTTAAGATCGACGTAGTTCTTACCAACTTTAGTCACATGCGGGGTACCCGGTGGAGAAGGAACATTGAATTTGCCCTTTATTTTAAACGGTGCCGAATGTGGACTCGGTTTACTGAAGCCAGCTGCGTTCTTTGCTCGTATTCTAAATTCGTATTCGTGACCACTGGCCAAACTATAGCAGATATAAGTCGTATCTTTAACGAGATAATCGTTGGCTATTCGCCACGTCATATCGTCTGCTGGATCACGGAATTCGATCTTGTAACCCTGAATAACGATACAAAGATATCACGAATTATTTTAAAATTACATTTTACGTTTACAGGGAAATATTTTGAGTTCGTCCACTTCTACAAAATTACCTGTATTCGCGAGCCTCCGTCGGACAATGGTCTCGACCAAACCAATGTGGCACTGGTTGTATCCCAATCTATTACACGAGGTTGTCCAGGTGAATCCGGAACGGTGAAGGGGAATTTAGCCGTTATTGGTTCATCCGCTTGTAACGGTTCGGACACACCGTATTGATTTTCTGCTCTTACGCGGAAATTGTACATGCGATTTGGTTCCAAACCGATCACATCGTAGTGAGTATTTCTAGCGAAACTGCTAAGCTTTACCCAGAACTATAATGATATAAGATCAAATTATATTCCATAAGATCAAATTATATTCATCTCTTACCACAATTATATGGGATTCTAGAGGATTGTAAAAGGGGATAACTCACGCCAGCGGGATCGAGTTTCTCGACGACATAATTCGTAACCGGTGAACCACCGTCATCGAACGGAGGTCTCCATGAAAGTGTGCATGTTTCGGGTGTAATATCGGATATGTCTAATGGACCTTGAGGCGGCGATGGTTTATCTAAGGGTTTTAACGAATGTATATATATATTTATTAAATAACATGGATTTTATTACTTAGTAATGTAATACCAAGAGGAAATATACTTACCGACTACAAGAACTTTACACGAAGCTGAATCCGTGCCAACGGTGTTGGTAAGATAAATGGTGTACGTTCCAGTGTCCGATCGTTTTGCCTTCTTGTTAATGAATTGCGAGGCGATATCGGTTGTCTCGAATTTAATTCTATCCCCGGTGAGAACTTCTTCGCCATTAATCGACCAACTTGGTCTAGGCTTTGGATTCGCCGTGAATGGTACCGTGATGGTGAATGGTTCTCCAGCGATAACGGTCATATCGCGAATGCTTAGATCACTGGTTATCTTTGGCGGGACTAAATTATTTCAACGCACACATATATATTGTTATAACTTGATCATTTATGAAGATCAGCAATGTTGATCGATAATAAATTGATACTTACACGCTGGAGCGCTAGCACGAATCACATCCGAACTCGAGCTCCA
The DNA here is from genome assembly GCA_911387935.1 of Dolichovespula saxonica. Taxonomy (NCBI): domain Eukaryota; kingdom Metazoa; phylum Arthropoda; class Insecta; order Hymenoptera; family Vespidae; genus Dolichovespula; species Dolichovespula saxonica. Next base: position 295,842 of record OU427002.1, read on the forward strand.
CGCACCGCGGCCAGCTGCGTTTTCGGCTGCCACACGGAATTCGTAATCGTGATTTTCAATCAATCCGGTAACCCTGTTAAGAAATATATTACAAATATATTATATATATATATATATATATATATATATATATATATATATATATATTTTCATAAAGAAATTCCTCAAGAAAATTTTGTCTCTGATATTCACTTATACGTCGTTTCGTGTACTAATGACGGGGTTGCTTTGACCCATTTGTCCTCGCTCAAAAGACGCTTTTCAATGATGTATCCGATAATAGGCGAGCCACCATCGTGACGAGGCTTCGTCCATGTAATAGTAATGCTATCTTCGGTTGTTTCGACGCCACGTGGTGCTCCAGGTGGACCTGGCGGATCGAACGGATGTCTGGCTTTGATAGGATCGATCGTTGTAACGGGATCCGACGTTCCGTATTGATTTTCAGCCATCACGCGGAATTCGTAGACTTGACCAACGGTCAGATTTCGTACACGTACAAACGGTGTGGTAACGTAACTGCTCACCTGTAGAAAGATTTTTATAACAGATATTCCAATTTCCATCTCTTTCATTGCAGACTTTCGCGTTAAAAATGTTTCGATATTTTCGTAGCCATATACCTTTGACCATGTAGCCGCACGTGGTTCTCTTTTTTCAACCACATAATTGGTGATATCGCCACCACCGTTATCTTTCGGCGGACTCCAGAAGAGCGTAAGAGCATCTCCGCCAAACTCGTCGGCACGCAGGTTTTCTGGTGGATCTGGTCTGTCCAAAACTTTAACGTTTATCGTGGCCGTATCAAATCCAGAGGAATTACGTAATTGAAGCCTGTACTGTCCTCCATCCGAACGTTTCGAATTTTTCACTACAAGACTGTAACGAAAAGGTAATAATTATTAGGCCTGGGAATTAGTTATAATCGAATGCAATCCAAAATTGTAACAACCTTGCATAATCGTCGGCCAATTGTTGATGTACACGGTAATCTGTTTCATCTTTGACAACGTCATTGGCAAACCACGTGGCGGTTGGTTTGGGGAAACCAATGTAAGGTACATGAATGCAAAAGTCTTCACCGGCACGAACGGTAATATCTCTGACACCACCGAGATCCATAACTGGTTTATTTGGTTGTTCTTCGATAACAATAGGACTACTGGGCTTGCTAGGATCACTGTTACCAACGTCGTTCACGGCTATGACCCTGAAGAGATATTCTTCGCCCTCCGTAAGTTTTGGCACGGTGTATATGTTTGTTGGGATAAGGGCACCATTGACATCGACCCATTCGTCCTCTCCTCTAGCTTTCTTTTGGATAATGTAACCTCTGATCTTAGCACCACCGTCGCTACGTGGGGGACGCCAACTTAGGGTCACCGAATCCTTCGTAATCCTGTCTGCTTTCGGTGGTTCCGGAGCGTCGGGTTTCACTGAACGGACATTTCAAGGTAATATTATTTCATATAGTCATAATATAAAGGAAGAATCAAAAGAAAGTTGATTTACTTCGTTGATGTCCAGCCGTAATAGGTTCCGTCGGTTTACTAGGTTTGCCAGGTCCGGCTTCGTTCACAGCTATTACTCTAAACTCGTATCTAGATCCTTCATGAAGATCTTGAACCGTGAATGTAGTATTTGGCGTTGGATAATTATTAACTTTAAGCCATTCACCACCACGCTCGCGTCTCTCGACATAGTAGCCTACAGATTTTAAGTAAGAAATCAATGAAAAATGCGTGAAAATATATTCGGTATTGTATGGTTTCCCTTAGAGCGCGGTTATTTTACCTGTGATCGGCTTGCCACCCGTGTTAACAGGCGGAGTCCAAGATAGGCTACAACTGTTTGGAGTGTATCCTAGAATTTGTGGCTGACTTGGAGCATCCGGTGGATCGAATGGACTCTTTGCAACAACTGGTTTGCCATCGAGAGGTTCCGAAACTCCATACATGTTTTCAGCTCGTACTCTGAATAGATATCGTTTTCCTTCCGTAAGACCTTTAGCCGTAAAACTGGTCCTTGGAACGTATCCAGGCACTTGGCGCCAGTTATCAGAACCAAAGTCTGCCACTTCGACGATGTAATTTGTTATGTCGGATCCGCCATCGTCCAAGGGTTTGTTCCAGGATAGCGAAACTGATTCTTGCGTCGTTGCTGTGTATTGAAGCGGTCCCTGAGGTGGTCCAGGTTTATCGACAACCGTGACTTCAATGTCGGCCGAATCTCTACCGTGTTCGTTCACGGCGGTAACCCTGTATATACCGCTATCGTCGCGTATAGATTTATCAACGAGTAATTGCGTTCGATCACTCTTAGTTTCGGTCTGAAATTAAGTAAACATAATGTATATATACTAAGTTCCCCTCTGTTGTTCACGTTACTCCTATTAATAATGCAGAATATTTTTGATAAGAGCTATTTCTCTTTCAGAATTGGAGATTGCTTTTTAAATTCTTACCGATGCTCGAAGAGTTTCCGTAAGGGTTTTCCCATTTTTGGTCCACTCCACGGTAGGAGTAGGTGCTCCGGACAATGGAATATTAATATTAATGGGTTCTCCAGCACGAACTTTAATTTTCCGACCAATGAGGGCATCCAAATACAATTTCGGTTTTTCCTTCATGGGTTTGGCAATAAATACGGATGACGTATCGCTGGCCTTACCAGCTCCAGCAGCGTTTATTGCAGTAACGCGATATTCGTATTGGTGACCTTCGGTGACGTGATCATCGTAATACTCCGCGTACCTGGCTGGTTCCTTGGTTATTTTAAGCCAACGACCAGTTGCACGATCACGACGTTCTACGTCATAACCAATAATATTAGAACCACCGTTACTGATTGGAGCAGTCCATCTGATTTTGATATGATCTTTGTCAGCATCGACGCATTCAGGTTTACCAGGTTGGCCAGGAGCAACTATTTCAAGAAGCAACAAAGTTATTACTTTAATAAATAAAATACAAAGATGATAGTTTAGGACATTAGTCGTAATAAAAATTACCAAATTGATTTTTAGCTACTATCGAGCGATCCGTTGTCAAAGGTTCAGAACGACCTTGAAGATTTTCTGCGGAAACACGGAACTCATAAGTGGTGCCTTCCGCTAATCTTGGAACGGTTGCATGATTATACTTTGGATTAACATGCGTTACAGCTGGTACCCAACCACCACCGTGAGTAAGATCGCGTTTTTCAATAACATAACCACTGTGGGAAAGGCATGTCGTTTTATAAAAAATTATTATAAACGATCTCGATATCTATGATCGATCGACTGATGGATTACTCACGTGATCTCGCTGCCGCCATTATCCTTTGGCGGTTTCCAGGATAAAGTAACCGATTGGCTTGTAATTTCTTCGTATTGCAAAGGACCTTCGGGTGGTCCTGGTCTATCCAATACGATTACTTGGAAGCTACCTTCGTCAATTCCGCTGCTATTCTTTAATAAGAGATGATACAGCCCAGAATCGGATCTCTGTGCATTGACCGTATGAACGATCGTATGATAACCGATAGAAGTAACGGTAGTTCTCTCATTTGTTTCCAAGTCTTTGCTTCCTACGGTCCACGTAACTTCGGGCGTTGGTTCACCGACAAAGTCGATATCCACGTGGAAGATTAAGCCAGCCTTAACGCGAATGTCTTGCAGCGGTGTCTTTATCTTTGGTGCCACTGAAATAATACATTTATTTACGTAAAACTCTTAATTTAAAAATATTTGAAATTACGAAATTACGTTACGAAATAAAAGAATTAGTAAAATAAGTTGGCAATAAGGTATAGCGTTCTTACAGAATCGTGGTTTAGCAGTCACAAGATCGCTCGGTTCAGATGGTTCCGATTGTCCAGCCGCGTTAACCGCTATAACACGGAATTCATATTCTTGGCCTTCCGTTAAATCTGGGACAGTTGTACTTGTCTGTCCGGCTGGTACATGAACAGCATTGACCCAATAAGGACTGCCTTTTTCTTTCTTCTGTACGATGTATCCCGTAATGGGGGAACCACCGTCGTTGCCTGGTGCGGGCCATTGAAGATCAACGTGATCTCTGTCCCAATCCATTATCGTTGGTCTGCCAGGAGCATCTGGTTCATCTGCAAATGTCGTCGAATGAGGATAATTATCGTCACGCGATACCTTGGGCTTTCGTTTATCGCAAAAGAAAAAGAACAAAAAAGAAACAAAGTATTTTTAAAGCTTTTCTCAAAATACCAACCGAATTCATTCTTAGCGACGATACTCTTTTTAGTTTCAAGTGGATCAGACTCTCCGATATTGTTGACGGCTTTCACACGGAAAAGATACTCTTTACGATGAGTTAATCTAGCTACATCGTGACTAAGAACCATGCTCATTCCAGCGTCCGACCACGTTCCACGAGAAAGGTCCATCTTTTCAACGACGTAATGAAGGATTGGACTACCACCATCGTCGAGAGGATGACCCCATGTTACGTGACAACTGTCTTTGGTGACGTTACTTACTACCAATGGTGGCTCCGGCGGCGACGGTCTGTCTAGCACAGTAACTCTAGCACTCGAACTATATGATATACAAAATATATATATATATATATATATAACATTAGTACGTATCTTTTCAGGATAATATTTTACAATATTATTTTGTTGATAATTATTTAATATCGATGGACTACCTGAATTTGCCATATTCATTTTCCAATGTTATAGCGTATCGTCCACTATCGGAACGAACGGAGAATGGAATTTCGAACGTAGTTTCTATTTGCGTAGTGTACATTTCGTGGCGTGCATCTGGTTCAATAACTTTGCCATCCAGTGTCCAAGTTGCTTTTGGTTTAGGCGATGCTTCGATAGGAATGATGTAGCTGATCTTTTGCCCGGCACGTACGACCAAATCGTGGAGAAGAGCCGTATCGAAGCTTGGCGCAACTGTGTAACATGTAATCCATCGTTCCTGTATTCTGGTAAAAAAAAAAAATTGTTATTTCAATGTCGATACTTACGGAAACGCGGTTTAGCGACGACAGGTGCGGATGTATCGGATGGATCTCCAGGACCACCCTTATTTACAGCGATCACTCTGAACTCATATTCTTGGCCTTCGATCAAATCCGGAACTGTAGCACTGGTCTTGTTACCAGGAACCTCGAGTACCTTCTCCCATTGTCCGAAACGAGGTTTCTTCTCTATTATGTATTCTGTTATCGGGGATCCACCATCCTTCTTAGGTGGTGTCCATTCGAGATCAACGTGATCCTTATCCCAATCGGTGGCGATAGGTGTACCCGGTTTATCTGGTTTACCGAACGGATCCTTCGCCGTGATAGTGTCCAGTCCGATCAACGGCGCCGATTCTCCTTGTTTATTTACGGCACGTACACGGAATTGATAGTCGTGACCTTCGATGAGATGGTCTACGCGAGAGGACGTAGTCGTGGCTTCGGCCACTGGTACCCAACGCATGCTTTCCGTATCCATTTTTTCTACTTGATAGTAGAGGATTTCCGAACCACCATCGTCTTTTGGTGCACGCCATTTTAACGTGCACGAATTCTTCGTAACGTTACTTATGAGCAATGGTCCCTCGGGCGGGGATGGTATGTCGAGAACGTTAACGTTCAACGTGGCGGTGTCTTTACCATTGATATTTCTAGCGGTTAACGTGTAAACACCGGAATCCGATCTTCTTGCTTCCATCACGCGAACTTTGGTATTGTAATCTTCATTGATAATTTTGATGCGTTCGTCCGCCATTATGACGTTGTCCTTAAGGGACCATTCCTTTACCGGTGGTGGCTCGCCAATAACCGGTACATCGAAGTCGTAAAAACCACCCGCCTTTACTTTTACATCCAACATGTAATTGCGATCGATCTTTGGTGGAACTGTAAGTGATATGCATATCGAATTAAATTTTTATTATTTTTTTTTTTTTTTTTTTATTTATATCGAATAACGAACGTGTTTTATTACGTCGAGCGTGCGTAAAAATGTAACCATATACATACGATTCTTGGGTCGTGCCAAGTGCGATTTAGAAGCATCCGATGGTTCGCCGGGACCGGCTTTGTTAACGGCCCTGACACGGAATTCATAATGCGTTCCTTCGACGAGGTCATCGACTCTTCCGGTATTTACATCACCTTCGACCTCGGCGCATTTCTCCCAAGTGGGACTATATTTGTCACGTTTTTCTATTACATAACCAGTGATAGGAGAACCACCATCGTGGTCTGGACGCGACCATTGTAGTTCGACGAAGTTTGTGTCGTAGTCGGTAACAGTAGGCGTGCCTGGTTTACCTGGTTCGTCTATATTACAAGAAGGAAATAAAATTATCAAGTTAAACGATATATGTATACATTTGACATTAGAAAGAGTCTGAATTGAAAAAATGCCATACCAAACGGATTTTTAGCTTCGATGCTCTGCGTCATAGTAAGGGGTTCCGATTTGCCTTGTTTGTTAACCGCACGTACTCTAAATTTGTACTTGTGACCAGGAGTTAATCCATCGATGTTTAGCGATGTTTCTGGTCCATCGGTTTCACCTGCCGGAACCCAGCGCCCGGTAACTTCGTCCATCTTTTCAACGACATATTTCTCAATGGGTTGGCCACCATCATCTTCGGGCGGTTTCCAAGAGAGCTTGCATCCTTCGGCGTGCACGTCGCTAGCCCTAAGAGGTCCTTGGGGCGGGCTAGGTTTATCCAATACGGTAACTTTGACAAACGCTTCGTCTTTGCCGTTAATATTTTCCGCGACTACGCAATATTTGCCGGATTCGGCTCTGGTCGCCATTCGTACGTGCAGACTCGTGTTATAATCGACATGCTTGACCTTTATTCGATCGGTCGGCCTTACTTCTCTGCTTCCTAACATCCATTTTGTCGTAGGTGTCGGTTCACCGATAACTCTCACATCGAAACCAAAGTTTTGTCCTGCCTTGATCCTTACTTCGATTAAATTGGTACGATCGATCTTAGGTGCTTGATTGCGTGGCTTTGCGATTATCGTTGGTGTGGGATCAGAAGGTTCGCCGGGACCTGCCTTGTTGACTGCCCGTACTCGAAATTCGTAAGGCTGTCCTTCTATCAAATCGGGTACAGTCGCCGAAGTTAGATCCGCTGGTACTTCCACGGCTTTTTCCCATTCTCCGTATTTGTCTTTCTTTTCGATTATATAACCAGTGATGGGTGAACCACCGTCATTGGTTGGCGGTGTCCATGCCAAGTCTACGTGATCTTTATCCCAGTCGGTAGCGCGGAGATCTCCAGGCTTACCAGGCTCGTCTATGGATTTAAGCGAGTCTTTCTTTGAACTATGCCCCGATGATCGTGGAGAACGACAAGAAAAATTTCAAATTAAGTACCTACCGTATGGGTTCTTAGCTAATATCTTTTCTTCTGCTTCCAATGGTTTCGATTCGCCTTCGGCATTAACTGCGGATACTCGGAACAAATATTCTTTGCCAGGTGTTAAACCGGTTACTTCCAAGTCTACAAATTTCAAAGTGACACTTATTGCAAGATTTATTTTGAAACGGAAGGAATCAAACGGGACGGGATTTGAGATTGAGCTTACTCGGTTCGGTGGATCGACCACATGGTATCCAGCAACCCGTTTCTGGATCCATCTTATCCACCTGGTAATACTCGATCGGAGTGCCGCCATCGTCTTTCGGCCTCTTCCACTTCAGCTTGCATCCTTCTTTGTGGACGTCCGTTATTTGCAGTGGTCCTTCCGGCGGTAAAGGTTTATCGGTTACTGTCACTTGGACAGTAACGGAATCTCTTCCAGACGAATTACTGGCAGTAACGGTGTAATCGCCGCTGTCGTCCCGGGAAACTGGACGGATGCTGAATTTCGTACTATAATCTGAATTGTCGATTTGTACTTTTTTGTCGGAGCGCAGAGGGATCGCGCCGTATCGCCACTCGATGTGCGGCGGAGGTTCGCCGATTACGTTCGCGTCGAATCTTAAGAGAGATCCCGCGGAGAGTGTAACGTCCCGCAAATTGCGCCTGTCGATCTTTGGTGCCACTGAAGGGAGATAGACAGAGAGAGAGAGAGAGAGAGAAACGAACGTTAATAAGTACCCCCGGTTCTTTGCCAAATCGATTTCAAAAACTACTCGATATAGAATTGATTATTTCTATTTTAATATTAGGTGCGCGTGGTATGCACAAGCGCCATGAGATCAATGCCATCGTTATTAGCAAGAGAATATTTCTATATATTTTATTGTACGTACGTCCAACGTTATAAATAGCAAAAAAAAGAAAAAAAAAAAAAGAAAATTTTGCATACTTACAAAAGCGAGGTTTAGCCGTAAAGGTTTTACTCGCTTCACCCGGTTCCGATTGACCAGCCTTGTTTACAGCAATCACACGGAATAGGTAATCGTTACCCTCTATTAGACCATGTACGAGAGCTTGCGTAACAGGTGTCTCAGTTTCGAGAGCTTTCTCCCACATCGTACTATACTTGTCTTTTTTCTCAACGATATATCCTGTGATCGGAGAACCACCGTCACTGACCGGCTCCTTCCAAGAAAGTTCTACTTGATTGGCAGTCCAATCGACCGGTTCCGGTGCTCCCGGTGGGCTCGGTACAGCTAAAAGCGAGAACGCGAATCGTAATTATTCGAAAATTTCTTATTTCAAAATTAAAAATAATTCGAAAGAAATCACTCACTGAACGGATCTTTGGCAATGATAGAGCTGAATGTTTCTAATGGCTCCGATTCTCCTTCCTTATTAAGGGCTTTCACTCGGAACTTGTATTCGTGTCCAGGCGTTAAACCTTCGACCTTCATTTCAGGTCCCGTCGTTTTTCCAACCGGTAACCATACACCGGTGTCCGGATCGAACTTTTCTACGAGATAACCTTCGATGGGTTCTCCGCCATCGTCTTTAGGTTTTTTCCATTTGAGCGTGCAGCCCTCCTTGTGAATATCCGATACTTCTAACGGTCCTTCGGGTTTGCCAGGTTTACCTGTCGAAATATTAAAAGCTCAGTTTATATTCTCATTAAGTCCAAGAAAATTAAACTCCGACGGATACTTACTGACAACCGTTACTTCAACTTCCGCCGTATCGGATCCATGTTGATTAACAGCCGTGATCTTATATATGCCAGAATCTTTACGTTCGGGCTTGTCGTTAAAGAACTTTGAATTGTAAGGTACGTTCTGTATTCTGCGATGTGTAGTTTGTTGTATGCTCTTGTTGTTAATGACCCAGGTGACGTCTGGCGGAGGTTCGCCCAAAATTTTAACGTCGAAGTGGAACCCTTCGTTCTCACGTACGGTGATGTCGCGTAAGTTTCGCCTGTCGATCTTTGGTGCCACTGGAGAGCAACAATCGGTAATATAAACGAGTGCCTTTTGCGGAAAACTTTTAACGAAGTTAGGAAAACGATCCGGATGATACAACTTACTTCGTCTACTTTTAGCGGTAATCGGTTTACTGACGTCCGATGGTTCACCAGGACCGGCGGCGTTTATCGCCTTTACACGAAATTCATATTCGACACCTTCGTCGAGATTATCGGCACGACCTTTGCACTCTGGTCCACTGGTTTCGCAGGCTTTAATCCAACGTGGCGTTCCCTTCTCACGCTTTTCGATCACGTATCCGGTGATTGGAGATCCACCGTCGTTCAACGGTGGAGTCCATCTCAGATCTACGTGATCCTTATCCCAATCGGTAGCCTCTGGTCGTCCAGGAGGACCAGGTTCGTCTGTGAGGCAAAAAAAAAAAATATATATATATATATATATATATATATATATAAATGGTAAAATACTCGTCGAGATAATATCATTATTTGTACTGCGTAATATTTATAAATCGATCGAAGAAAGCTAACCAAATGGATTCTTTGCTACGATGCCATGCTCGGTTTCCAGAGGTTCCGATTCACCCTCTGCATTAACGGCAGAGACACGGAATTTGTACTCTTGGCCAGGTACTAAGTTTTCGACAACCATGTTTGGTTCCTTCGTACGACCGATAGGTATCCATCTTCCAGTTTCCGTGTCCATCTTTTCGACAACGTAGTGTTCCAACGGTACACCACCATCGTCCAATGGTGGATTCCACTTGAGAGTGCAACCTTCTTTGTGAACGTCGGATACTTTTAAAGGGCCTTCCGGTTTACTAGGTTTATCTAGTACCAAGATTTCAATGGAAGCTTCATCTTTTCCCGAACTGTTTTCAGCTTTCAATGTTAAAGTACCGCAGTGAGCTCTGGATACTATGGACACTAAGAACTTGGTCCTGTAGTCTTCGAGTTCCACCGTTACCGCATTCTGCGTCTCTTGTTTCGCCTTATTTAGATACCAGGTTTTAGTTGGAGGTGGTTCACCGGTAACCTTAACGTCCAATCGTATGTGATTACCGGCTTTGATGGTTATATCTTTGAGATTAGTACGATCTATTCTTGGTGCCGCATAACGATCCTTAGCGATCAAAGTATCGCTAGGTTCGCTCGGTTTACTTTGGCCACCTTTGTTTATTGCTTTTACTCGGAACTGATACTTTTGTCCTTCCACAAGATCCGGAACTCTAGCATCGGTTTTAGTACCGGGAACTTCAACAGCCTTTTGCCATTTACCATATTGATCTTTCTTTTCGATAATGTATTTTTCGATCGGTGCTCCGCCGTCGTTCTTTGGTGCTTTCCATTTAAGATCAACATGACTCTTACTCCAATCCTTTAAGTCCGGCTTGCCGGGTGCATCGGGTTCGGCTTGATTTAACGAGAAACAAATTTTTTTTTATCAGATATTAAATTAATATAGCCTCCTCCGTAACGATCTATCTTATTTCATAATGATACTTACAGTAAGGATTCTTGGCCGTAATCGGTACCGCCGTTTCTAATGGCTCGGATTCTCCTTCGGAATTAACAGCCTTCACTCTGAACAAGTAATCTTTGCCTTCGTTAAGACCACTGATGTCAGCTTCGGGTACCTTACTCGTTCCGCAAGGTACCCAACGACCAGAATCAACATCCATTCTTTCAATGACATAGTGATCCACTGGATCACCACCGTCATCATCAGGTTTGTCCCATTTGAGCTTGCAACTTTGCGCTGTCACGTTGGATACCTCAAGTGGACCTTTTGGTTTGGCAGGTTTACTCACGACCTGTACATATTTAAGCACTGCTTAGTAACGATTATGACATCGACAAGGTAAAAGAAATAATTCAACGATCATGGAAAAGTTCACAAACCTGTATTTCAACGTCAACTTGATCGGTTCCACTATCGTTCTTGGCAATAACGGTGTAAGTTCCTGTATCGGATCTTTGTAATTTGCTCATTATAAATGTCGTATGATAATCCTCATTTTCGATCTTCAAACGATCCATGCTCTTTAACACTGCGTCCTTGAGTTTCCAAGTTACAATCGGAGGTGGTTCACCTATAATATCCGCTTCGATGCGTAGCATTTGTCCAACTCGCATAACTTTTTTGTGCAGATTTTTGCGATCGATATGAGGTGCCACTGTACGAAAACAAGTAAGTGCAACGAATTGTTTTATATGATTAATATTTCTCCGCGCAACTAGTTTAAAAGTACAAGTTTTAACTAATGGACGACGAAATAAATGATCAAAAATATACTTACGGAAACGGGGTTTTGCAACGACGCTCTTTGAAACGTCACTGGGTTCACTTGGGCCAGCTCTATTAACAGCTACCACTCTGAATTCATATTCGTGACCTTCCTGAATACCTTCGGTAACTTTGGCCATGGTACGATCACCAACAACTCTCGCAGCATCCACCCATTGTCTACCTTCTTTATCGCGCATCTGAATAATATATTTTTCGATAGGAGCTCCACCGTCATCCTTTGGCGGTGTCCATTCGAGATCAACGAAATCTTTGTCCCAATTTCGTAATTCGGGACGTCCAGGTTTACCAGGTTCGTCTAAAATTTTTATTTATTATGATATACCGTCGCATCTATGAAAAAAAAAAAAAAAACATCTGTAATGTTTCTAATTTATACGCATGATATATTACCGAATGGATTTTTAGCTATAATAGATTTGTCGGCTTCCAATTCATCAGATTCGCCTTCTCTGTTAACAGCCTTTACACGGAATTTATAAGGTTTGCCTTCTTGCAAACCTGTGACCGTGGCTTCCGGTTCGGTAGACCTTCCACAGGATATCCATTGGCCAGTTAACGGATCGAGTTTTTCAATTTCATAATATTCAACTGGCGATCCACCGTCGTCTTCGGGTTTTTCCCACTTTAATTTGCATCCATGTTTATTAACGTCGAATACTTCCAAAGGACCCTGTTAAACGAATAAAAATCCATTTGTTAATAAATCATTATCCTGAATATTTATTTTCTTATCATCTTTTACCTTGGGTTTGCTTGGCTTGCCAAGAACAGTAATGTCAACCTCGGCTACATCCTCTCCAACTTCATTTTTGGCTCGGATCACATACTTTCCGGTTTGTTCACGTTTGGTTTTTAGAATGATGAGTTTTGTGTTATAGTCAATATTGTCGATACGGATAGTATCATTCGACACCAATTCCGCATCTTTGAAAGACCACGTTACAGTTGGCGGTGGCTCTCCGATTATATTCACATCTAAGGTTATTGTAAGTCCCACTTTTATCGTTATGGGCTGCAGATTGGTACGATCGATGTAGGGTTTCACTAGAAATTCAACATCCATTTACATTGAATTAAATATATAATAAACATAAAGAGTTATTGATTATTATTTATCATCATCGTCATTATGTTTAATATCAATTGAAATATTGAATCAAACGACACTTACACCAACGAGCTTTAGCAGTATGAGGATTAGTTTCTTCGCTTGGTTCGCCAGGCCCAGCTTTATTTACGGCTCGTACACGGAATTGATATTGATTGCCTTCCTCTAATCTCGGTACGGTACCGGTACAAGTTGGTCCTGATATTTCTACAGCTTTTACGAAACTTGTACCATACCTATCTTTCATTTCGATAATGTAGCCTGTGATTGGTGCACCGCCGTCTCTTATCGGTGGCTCCCACTTAAGTTTTACCATATTTTCGGACCAGTCAATAATTTCTGGTAGACCAGGCGCTGCTGGTGGATCTAAAAAAGAAAAAAAAAAAAAAGAAATTGAAACGAACGCGTTAATACAATTTATGATTTTCCAAAATTGTTGGCTCTTTGCGCAAATGCATATACCATAAGGATTTTTAGCAAGGATGGCAGTGTCCGTCTGTAGAGGTTCGGATTCGCCTTCTTCGTTCAAAGCCTTTACACGGAATTCATACTTTTTACCAGGCTCCAAACCAGTAATGGCATGTTCAGTCTTCTCTGGATCTACCATGCCAGCTGGTACCCAACGACCAGTCGTAATGTCCATTTTCTCAAGAATATATCCTGTAAGCGGTAGTCCACCGTCGTCCCTTGGCTTGTTCCACTTCAATTTGCATCCCTCCTTGTGCACATCGGTTACTTCTAAAGGTCCCTCGGGTTTTCCAGGTTTATCTATTTGTTTATATATATAAAAAAAAAAAAAAGATAATCGATATAAAAATGTACATACTTATTACGACGCACGTTACAATAGTCTTCGTTTACCTAAGATGATAATCTCCACATCAGCCTCATCTTGCCCAGAATCATTGACCGCTTTAATCGTATATTTTCCAGTATGTTGACGGCTCGGATTGATCAACTGTAACTTGGTAAGATAATCCTCGTTATCGATCTTGACATTTGCTCCGGTTTGTAGAGTTTCACCGGCCAAGCTCCAAGTAACAGTTGGTGGTGGTTCACCCTCTATATCAACTTCTAATTTCACGTGCTGTCCGACTCTCACTTTGATGGTTTGTAATTTATCTCGATTGATATGCGGTTTCACTGATGGTGTAATAAAAAAAAAAAATATATGTTACATAAAATTTGATTAAAAATATAAACTATCTTTGAACGGGATAAATAAAACTAGACTTACAGAATCGTGCCTTTGCGATGTGCGGTTTTGTTGGTTCACTAGGTTCCGAGGGTCCGGCTTTGTTCACGGCACGTACTCGGAATTGATACGTTGCACCTTTTTTGAGACCTGTGACGCGACCCTTCGGTTGTGGCGAATCCGTTGTTAGGCATTCGTCCCAATGCGTCGATGGTTTCTCTCTCTTTTCGATAATATATCCAGTAATCGCAGCTCCGCCATTATTTTTAGGTGGTTCCCATTTAAGATCAACGCGATCTACGTCCCAATCTTCGAACTCCGGTGTTCCAGGTTTACTTGCTATGTCTACGATTTGTACGTGTATTAAAAATTTGCGACAATGCAATTTTCTAAAAGAAAAAAAAAGTACGTATTGCACGAGTTTAAGGATTGAAAATTTTACCGTATGGATTCTTGGCAAGTATGGATCCGTCTGTCACCAATGGTTCTGATTCACCTTCTTCGTTCAATGCTTTTACCCTGAATTCATATTCATGACCTTCCTGAAGACCTTTGATGTCCATTTCTGTGTCCGTGGTTCGACCAACCGGTACCCATCTGCCCGTCGATTTGTCTAACTTTTCAACCTGATAGCCAGTAATTGGTTTACCACCATCGTCTTCAGGCTTCTCCCATTTTATTTTACAACCGCTCTTCGTTACGTCCGACACCTTGATCGGTCCCTTTGGTTTACCAGGAGAGGCTGCCAATAATTACGCGATATTAAAGCTTCGAATAATATCGCACGCGTCATTAATAATATTAATCGATCGAACGTTTAGTGGCTTACAAAGAACAGTGACTTCAACTTCTGCTTCGTCTTCGCCATGAGGATTGACAGCACGTATCTTCCAAACGCCAGTATTTTTACGAACGCTGTCGGTTATACTCAATTTCGTGTTATAATCGACATTGACAATTTCGATATTTTCACCGGTCTTAACTTCAACATTTGCATGATGCCAAGTAATTTCTGGAGGTGGTTCACCACGTACGTCTACGTCGTATTTAATCGGTTTTCCGGCGCGTACGATGATCGGTTTTAGATTGGTTCTGTCGATTCTCGGTTTTACTAAAAAACAAATTCCATATCGATCGGATAGAAATATTGCATATAACTTTGATCATAAATTTATAAACACGAACATTCGATAATGCAATGTATTATATTCGTATACGTACGTGCTTTATGTTTGCAGATTTGCATCTTGGAAGCGTCCGACGGCGGCGAAGGTCCAGCTTTGTTTACGGCAATAATTCGGAATTGATATTCACCGCGTTCCTTGAGATCGGGAACTTTAGCTTCTAACTGATTCCCAGGTACTTCGATTGCTTTTTCCCAATCAGGCTTATAACGATCTTTTTTCTCGATTATGTATTTTTCTATGGGTGCTCCGCCATCGAACTCGGGCGGCGTCCATTTCAAACTGATGGATTCGTTATCGTAATCCGTTATTTCTGGAGTTCCTGGCTTCAGAGGTTCGTCTGTAAATGAATTAAAATCACTTAGTCGATCGTTTAATTTTCTTTCTTTCTTTTTTTTTTTTTTGTAATTGTTTTGTACAGACGGGAAAATAACGATTGCACTGGATAAAATATGTACCATAAGGATTTTTAGCGACGACTCCACGTTCGCTCTCAAGAGGTTCGGAATCGCCTTCGTCGTTGACGGCAGTTACACGGAACTTATATTCACTTCCTGGATTCAGACCAGTAATGTCGAATTCCATATTGGGAGAATTACCAGGTATTTTACCAACTCTGACCCATTTGCCAGTTTTGGTATCCATTTTTTCAATTTCATATTCTTTGATAGGAACACCACCGTCATCTTCTGGTTTTTCCCACTTGACTTTGGCACTTGTGTTCGTTACGTCTGATACCTCGAGCGGTCCTTTCGGTGGACTTGGTTTTCCTGACGAGAGAGAGAGAGAGAGAGAGAGAGAAAGAGAAAGAAACAATCGATTATTAATGCATCGATTTAAAAAAAAAAAAAAAAGAACGAGAATGACATTAGCATACTTTTCGATAACTTAACTTACCGAGAACAGTAAGTTCTACAGTTTCTTCATCCTTGCCGTTAGCATTTTCAGCGATCAACGTGTACTTTCCAGTATCTTTACGCATCGCATTAACGATGGTAAAGTCCGTATGATAGTCCACGTTGTCGATTTTGATACGCTCGGTATTCGTTAAGGGGATATTGTCCCTCCAGATCCATTTAGTTTCTGGGGGTGGTTCTCCCGTCACATCTACCGACCATTTATGAGTACGTCCAGCTTTTATGATAACGGATTTGAAGTTGCTACGGTCGATTCTTGGTTTCACTGAAAGATGACATTATACGTATATATTTTTTTTGTACGTTCCATTTAATTATTATGAATTTGAAAAATATAAAAATATTAAGTCCTTACGATTTTTATGCTTGCAAAGATGATTGTCAGTCGGCTCGCTTGGTTCCGATGGCCCAGCCTTGTTGTGTGCACGTACACGGAATTGATAAACCATTTTCTCTTTCAGGCCCTCCACTTTGGCCTCCGGAGTGGCATCGGAGGTCTTCATTACTTCGACCCAATCTACCGCGAATTTGTCTTTCATTTCGACGGTATAATGAGTGATCGGTCTACCACCGTCGCTCGAGGGTTTTTCCCATCTTAAAGAGACACTGACATTGTCGTAATCGAAAATATCTGGCTTTCCAGGTTTTCCAGGCTCGTCTGAAAATCGAAAGGTCGAAGAAAATATCGAAACAGGTCGTATAATGAGATGGAAGGTACAAGTAGATATTCTATGTTCAATAATATAAACTTTTCTCTCACCGTATGGATTTTTGGCAATTATTGCCTCGTCAATTTCCAAGGGTTCGGATTCGCCTTCTTTGTTAACAGCCTTAACGCGGAACTTGTATTTCTTTTTCGGGGTCAGACCTGAGAACGTAAAAGTATCTTCGTTCGGTCCGACTTCACCAGCCGGTATCCAACGTCCAGTATCCATATCCATTTTCTCCAAGACATATCCGGTAATTTCGGTACCGCCATCGTCCGAAGGCTTTTCCCATTTAACTTTGACGTGATCCGCGCGAACTTCTTCGACTTTTAATGGTCCCTTTGGCATCGACGGTTTATCTGTGTAAAAATATTTCGTCGCGTTAGATACGTCATATCGATGTAACGAAATTCGAATGTGTCGTAGCGGATAACGCGAGCTTACCAAGTACAACGACATCGGCAATACTCTCGCATGTGCCGGAACTGTTGCTGAGAACTAATTTGTACTTTCCGGAATCCGGCCTAGTAGTTTTTCTTACGGTAAGTACGGTATTTCTTTCGTATTTATCGATCGTAATCCTTTCGGCGGCATCTTGAACTATTTCTTTTTCGCCGAGATACCAGTGCACCTCTGGTTCGGGTTCACCGGCATACTTGATATCGTATTTGATAACCTGTCCCTTCTTAACGATCAAATTCGTTAATCCATCACCGACGATGTAAGGTTTGACGAATCGAGATTTCGCTATTATAGGCTTGGTCGCGTCCGACGGTTCTCCAGGTCCAGCTTTGTTGACCGCACGGATTCTAAATTCGTACTGCGTTCCTTCGATAAGACCGTCGATGGTAGCTTCCGTGATATCTCCCTCGATCTCTTTACCCTTAACCCATTCCTTTCCAAATTTCTCCTTATATTCGATTATGTAACCGGTAATAGGCGCGCCGCCATCCTTTTCTGGCTTGGTCCACTTCAAGTCGGCGTGATCTTTGTCCCAGTCGGTTACCTCCACGTTTGTAGGCTTACCAGGTTCGTCTGCGAATAAAACGTAATCGCGATTAACGAAACTGATCGACGATCACGAAGATTAAAAAATTAAAACACAACGTCGCGCAACGTTTACGTACCCCATGGATCCTTCGCTAGAATCGGTTTTGCGAACATGGCAGGTTCGCTAGAGCCAAGCTTGTTGACGGCTCGTATACGGAATTTGTATTCCTTCTTTGCTACAAGATCTTGAACTTTATAAACGCATTTTTCTCCTGGCATAACTTCCCCGACGCTATCCCATTGTGATTTCAAACTGAGATCGAGGCGTTCGATGACGTATTTTATGATCGGCGAGCCACCGTCATCTTTCGACGGTTTAAACGAAACTACGCAGGAATTGGCGAAGACATCGGTAACATCAACGTCTTGCGGGGCTGACGGTACGTCTTGCATATTAATATTGACATCCTTAACTTCTTCGCCCTGATTATTACCGATTTTCACTTGATAAATTCCAGATAAATCGCGCTGCGGTTTTTTGAATTTATAAGTGACTTTGTCTTCGCCTACGACGACTTCGACATCTTTCAGGGGCAATGGTTTGCCATCTTTCAATAGTTTCGCTTCTATCTGACTTTGTTTGGTGCCCTCGACTGAAACAAAAATATGCGAATCGATCGATGACATTACGCGAGAGAGGAGGATCGATGCCACGCATTCTAAATTGTAACGAAATGCACTTACTCTTGAAGGGCACGACAAATACGATTGGTTGGCTACACGGCCCTTCGACTTTGTCCGGTATGTCGACGATAGGTTTGCTCTCGCCCTTCTTAACGGTCAACTTGCAGCTGCTCGTAAGTTGTCCACTCTCGCATGTAATCTCACCGTCGTCCGACATTTCGACCCTGTTGAATACCAGCTGATGTTTACCACCCCCAAGATTTTTAACTTCGATCCTTTCATCGGGCTCGATCGGTTTTCCATTGAAAAGGAAAACTGCCGGTGCGGTTTGATCCTGTAACTCAACGTCGAGAACGAGCTTCTCCCTTTCGATCGCAACGGTATCCTTCAATTTTTTGTTGAATCGATTGGCGTCTGAAAATGTGAAATTTGAAACAAAAAAAAATCGTTTCTCTTCTTTTTTTTTTTCCCTTTAAAATACATTTGGAGAATTAAATTTGGATAGACAGCTTACAATTTATAACGATCTCGGCCTCGGTCTTATCGGCGTTGCTCATGCAAGAATAATTTCCAGCATCGGTAACCTTGCAATCCTTAATAACGAGTTTTCTCTTTCTACCATCGGCCTTGATTTGTACTCTACGGTACGAGAATAGAAATTTAACGTTCGCTAAGGACACTCGTAAAAGTACGATTCGCAAAATACCGTACTAAAAATCTCTAATTACCTCTTATCGGGTACTATCTCTTGGTCGCCTTTGAACCATTTAACTTCGCCGGCTTCGTCGTCGAGTTCGCAAAGTAAAGTCAAAGTTTCCTTCTCTACCAGTTGTTGACTCTTTAGGACCTTAACGAATTTATAAGGATACTCTGAAATATGAAAGCGAGTATATACTCATTAATATATTCTTTGGCCAAATATTACAACGGATAATAATAAAAAAAAAAAAATATATTAATGCAAATGAAAAAAGTAATTACCAACGACGGTAAGCACCGTCTCTGTCTTGTCCGTTTGTTTGCTAATTTTACAAGTATATTCGCCGCTGTCTTCTATAGTAGCACTTTTGATAGTCAATCGACAAACACCAGACATGTCCTTGGAAATACCATAAACGTCGCCATCCTAATCGAAGGGAATAGTTTTTATTGTATTTTAATATTGATACAGTATCAAATCGTTTAACCATTAAATCGAGGAGCGTACGTATTACCTCGAGTTTCGTTTTTCCTTTATACCACGAAACTTGAGCGAGATTAGAGCTAACTGTACACTCCATGTAACATTCGTGCTTCGTATATCCACTTGTTTTCTTTGCGAGCGGTTTCGTGAATGAATACGTAGGATCGGGTTCTAAAAATAGAACGAGAATATGTTAGTTAAGTGTCAATAATTTGACGTACAATATATAACTATAAAGTAGAAAATATCGAAAAGTATCTAGACTCACTGTTTTCACTTTATACAATAATGGATAGCTTGCAAGGTAAATGGTCGAACAAATTTTATGTTAAATAATGAAAATGAATTATCGCGAGCAAATGAAATGGTCGATACTATACCCTCGACGTTGAGAAAGCCGGTACTCGTAATGCCATTGATCTCGATGGAATATTTTCCTGTATCTTCGACTTTAGGTCCCAAAATGATAAGCTGATAAGAATCCTCTTCGTTCTTGAACTTGTACTTCGCCGAGGGGAATATTTCCTGTTGGAATTTCAACGGATAATTTTAAAAAACGTACGGATTGAAAAAACGTATATCGAGGGCATCGACGACGAATCATTAAGTGCAATGTTATCCTTCATTTCGAGATGTACTTACGTCCTTTCGGAAGAACCATTTTGGTTTACAGTTCGGTTTAGAAAAGTTAGCTTCGAAGACGACCTTCTTGTCTTTTCCTTCTTTGGCATACTGATCCACCAATGGCTTTAAGAAGCTCTCCGGTTTCTACGAAACAACGATAGATAGATCAGTTCGAGATAAGGCTTGACGTATTATTAACATTAGAAAAAGTCAAAAAATTCGTCGCCTCTTTCGAGCGAGTAAGAATATGAAGAGCGACGAAAAAATATTAACAACGCTGTCCTCGTAATTTTTTTTTTTTTCCAAAGCTGCAGAAAAATAAAACGATGAGAAAGAAAAAGAAGAAAAAAATATTGCACCACCGATTTCGCAGAACGACGTAGTAATATTTTTAAGCCTGCAACATCATGCTCGTTAAAGAAACGCAGTTGAAAGTGTTGTTACAGATTTATCGGAAGATCGATATCGTGTGAGGAAATCGTGCCGTGACATCTCCTAAAGATTCGTGATGCGTGCGGAAGAGTATAGGCACCGAAGAAGATATCGTTTAAACGCAAAAGACAACATCGAGGAAGTATACGGTACAGAGATTCCAATGATCGATAATCTTTTAAAATTCGACGTAACATCGAATACAATAATTCTCTTTGGCATATGAGTAATTTTGGATATTTTTGGAATCGCTATACCTAAACGCAAGTAAGAGTATAATAGTCATAGTTTGAAGGTGAGAATTGATAACTTTATAAAGAGATGTGAGAAAGAGATCTATGATCGTAGAAAGATGTTTCTGCTTAATTTGATAGATTGTGAAATAATTAATGGAAGTAAACGTGATGACAGGACATTCCATGATGATGATAACTGATAGTAACGATGAATGTTTCCAGAAGAGAAAGAGACGTAAAGTTGAGAAGAAATGGTGCCCTTAGTGGTGAGCCTTTAGCGAGAGTAAGAATAGAGTAGAACTTTCCAAGGCTCTCGAGTGATGCGACAGATAAACAGGCATTATGTATATATGTATATATATATATATCACGTGAAATCATAAAGATATATCACGCCATCACGAGGAGTCGGTCCAACCTCCATCTTGGTGAAGTGATGCAGCGTCGGCCAGTCGGGTATTAATTCTGCCAGAGAGAGCCTACGCGATCCACTATTCTAAAAATAATAAAATCCAACTGCAGTTAACTCTCGTGAACCCTTCGAGCGTCTTAAAAAAAATATAAATTAAAATAATCTTCATCGTGAGAAAATACTATCGGTTTGAACTAACGATGGCAACGCTACTTGAAATATCGATCGTCGCGCGACTTACATTACTTCGGTTTCGTACACTTTATAACATGAACTTAATTTAGTTAGTGTCACAAATATAAGAGATAACTCTAAAAAAAAAAAAAAAACACGATAATCAATTAATACGAGTCAATGATCAAAATGATACAACACTATCAATGTAATATTGCTCAACCATATTGTTATACACGTACGGTTTTCAGAAGCTAGCGTTACGTTAAAAGTATAAGCGCTGGCCAAAGCAACATTGATTATTCAAAATAATCGCACAACTCGTGTATCGAACGATAATAATCAATAAGGCAAATCGAATACGGTCAATGATGAAAGCTGATAGCAGGAGATTTCAAAGACACTTTCGACTATCGCTTAAGGACGATCGTCAAAATTCCAAGAATAGAAATAATATATTCGGGTGAATTAAAGTGATCTTGACGTGACCGAATGGTACTATGACCGAGTGACTAATTTCAGTGAGAAATGAATCGATAATTCACCAGAATACACGCGTAATGAAAATAATAAAAAGCCTGGAGGGGCATTGGCAGAGGCTTTATTTCGAGGCTGTTCAACTGGAATCAAGGAATGCGAGGAATATTGCCTTAAGATTTATCGCGAACCTTTTCCTTGACTCTTGCCACTAGTATCGGCCAGTCGACGATTAGCTCCTGCAAACTTGGCCTGCGATGAATGTCGAAGACGTCCTGCATGCGAGGCACACACACATGACCGTTAATTCCACTCTTACCAATCAAATTCCGATTTTCAAAGGAACTCGAATAACCGATTTTCTTCTTTTCTATTTTCAATTTAGATCTTGCCGCTCCGAGGCAAGCCAATGATAACGTGTTCGTAGGGAAACATAATAATGAGTTATCATTACGCGAGGGCTTAGAAAATATCGGTTTCGAGAGATCCCTTCATGTTTTTTAAACGATATCATTACAAATTTAGAGGTAATGCTTGCTCCTTTTTCACGCGATGCATTCAATTTTTAATCGATATTAATTACATTCCGCTATTATTATTATTATTATTATTATTATTATTATTATTATTATTACACGTATGTGTAACGTATCAAGGCGTTAGTCGAAGTAAAACGAAGGAAATGAATTTTATAGCGAACGGAGTTATGAAATAAGTAAGGTATTTTTACATCCACGATTCGTAATTAAAAGTGATAAATCCGGTTTCGACGATGCTCGCGTGAAACGTGAGATGCGACGACTGATTTGATTTCGTGGTTACGGATTATAGTGCAACGTGCGAATATAATAATACACGAAGCCTAGCATTAACTCTAAATTAATATAGTGAGTGCGTTGAGGGTGGGGGGGTGGGTGGCAGGGACAAAATAAAAATGATCGTATAGATTATTAAAAAAAAAAAAAAAGGGAGAAAGATAAACAATCGTTCGTTATCTAATGTCGGTTATATCTAATCGTTGTTGAATATTACCGGAATATTTCAAACAAAATGGTTCTAGCAGCTACACAAAAAAGATGTTAATATAATGAAAAATAAATAAGGCGAACACGTCTTGATTATAATCGATATGATGAAAAAAAAAAAAAAACGTCGTGCAAAGTGAATTTGTCGGGTACGTAACGACTCTTACAAATAAAATGACAAAAGTACGGAAGTGTAGAACGAGACGGCGCTCGTAAAAAACTCGGTAGACGCGTATATTCGGCGCGTATTCAAAGGGTAACGTCGTCATTTTGCAGGAATTACTACATAGGGTTGCTCGAAAACCTTGAGCCAGCTCCAGTTAGGTTCTTCCTTCTTGTCAAGAGGAATTCGATAGACTTCCTGACCCTCCGTCAAGATCACTATTTCCAACCCGTCTTGGTACCAGCTGTTTCCATGTAGCTCGCTACCATGCAGCTCGCTGCCATGCAGCGACTACGAGAGGTGTCGAATGTAGATAAGAGGAGAAGAAAAAAGAGAAAGAAGAGACAACTGACTAAATATCATGAGATAGTTATGAAACGTCACGTTTGGTATAAGTACACCCTTCTTCGAAAATCTGCAAAAATTGTCAAGACGATTAGATCCAAGCTACCCTTCGTACTTGCCTTCATTGCCGTCGCTCATCGCTTGCTCCGAAAGAAACGAATCGGCAGCTTGGAACGATGCGTTGACAACAACGATGCATAATTCATTCAATGTTCGTCTCGTGCACCGTGCTGTTAGTGACGTGTTATTGTACAATTTCACATCGGCACGATGCAATGTCTGTTTTTTTTTTCTTTTGTTTTTTTTTTTTTTTTTAGCTGATTACATTTGAAATGGTGCACGTGTGTGACAAATTTCTATACACGTATAGAAGAATCGTATAGTATGATTATGTACCAGAATAACGTATAGAATCGGTATGTAATGTGCATAGAGAAAATGAAAAATAAAAATTATTACCCTCTCTACTTTCTTCAAGGCCGGCATAGGTTTCTCCACTTCCTTCAAATCTACCTTCTCCTGTTCCGCTTCCTCTCTCGCCCACTTTTGATATTTTCTCTTTTTCAACATTGCACGGAAATCCATGCCGCTGGCGTCTGAATAAAAATTTATCGTATAACGTACATAGGCGATATTATAGACGTTATTATATATCCAAACGATAAATACCGGATACGTAGAGCTGCATCTCGGCAGAATCCTCTCCATGGATATTGCTAACGACTATCTTGTAAGTGCCTTCGTCGTTGGGCTTTGTTTTTCTCATACAGAGGGTGATCGTATTGGTTTCCGTATCCGTGAGGAACTTGAAACGGCCACCTTCGATGATCTCGGTGATGCCCTTGTAGAACTTGAAGGTTGGCGCAGGCGTACCCTCCACCGCAACGGTGAGGTACGCCGTCGAATCTATTGCGACGGAAGACGGTAGAGGAACGTTTCTTTGCTATCGACGTTAAAAATAAAAAATAAAAAATAAAATAAAAAAAAAAAACGTTACCTTCGACGGCGGAATACGATTCCTGGACATCAACGATTTGCGGTGGTCCTGGTGGTCCGACATCTCGAAGAGGTGTGCTAGGTTGATTGATTTTATTCTCGAGGTCCGCCACGCTGGGTCTCCTTACGTCCGTGCTTGGACGACGCCTCTGGATTCATTATTCATTGATTATATCACCGTTTTCATTTATCTCGAGAATATTAGCCAATGGTAATACTTCTATCAAGCTTTTTATCGTAGGCATAAAATGCGCGATTTCGTTAAGCGATCCGTCGGGATTTGTCAAATATTACGAATAAAACGATTAGTGATAGATCAGAATGACGGATCGCCATACGAATTCGCATAATAATTCTTTGGCATTATCTACGATTAGATACAATTTAGTCACGGCAATAAGTCACATTGTTAAATAAGCATTTAACGTCTACTTAAGTTAGTCACATAAGTAATTGCAATCCGTTAGTGACACTAGTATACTCATCCTCTAACAGGATGCCTCTATTAGCACAATAGGAATAATACACAAAGGGAAGTGAATTGTGGCGAATGCAAAGAGTATGATCGATCGATTGATTTCATTAAACGGGTCGACGATTAAAGTCGATTATTATAATTTAATGACTCATCGAACGATCCTACTACATTTATATTACAGCAACAATAACTTCAAGAAACTCGTGAAAATTCTTGAATTCGTGAAGCCGATGGATGAACATATTTGGAACATATTATACGAAAAAGGTGATTGGACACACTTGGAGTATGTGATGATAGGTTTCCATGTGTTTACATACTTGTATGTTTCTGGAGATCATGATGTCTCCTAAACACGCATGATATATGAATGATAAACGTTATATTAGACGAATTTATCATATGAAATTATTCGTGAGACATGAAAGAAGATGTTTGTGATTTTCTTGATGATTTGGCGCACTGATAAAGAGAGAGAGAGAGAGAGAGGGGAGGGGAAGAGCAAAAGAGAGAAAGAAAAGCAAAGGAGAGTTTGATTCTGAAAAACCTAAATTCCACTGTAAGCGATGAAGGAAAGAATAATCCTAAAGACCACTCAGTCAATACGCCATAATTTATTTTAGGTAATTAGATTTGATAGACTGACAATAAATTCATTCATTGATAGTGATATATGCAAAGAAAAACAAGCTGCTGTAAACGCGCTCGCTCTGTGTTCGTTTATTAAAATCGCTTATATTATCCAAAAGCTAAAAGGATTTGTTTTATATTTGAGTGAGTTCTGTTTCCATGGGGTATGGTTAAGAAATTGAATTAATTGGTTAAAAGTATATATCGTCGATAGATCGTCAAATAATTTATGAACGTCCAAATAATTCATAATATTTCGTCGTTGATTGTTAAATAAAGGGGATGACAGAGATGAGAGAGAGAGAGAGAGAGAGAAATGAGGAAAGATAGATTCGAGAAACGGGCTAATTTTTAAGAAACGATGTTATTTTACCACTTTCTACGTTGAAAGTATCTTTTAGTGTACCAAATGGTTTTCTCAGGTTCCAATGAGGATGACAAACAATTTGCAGTTCTAAAGTCATCTACCAATAAATCGTACAATTAAGATTATTTACAAAGAGATAAGATAAATAAATATTTACAAACCACGGCCAAGACGAGAACGTTCTAATTTTATTTCTCGAAATGAAATATTGGTAAAGAAATAAATCGCCGATCGATATTGCTGATCGCAAACGCCTTGTCCGTGGCAAATATTACGTATATCGATGATCAGAATGCTTTCGACTAGATCTAATGCGAACAAGTAAACGATGAACACGTAGGGTGAGCACGAAAATTATCCTTACACCTGTACTTAACGAATATACACGAAAAATTATTTTGGTTTTACACATATATTCATACTAAATCAAGCAGCAAATTTCTATGTACAATAAAGTGACACGATTTTATTGCTACTCGAATCACTAATGGTGGTACATCATTCGACATCGGGTTCTACGAAAATCGGAAACACTTCGGAGTGTAAATGCAAATGTATATATACATATATGTATATACACGTTTTCATATATGTATATACTTTCGACGTGATACAAAAAAAAAAAAAAGAAAGAAAACAAAGTCAAACAAACGTACTACCAAAAAAAAAAAAAAGACTAGCTTACCACCATTACTGTTATCCAATTTTCTCAAGGAATTAAATACATAGACGTATTCGCTCGAATTAAGCAGTATCTGTACAGCGGGCAGAACGGTCTGTTTAGCGCAGTAGTAAGACTCCGTATTTAGTCGGACGAACGTGCATTCGCGTTGGTTGCATTGCGTTGGAACCTTCGCGATTATTATTATTATTTTTTTTTTTTTTTTTTTTTCGTTTCGGTTCGATCTCGACAAAGAACGAAGTCCAACAAAGACCATTTTATGTTGCTTTTTCTAAAGATTAATATATATATAAAAAAAAATATATATATATAAATATTTTTATAAACAGGCACATAAATGATCTTCTAATTTGTAACACCCATCAATGGAAGAAATAAAGAAATAAAAAAGAAAAAAAAGAAAAAAGAGGGAAACGAAAGGAAAACTCTACTCGAGATAACGTGCGCGACATATTCACGACGAATTTGGTGCTAACCTCTTTCTCCTGCAGTTCGCCTCGGCGCCCGTACTTATTCTGTTCGTGGTGCATGAAAAATAAAAAAATGTAGAGATAGAGACATTAAGAAAGCTCAATGGGGCGGGCTTGTAATCTGGTTGGTTGGCCATAGTCGATCGTCACGTATCGTAGCCTGTCCAAAAAATAGTAGAAAGAAAAAAAGAAGACAACAAAACGATGAAATATCATAATATCGTCGATATCCTAAAAATTGTATCTGTCGGGGGTTGCGGATGATAGCGTAAGAATGCGGTAGCAGCGGCAACGATAGTATATCAGCCCCAAAAAATTTAGCTAAAAAAGAGGTTACAAAATTATTATTATTATTATTATTATTATTATTATTATTATTATTATTATTATCATTATTGTCGTCTCGTGATAACGTGTCGTTACTTCTTGCAAAGAGGGGCGAGGGCTTGGGGGCGGCAAGGGCTTATGCCATTGGGCTGGTTTTTAGTTGTCATTGTTACTTGAAACTTCATTATTTTGTTTGAGTACTTTGAGTAATTTGTCGTTAAGCTGAGCATGTAACATTTAAGAAGTGGAATCACGTTCGCGTGGCGATCGATCAACGACAATTTCTCTTATCACTGGATTCCAAAAAAAAAAAAAAGAAAAGGTTCGAAACAACGAAAGATACGTAAAGTATAATAAAGTATGATAATTTGATCGCCATACGGAGTGATCCATGATTTATCGATAAAAAATTCAATCGAAGGGATGAATATTGCGAAGAATAAGAAATAAAATACATAAATTATAGGGCAGGGCTCAAAGAGAATTGGTAAGGGTGAGAAACAATAGGAATAAGAAACAGTGCAGCTGTAAAACGATAAAATTGTAAAATGTTGCAGGTGATGGTACTTGGTAGGTAAGCTTTGTGTTATAGCGAACACAAATCTCACCTTAGCGTCCAACACCTCCCCGGGTCGTAACTTTCCCAACTGTAAAAAATCATAGATGCGGATATGAGCTTTTGGCGAAAAATTTGTCGCGTTATGAAAAAAAAAAAAAAAAAAAAAAAAAAAACTTTCTTTCTCCTTTCTTTCGAATGGTATCGGCTGCTAAGATCTTTCTCCGATCATGTATTTATGAGAATGCTACTACGTGGACGATGCGCTTAGAGTGCATCGAGCGTTTTTATGTGAATGTTCCCGCGCGTTGAGTGATTATCGTCGAGTATTCGTGAGCGAGTCATTGGAATTCGAAAAGAAGGATTCGATAGTGAGAATAATGTTTGTGTACGTACAAATAATACGAACGAACGAACGAGCAAACAGAGAGAAGAGAAGAAACGTAAAAAGACGGCACAATAAAAGAAAAGAGAGAGAGAGAGAGAGAGAAAAAAAAAAAGAGAGAAACCATGAATCAAATGATACATCTCGAGGAACGGACATAGACGAAAGGAACGAAGGATATAAGATTTGTTGTAGACGAACACAGGGTCATTGTTGCTATTCGAGGCTCGGTCTTACCATAGAGTATCGGGCGACACTATCAAACGTACGCTATTCCGAAATAAGTGCGGTTAAAAATCAATGATATAATATTCGCATTCACATAATTAACGCCCATAGGCGATCATCGGACGATTCGTCACGATTTTTCGCATGCCTTCTTCCTCGAACGCATTTCGCTCTAATGTAATTTCATTCGTTATGAAATGAAAATAATTGAATCTTTTGCGTTCGAGGGGGAGGGCTCGTGCAGGTACGAGGCGTGTCTGGCGAGAACTGGAAAACATTTATCTCAAATAAATCTGCTGTATAATGTTTGTAAAAGAGAGAGAGAGAGACATTAATATCCAAGTCTCGAGCACATAATGGACGATGGTAAACCAGAGAAATCACCATTCGTCCTTCCTCCTGATCGGCTCGGAATTAATAGCGACAAGTCTTTTCAGCGAGCAAAATGTAACAAGTGTTTCTCTAGCGCGAACGCATTCTTACTACAAGATATTTACAAGATGACATGATTCACATGCCGTCGCTGCTCCTAAACATTCGTTAACGCCAATGAGTGTCTTTTTGCAGACAATGCTTGCCAAGACACTTGATCTACGAGCTAGAACGTTAGCGTAGAATCTTTAGCCAAAAGAAATTCGAAACCTTGCAAAAGAGTGATCGATAGTCGTTGTCAGCGAATGTGTACCGGACACGCCTCGTCCTTTTCGATTCTCTTTCCCTCGTCGATTGTTATTATTATATTAATTTTTTTAATAGTAAGTGTCATTATTATCGAGTTTGTAGTGCACACAGACTCGGTTCAGGCAGCAGATCCGTGCCAGGTGCAGGTGCATTTTATACGTTGGTCAATAGTTTAGCTTATAATCATTACGACAACATATCGAAATAAAGTTACTCGAGAGTAAAGATTCCGTCTCATGGATCGTCGAATCTGTTAAAAAAAAAAAAAAAAAAAAAAAAAAAAAAGAAGAAGGAGAAGAATCAAATGCACTCCTCTCGACGACAAGCATCACAAGAGGAATCCTTGCTCTACGGTTGCATGCTTGCATTCCATCGACGTAATCGTAATATTCGACGTTACCAATCAAATGGATTTTAATCAAGCTATTAAAATCCTCCAGCTGTTGTCTTACGTCGACGTACGCATGCTTGCGAATAATGTAGTGTGAAATACGTTCATAGCGAATAAATATTAAACAATAAATAGTAGTAATGAGCAGGCACATGCGGACGAAAAAGAATGTACGCCATTGGATCACGACGTTCGGTGGAATATTAAAAAGGAAGTAACGGAGAAAGATTGATAAAAGATTCATCTACGATATATCGATGCTTCGTTGAGACCGGTCGTACGGGCGCACGAATCCTTTTCGTCCGTCATTCCAATGAAATAGTGTAAGATAATATGTGAGTCAAAAGTGGAATAAAAGTAGAAGAAATGCATTGGTAGTTGAGTAAGGTTGCAGACGAGGCATTCGCTCCCTTCACTTTTAGAGACTTTTCTCACCTTGCGCTCGTCCACTACCTCGCCGGGCCGCAGCTTCCTATTCTCCTATGGACCAAATTGTTGTTTACTACTGTGTTCTTGTCAGCTAAATGTGCCTGTAGTGTCGTGTGTGCGAGCGATAGCTACGTGTACATTTATCATTTTCTCGTCTACGTATTCTTTTTTCTTTTTTTCTTTTATTTTTTTTTATTTTTTTTTTTTTTTAATCGATAACGAAACAATGAAATATAGAATGATCCTCGAGACGAGCCATCTTCGGAAATCGGGCCCGTTTACAAGAACGTACTCCTCCGAGGATAGTTTTCCAACGTTGGTACGACATCGTCGATTTCATTTTCAATACTCCTTACTGAAATCTTCAACTTGCTCGAGGATTTACGTCGATTTATGCCACCTGCCTTTTTTCGTCTTGTAACAGTGGTACAGTTGGTTGCTATGCGTGTTTAGCAAATAAAGGACAGGCGATGGAAGAGGAGCGAGGGTTGGTGCATCAGAAGCTGGGTAGGTACATGGACTTTTCACGAACAGGTAGCTAATCTAAATTTCACGCTTTGCTGACACTAAAAATAACGCACACTCCTGCTGACCTTCTAAAGACACTTTCACAGAAACTCGTTGGGACTTTACGTCTATGGATATCTATTGCTAATATCATCACGGGTAGGATCGCTAAATATCACGAATATTTCTACGGAACTCGGGAAAAAAACTCAAAAAAATCTATAGCTAACCAGCTGTAGCTAGTCATCTACCTACTCGTTCACCTAGCATCTTTTATCAGCATTTTTCCAACATTCTATTTAGGACGTACAACCGACATTCTTACAAGTTATTATTTCTTTCTTGCGCTTTTTCATTCCAATTGTCCTGCATCGATCCTTCGATTCGTACGAACGAAACTTTTCGTCGGAAAATATCGTACGGACAGACTCGACGGCGCAACGAACTTGAAAGAATATCGATTGGAAGGCTGACCGATCTATTTCAAAACGTTTAAGCAAAGAGAAAGGATTATTTCCTTACTAATTATAGTTCGAAACATATTTTCGGCGCTAAAAACATTAATGCGTAATAAGAATAATTCTACCGGAATGAGCACGCTCGCGAACGTAGATAATTTTAGAATCGCTCTAGTCGTTACTAGATACCAGGTAAGTTTATCTGGCGTTTTGACAAAACGATCCTTCTAATTATCGAAGTTCTCGACGAAAGAAAAAAATCCGTTAACAACTCTTCTTTCCTCCTGTCGTTTCACTACTAATCGTTTTGAAGTAGATCATTCGGTCGTGCGAATCTAAAGAGGTGCAACGGTATAGCATCTTCAATGCGAATGGATCCTATAACGTTTGACGAGTAAAAATATGTTCCATGAATCGGATACGCCAAGTCCGAGTAAAGCGACCGTTGCACTTCTCAAGTTGGTCCTTTTCGTTTTCTATTGAGCAGTCGATATACCTTGAGGATCGAATAGCAATTTCTTTCGTAACATACCTCGTCACTGATGATCAGGCTAGGTCTACGACCCAATTCTTCGGGCGGTATGAGAGAACCACGTCGACTGGTCGAACCACTTCCTGGTATCAAAGATCCCTTCCTGCTTCCTGCCGGTGTTACGTCTTTGATAACTTCGATCTTTGGTGCCTCCGGTGCCTTGATCTCTGGCAACTTTGGCTGCAACGACGAATCGAGTTTTCACATGTCGTTCGATGGAGAAAGCGCGCGAGTAAACGCTTCGACAAATATAGAGGCAAGGGGGGAGAGAGAGAAAGATTTAAAAAGCGATAAATGTTTCCGACATAATATGATAAACTTTACCGTTTTCCGTAAATGAAAAACTCTTTAAGAGCGAAAGTCTATCTTCCGAGAAGTGACAAAGTAAGCGATTTAATGCGATCTCGATCGTAAGGAGATTACGACTGATCTCTCGATTCGATAGGGGAACCTCGGTTGGGAAAGGTGTCCCGACCGAGATACGAACGCAATAAGACCGAAAATAGCGATCGATGTTTTCTCCATCCTCCTTTTCACGAATAAAAATGAGAAAGATCTACGGGAGGGGTGGTGACATACGACGAGTTATTTGCCAAAAGAGTTTCATCTCTTGCCCTCTCCCTCTTGATTTCTCTTCACATGGATCAGAGACGTTCTCGTCGGTTGCCAACGGGGAAACCGAAACGAGAGATTCGAGACTTGGATAGATCATTACCTCGCGCATTAAATCGAGTCGTTTTAATTGCGATTATTATTACGATTTTATGTAAAGGCGACGGTGCCATATATCCGAGTATTTGCGTCGTCGTAGCGCGTTGCGCCCTTCGCAACGATTTAAGAGATCGGAAAATATTATATGACGAAGGCTCTCTGGCAACGAGCGCCAACGAGGATTCTGTGTCACCGTCGACATGTCGTACGTCGACCGTACGTACGTACGTACGTACGTACGCGACGAGGTACACGCCTTTATTCGATTTCACTTGATTCGATGGAATCGCGACGCCCGGGCTAATTACGGAAACGACCTTTGCTATCCAATTTCCGTTTCACCAATCGCTTTTTTTTTTTTTCTTTTTTTCTTTTTTTTTTCTTTTTTTGCCTCTCTCCCCGTACTCAGGCAGGACGTATGTACATACGCCTACGGGAATGAACATTCCTACATAAATCTGCCAAGCTGTAAATCTTCTTCTTAAGATTTTAATCATCATTGAATTTATACGCCTTACGCGATCTAGTGGGATGATTCTACTTGCGGTAGAAGCCTAGACATTCTTTATCTAAAATTGAGGAAAGTGTTGAAATTGTCTCTCCTATGAAAATAACTATTTTTGTTCTGTCTCATTCGAGCGGTACGCGATTCTTATCCAGTTTATCCTGTATCGCCGGGATATGAAATGTCAATTCTAGTACTCACCTTCGAGTCGAATTTCTGTTCCATGGAGTCGTCGGAATGGGAAGCATAAAAAAGAAAGAAATAAAGAATGGAAAAATAGAACAACGAGATTAATAAACGTTTCATTTCTCACGAAATTACACGTCGATCGAGTATTTTCTTACCTGTGTCGTCGGTCTATCAAGTTTCGTTTTATCGCGACCCACGCGTTCACCGAAATCAAACTCTTGAGGTTTCTCAAGAACTGGTCTCTCGTAATCAGGAATTTCTGGAAGCTCATAGCTGCTTTCCTTCCTCCCTTTCGTAACTTTCCCTTTCTTTGCCTCTTGCTTCTCCGTCTTTTCGACTTTCTATACGTTGCAAAATCCAAAACAAAATCATTCTTAATTTTTTATACGCGTTAAGATGAAATGATATAATGCGGGTAGAGTAGTGTGTTATGAGTGACAAGTGTGAGACGAAGAGTAGAAAGAGCAGTCAGATGTGTAGATTATAAACGTAGAATTAATTACATCCAAAGGAAGTGTAAGTTTACATGTATTATATTATTGCAGAATCAGTTTTATCTTACCTTTGCGATATGCTTTCTTAATTAATTTATAAGTTTGGAAAGTTCGTAATTTTAGGAAAACCTTGCATAATTGTGATATACACATACTGTTATTTACAGATAGAACATATAAGTTAGAATTTGACAGGAAAGTTCATCCTCCAAGAACAAGCTGTAGAAAATTAGAAATATCAAAGCGGAAAGATATTTTATAAACATATAGATCGAGTTTAGTAGACTTTGTGTAAGATGCATTGAAGGTGTATAACATAGAAAGGATAAGTTAAAAGTCCATAGAGAACAAGTGGCGTCAGCATTGAAACTGACATATAGAGAAAGACATAGAAAAAAGATAGTAAAGTGTATAAAGTTCGAAGATGTACAACTCCATTCTAAGAATGCTGTGAGTCAATATTGTGAGTCACAGAATATATTTTTGAAGTTACATATCATTTTTAATTACAAGAGAGGAAGAACAAAGAAGAAGAGAATATTCGGATCAATTTGTTTAGCACTAGAGGAATGAAACGAAAGAGAGAAAGAGAGAGAAAGAGAGAAACAGAGAGAAACAGAGAGAAACAGAGAGATGCTGAGATTCCTGTGTGTAAGGATACCTTCAACTCAATAGTGCCATTTGTAGCCTTCTGAGGCTTTGACGAATCTCTTGCAACTGGTTTGAGTTGTATCATTTGAAAATTATCGGTTTTAACTTCTTGTTTTGGTGGTCTACGCAGTTTTGGTTTCGCTTCGGTGCCTTGGATTTCCTTTGGCTGTATTTGAAATATTTGTGATAATTGCGAATGACATTTTACGATATTTTATACGTTTTTATGATTACCGATTACTAAATTCCAATATTGTTACGTTATGTGTATTTTACTTTGTATTTGTTACTTAATGATACTATGTATACCGACAATAATAAAGATTTTCACTCATTAAAAAAAAAATCACACAAACACTCACCTTGAGTTCGACCTTGTTCAAAGACTTCTTTTCTTCTTCGATCTATAGAAAGTAAAGAAAAAAAAAAAAAGAATTGTTATCATAGCACAAACGTTGCTTATATTACTTATATCGAATACGTGATATACATACTTTAATACTTTGCTTGAGACTGAGTTTCCTTTCTTGTTCCTCCTTCTGTAAACACAGACAAAACATTTCATGAATAATTTATAAACATGAGGTCATTACAAAAAGGCTACATATTTAAAAATACGCTTGCAAATGATATCTGATAAATATCGCGATGCGTTTTCTATCATGTCGTGATTATATAAGCGTGTAATGAAATGTATTATCCGATTGTTATTTATGCTTGAATGCGAGTGACTTATGTACCTTGGGTTCCTCGGGTTTGCCGAGTGTTTTACGTTTATCGACGGGCTCTTCCTTCTAAAAACAAATTTCATTGTAACAATTTCGAGAACTTTTAATATTTCATTTTTTGTGTGTAATGTATTTTTCTTATGCAATTTAATATATACTGAGTGTGTTTGTTCTGTGTACCTTGGTTTCTTCCGGCTTTAGTGTGGCTTTTGGTTCCTCCTAAAAAGTATTCATTAATTTTAATATACGCTCTTTAGTTCGTGAATACTTTCTACTTCGTAATTGTATATTATGGATGAGAATATAACGTAATAAGAAATTATTAAAATGACGATAAGATGGGAATCGCTGAAAAAGAATGAAATGCGTTATGATATAAGTGCATTAAACGAAGGATGTATTATTTTCGTTTAATGTGCTTCGAACGTGTGCTCTGTTATGTGACGAGGATGCGTATTATGCGTGTGAACGAACGAATACATTGTAAGTGTCTGTATGCATGTACCTTAGGTTTCGCGTCACGTTTTTCAATAATGGATTTAGGTTCCTCTTTCTAAAAAAAAATACAATTTCAATGTCACATGTGTCTAACGAAGAATCATCCACAAGATCTAATCTACTATTTAACCGTATATACGTTCAATTTTGTGTACCTTTGCTTCCTCGGATTTGGTTAATGTCTTAGCTTTCGCTTTGGTATCAACCTACGAATGAATGCAACAATTCCATTAGATATATTTTTTTTTTCCTTTATCATAAATTCAAGGCAACCGAAATAAAACCTAACGAGTGTTATGTAGTCAAAATGTACCTTAGTATCTACCGATTTACTCGGTACACATTTTGTTTTAACTTTCGGTTCTTCCTAAAAATTATTCGATGCGTATGCATAAAAAACGTTAGTATATATCTTTTAAATATTTGACAATGAAAAATTTGGTATATCGATATAAAAGCGAAATTGTATCGTGTCGTATGTGTACCTTGGGTTCTGCTGGTGTTTGTGTGTCAATTTTTTGTTTCGTGTCTTGTTTCGTCTAGAAAAAAAAAAAATACAAACGCGTTAATTCGAGTGAAACAAAAGATACGACGTCGTGTATGTATAGTATACTTATTTTATGTGTGTACCTCAGGTTTTTCCTTATTATCAATGGCAGTTATATTAGTTTTAGTTTCTTCGTCCTGAAACCACAAAGTTTCAAGTACAATTTTATATTCATATATATATATATATATATATATATATATATATATATATATATATGTATGCATATAAAAGTTCAAGTTATGAAGATCAAAATAAAACATTCGTAAATAAAAACCTACGAAGGTTTTTAAAATGTATTGTCTGTGCGAGAGTTGGATACGATTGTGTACCTTAATTTTGTTTGCTGGCTTGAATTTAGGAAGAGTTTCTGAAGATTCCTAAAACGAGATACTTTCGTAATCATCTATACTACAAGTGGAATGTACGAGTATAAGCGTATCGTATGAAATTATTTCGTAATACCTCGTCCTTTTTATCAAGTTTTTCTTTGGGTGTTGTGATTTTCTGTGGAGAAGGATCCTAAAATTATTTAAAACATGCGTCAGTGTACATTGTAATAATATATGTATGTGTCAGACAATGTAGTGAGTGTAATATACGATATATATATATATATACTTTAGGATGTTTAGTTGGCTCGCGCGAGTATACTTTCGATGTATATATCGGTGTGTCCTAAAACATAGTTGTGAGTAAATGATCTATCTACGAATGCATAATACCAATTGCGTGTGTGAATATATTTGTACCTTATCTTTTATATTAGACTTTTGTGTTTGAGTTTCAGGCACGGTTGCCCATATATCCTGAAATAATAGAGACAAATAAAAAAAAATAAATAAATAAAAATAAATCCGTCGCGAATTAAAACAAAATCGATCACGTTGATATACGTATGTACCTCTATATCATCGTCGCTCGAAGACGGATCGCGTTTGAGTATCTCTCGTGGTGTAGTCTAAAATTGTATGTATTCGAAGCTATTTAATATGCATCATATACGTATCCTTTCGAGTAACATATAAAACTAAATAAAAAGTTGAGTGCTGATAAAAGCGAGTATAGTACAACGTATACCTTAACTTTTCCAGCAATATTTTGTTCGCGATGTTCCGTCTTTGGTTGCTTTATATCCTAAAATCGTTTTTGTTCTCGTGTATAAATTATGTACCGTAATTTGTAACGATTTACAAATTTGTAAGTGTGACATGCGATACCTTAATGTCTCTACTGGATTTGGGTGTATGTGGTGGGAAGGATGATCTCGATATGTCCTAAAAGAATGCATTCGTTGTCTACTTCTAATCACTGTTAAAAATATGTGTCAAGTAAAAAATAATTGTTGGAAAAAAAAAATATAAAAATAATATATCGTGTACCTGACGTTTTCTATTAAAATTATCAAATTCAGGTTTTGATGCCCATATATCCTAAAATTATACACGTTTGAAATTAGAAATATATTGTGTCCTATGTATACACACGATGAGTGTTATATAAATGTCGTGGGTATCGGGTACCTCTATTTCATCCTCAGATTCTGGTTTATGTAATTCTATGGATGGTTTTGGCATGTCCTAAAACGCAAGTCGTAACGACTGATTAATGCATTCTGTGTTATACGACCCATAAAATATAATACATGTTCTAACTGTTTGTATTGTGCCGTGTACCTGAATTTTAGTCTGTCTCACGAGTGCCGTATCTGATTTCACTGCCCATATATCCTAAAGATATTTACATTAATGTGAAAATAACGAGTAATAAACGAAAAGATATTTCATGTATTATCTAACTCTGACATATATCATATACCTCAATTTCGTGGTCAGGTTTAGGTTCGTTGAACTCGTCTGCCGATTTCGGAATACTCTAAAATTCGATTTGTAATACTTTTTTAATTTAATTCTTAATTTTAATTTAATTCTTGCGATTTAAATATAATACAATAAATTTTATACCTCGTCATTTCTACTGTATTTCGATTCGCGAGACTTAGAATCAGGTTTTGGTGCCCATATATCCTAAAATTTGTCGATTTAACGCGAAATATTTAGATTATTGTAAATTATTAGAAAATAACTATTTTTCAATCATCTTGCGTGTTGTGTACCTCAATTTCGTTATCGTGTTCGTTTGCGTCTGGCCTAATTTTTATTTCCGAAGAATTTCGAGTTCGAATTGGGTGTTTCGAGATTGGTTCATCCTACAAATAAATTTAATTTTAATCCGCTACCGTATGACATTGTTGTACCTTCTCAAATCAAACAAAAATATATTTAAAAAAATAAATAAATAAATAAATTTTAACAAATGCAAATGTATATGTAGAATGTGTGTTTGTGTTTGTGTGTGTGTGTACTTTAGTCCGATCATCAAGAAATTGATTCATTTTCCTAAAAGATAATCGGAAAATATACCAGTGAAATATTGTACCTTTTCATATTTCACACAATTGCCATTTCGTATATTTCTCTATAAATTTATATATAAAACATATTAAATATCGACAAAGTGTTATTAACAAAAATTAAAAAATTCCTCTTATGTCTTACGTTAAGAAGATCAAACATATAAAACTTACCGAATTGTCGCAAATAATGGTGAAATAGAAATAAATCAAAAACGATAAAAAATTTTAACAATTTATATAAAGTCGACATGCCAACATCTATATTACTTATTGTTATTCACTAGATCAATAAACGAATATTACTATAAAAAATAACTTTTACCTTTTCGACGGTGATAGCCTTCTTCTTTTCGATGATCGAAGATCTTCTACTTTCCGTCTTGACTTCCTCTTCGGTCTATAACAATATAATATCGATTAATTTAACAACACGTAAATCATAAAACGAATATGATTATACGACGGCATTTGATCTGTTTTCCCTTTGATTAATAAAACGTGCGTATACGTTGTGTCGTGAGAAATTACAAGATCGATATGTGCGTGTGTGTATCGTGTACCTTTTGTATGGAAAGTCGACGTTGTGGTGATGTAGTACCATCTTCTGTTATCTGTACGTGCGACAAAAAAAAAAAAGAATGTGTATAACATAAGGCTACTGTTTCATGAACGAATGAAAATGCAATTAACGTTGTACGATGTATGTGAATAAATGCTTTCGTATAAATAGTGTTATACCTGTTCTTGAGTCACAACCAGAGAGCTACGACGGCTTTCCGTTTTTAAAGCTTCCACCTGAAATGATAACGAATTACATAAAAAAAAAATATTCGCTACATGTCGTAATCTCTTCTTTATTGAAATCTTGAAATACGTGGAATACCGACCCTACTGATGGACTGCTTACGGCTAGTAGCTTCGGCTTCTTTCTTCTTAATGATCTTCTTCTGTAAATCAAATAGGCGATATGTAGAAAGAAAGAAAAAGACTAAGTTCTAATTGTACTTACAGCTTCGGCCTCCTTTTTATCTTCGATCTTTTCGTCAGGTTTCTTCTACAATTCGTAAATATAATAAATAATATTTTTAGTTTTATTATATATTTATATATATGTACATTAATGATTGATAATGTATATGTAATTATTTTTACCTTAATCGATTTTTTCTTCTCTTCGACCTTTTCTACGTTATTGAACGTTTCTTCTTCTTTCTGTGTTTCATAAAACACACGTAATTATATTTAAATGTGAACGTCAACCGTACACATTTTATTACAGTGAGAATAAAATGAGACTCGATTTGAAAATTTGCATTCTTTGAAATATCCACATCAAAATGATGTTATTACGTATGTTTACGAAAATTTTTACGTACATTCGTGAAGCTCGTCCGTTCATTTTACTCTCACTTGATAGACAGCGAAATAACATGCACTACTGATAAATGTCGAGGATTTAAAAAAAAAAAAAAAAAATTTGCAGGACTTGCACATACGATACACACTCAAAACCCAGCTTCTGCGACAAAAGGGATATAGGAAAGTGTACAGTATTAAAATAATAACTTTGATTCGTTGCGGTATTATACTTAAAATACGTACAAATTGTAAAAACGTTATGTAAGAGTAAGCGCGGCACTGAAAAAGCAATTTAAATTATAAGCGAATAAATAATAATAATAAGCGATATATAAATATATGTGGTACGAAGCTGAAAAAAATAAAAGCGATCGTCGTTAGTAAGCTAAAATATAAATAAGAAATTTAATGAACGATGCTCTGTAAAAACAATGTGATAAATATATGCCTTATATAGCGATGTAAGAGTTAA
Source organism: Dolichovespula saxonica (assembly GCA_911387935.1). Classification (NCBI taxonomy): domain Eukaryota; kingdom Metazoa; phylum Arthropoda; class Insecta; order Hymenoptera; family Vespidae; genus Dolichovespula; species Dolichovespula saxonica. The sequence goes on from OU427002.1 coordinate 336,034, forward strand.
CAACGCTAAAAACGCACGTTATCTCGTTTATTTCTCGAAGATTGTAAATAATATATGCGGTAACTTCAAAGCTGTACGTGTTATATTGTTTTTAGCTTAAATAAATTCGAAATTATATAAAAAAGATCTCTATATAAGCGTAATTCGAGCGAATACATTACCAAAAACCTGGCCTTCGAGCTTTCACACTCACCTGTATAATCTCCATTTTCTGAAACAAAAGCGTAACAATGTCCATATTGTGATCGTTCGAAAGAAGAGGAAAGAGTCAAATTATTAAACTTTACAGTCTTCAAAATAAAAGTAGATAATAATTCTTAAGTAAACTACTTGATCAATTTATGAAGTAATATTTTTGACGTACTACTATTCCTATATCGCATATGTATAAGCATTTATAAGTAATAAGCTTTTACTATACCCATGTCCCATTGTTCGAACAAGACAAACACAAACGATACAAACAATTGTGTAAAACACAGAGGGTTTACATAACAGGGATAAAACTACAAATAATGAATGATACAATACGCAGAATCGAAACGGTCGTGTGTTTCTGTTTACATATTTTTTCGTACATTACTCGTCCCATAGGTCAGCAAATGTTTTAACATAAGAAAAAAATTGATAAGATATTCTCCTGTTACAAAAAAAAAAAAAAAAATAAACATTCATATCGTACCTTTTTAAGACTCGGTCTGTCGATACCATTCGGTTTTGAATCCGGTATATCCTTGAAAAAAAAAAATAATAGAAAAAAAAAAATACAATTTTATGTCTAGAACCAGTGACTGCGAAAGATACAGAGGCGTCATATTTTTTGAAATAACGGCAAAGATTGTATGGAAATAAAGTAAGAAATGGAAAAAATGATCAATTAGAAGTTATAATAAATTATTACTAGAAACGCAACATAGCGAAGATCCAATAATATGGCAAAGTAAATATGACGCTAAAGAATATCGTAAAGATATGAGAGTGTGTGGGTGTTTATCGTGAGTAGAGAGTGTACTTGTTCGTAATGTGTACCTCGATTCGTGAAAAGTTTTCTGATTGTGGCTCTGTGACAATCGGCTCGGTGACGCTGGATTCGATTACACTCACCACATCCTCTTCTTCCTCCTCCAACGTTTCATCCTCATAAAAATCATCATCCTCGTCGTCCTCGTAACCGCTGGATACCGAACTATCGACCTTTCGCGTCGTAAAACGATAAAGTTTCAACGGAGCCAGATTGTCCCAATGAAGAAGAGAGAAACAGATATGCACTCGAGATTACACGATCTTAGAATAACAATTAGTAAGAAATATTTCGTGTGAACGAGCATCACACGTTTTAATTATTTTTAAGGAATGTCTGTTTCTCATCTCTTCTTCTTCTTCTATTATTGTTTCTAGTGTATGTAGTAATGATGTTTCATTAGTAGCACAACAAACAACGAATACAAATTTGGGATAACTAAGGGAAGAGATAATTAACGATCAAATCCACGAAACATGGGAAATGTTACAATTGGTTCTACCTTCTTTTCTTCCTCCATCTTTTCTTCCTTCTTTTCCTCCTTTTTCGCTACCTTCTTCTTCTCCTCAACTTTCTCCTCCTTCTTTTCCTCCTTCTTCTCTTCTTTCTTTTCTACCTTCTTCTTCTTTTTCTCTTCCTCCTCCTCCTCTTCCTTCTTTTCTTCCTCCTTCTTCTATAATACGGGAAAGGACGTGCATGCGACACAGTAGAGAATTACCACATCGTGGTTAGACGTACGACATTACGTATACAAGGTGGATTATTAATTTTATGGGCAAACGTGACGGTCAAAAACATATTTAAACGATTCATCCACGATAGAACGTTCGTAACGAGGGGATGAATTTTAAAACATCCGCATTTGGGTCACGCATTTGAAAAAAAAAAAAAATATAGGAATTTTGTAAAGGATGATACGACAAAGAGTATATCACAAAATTCATTACCCAAAAAGAGAACGAGAACGAGAACGAAAAGGAGAAGAACGGTGGCCCCATGTCCCAGATATAGAAAAAATATAACATATTTATTTACCCTGACGACAAGATGCGCCGAGGATTCGTCCTTGCCATATTCGTTACTCACGACGACCCTATAAGTGCCAGATAATTCCGTTGTAGCGGAAGTAATGGTCAACTTCATGTCCACGCCATTAAAAGATATCATGATATCTTTGGAGGCCTTGACCACTTGGGCATTTCTATGTAACGAAAGAATACCAATTAGTACGTTTATTTAACGTTCGATTCGTTTCACATCTTTTTGCGACATAAAATTCAAATGTACGGTCATTATTTACCTATACCATACGACCGTAACTTTGCGATCTTGTTGCGCGAGACTCGCTATAAGTTCGACCGTTTTACCTTCCTCGATCGTCTGCGGATAACGTAAATCATATTAAAACGCAATAAGGATAATGCGAATCAATCATCGGTCAACGATGATATTAATTGACTAAATATTTACCGCCGACTTGAGACCAGTGGTAATTTGTGGCTTTTCACCCTCTTCGACTATTTCCGTCACTTCGACCACCTGGGACGTAGCTTCGCCCTTTTCGTTACGTGCGACCAATTTGTATGTACCTTTGTCGGTTTTCGACATTTGTTCGATCTCTAACTTGACGGCAAATTCTCCCTATACGTTAGATTTACGATTAGAAAGTTGGATAATTTTGACGATAATTGATTATACGTTTACCGATGGTGTACACCGAACGATACTAACTTCTTTAACTTGTTCGACGTGTAATTTATGCCTGGTGTCCTCCCTAACAGCCTGTGTTTCTTTGAACCATGTGCATTCCGGTGTAAATTTGGAAAGCACGTGGCACTCCACTATTACCGTTTTCTTCTTTACGATTTTAACGACTTTTGGTTTTTCTTTGATCACAGGTATAACTGAAAGCGCGAAGAAAAGGGCAGATATATCGCAAGGGTCTCTCTCAAAGCCGATAAGAACCGAAGGAAGCCAAAAATGTCAAACTTACTTTCAACGTTCAACGTTAGATTGGCATTAAGCTCTCCGAGATTGTTCTTGATATTACACTTGTAAAGACCGGAATCTTCAGGGCCAGGATCACTCAGAGTCAATTTGATGTAATAAATATCTTCTTTCTCTTTGACTATACTTATGGAGATTTTGGACGATTCTTTGATGACTTTTCCAGCGTGAGTCCATACTATCTCTGGTTTTGGATTTGCCTTCACTTTGCAATCCATAATAACCAGTTTACCTTGGTTCTGCGATTGTATTCGCGGTTTCTCCACGAAACTCGGACCATCCCCTTCCGGTTCTGGCTCAGCCTCGATGTTCAAATTAAGATTAGCGTTACTTTCGCCGAATTCGTTTTGTACGTGACACCTATAAGTACCACCGTCCGGTGCCGCGGGATCCTGAGCGAATATTACAAACAATATATTATATAACCATATGAGGTAAATAACGTTAAAGGACGATCGATACGAGGAGGGAACGTCACTGACCTTGATTTCTAATATGAGCTCGTACACGTCTTCTTCGACCGTTTTCGTCTTTATCGAAATTTTCGATGATTCTTTGACTACGTTGGCGCCACGGAACCATGTGACTTCTGGCTTCGGTTTCGCCTTGCACTTGCACTTCATCGTGATCAGGGTTCCACTTTCGTTCGGAATGATACGTGGCTTCTCGATGAACGACGGCGCAAAACCCGCACTCTCTTCTGCATCTTGGAAAGGTCCATGGTCAGATATACTCGCTAAAGATCGTCCTCCTCTTCCGGTTTTTTCGTTTTACGCACATGTGTATATATATATATATATATATATATATATATATACCGGAAGAGGATAAATAAAAAACCGCGAGTCGCGTTGCGTCTTTAACGAAGCAACACGTAGAGCGATTTCGATGACGTTAGAAGTTAGGCACACTTGGTTACGAAGCCATCGTACAAGGATTTCACGATCTGTTTGCATCTTCGTTTACTCACCTCCGTGTACTCTAATATGACGTGCGTGCTACGAAGGATCGATACGGAACGAGGACTTTTTAAACGTGCACAAGTACGAAGGATCGGATACAAGGAATATATAAATATACAGATATATATATATATCCTAATGATAAAGAAATCCAAAGAGACCTTATACGGTCGTACGAGTATGAAGAAAACGCTTGGTAAAAGTTTATGGTTCGCGAACATGCAAGAATGGATCGTTTGAGACAATGAAAGGGAAGGAGGAGGAGTTGGAGGAGGAGGAGGAGGAGGAGGAGGAGGAGGAGGAGGAGGACTCTCCCTCCGTTGGTCCGTGTTTTATCCATGCGGGCGGGCGAGAGGGCCTTCGAAAGGGACTTGCCTTGGAAATTCAAGGAGATGTTGGCGTTACTCTCGCCAAAGTTGTTAAACGCGTTGCAACGATAATTCCCGCCGTCGGCCTTGGTAGGATTCATGATCTCTAAGGTGAGGAGATAGGTGTCCTTGCCGGTTGCCTTTCGGGACATCTTGACCCGACGGCTGTCGGTTATCGCTTTCTGTCCTTGATACCAAGTTATATCAGGTACCGGATGTGCCTCTAGGATGCACTCCATTATCAGAATGTCTCCTTCCTGACGGATCGTCGGTTTCTTCGGGAATCGTGGTGGCTTACCGTCCGGTATTCTGTATATAATCGACATTTCAAACAAACCGAATCCCTCTATAATATCATCTACATATATATGATCCGGCCGGCTCTCTTAGAAACGATACGATTCTTCCCATTTTTCTTTTCCTGCGACGAATCTTCACCGCGCTGCTTTAAAGTTGAAACGTTAAAAATTCGTTAAACGACGATCATGCTACGCGCCCTCGTATTATCCTTAAACGATCAATGCCAATTCGCACACACGCGTCATCCGCGGTTGCGGGCAGCGCGGTGAAGATATTATACGGTAAGATCGTCTTCGATGTTAGACGACAAATGACTCGCGATGACGATGACGCGCTATAATACATTCAATGCGTACTTGAGCTTGTCACCACCCTCGAAGTTCAAATTAATAGTTGCCACACCCTGGCCATGCTTGTTCTTTGCGACGGCCCTGTATTCCCCGGCGTCCTCCTTCGCTACGTTGTCGATCCTTAGCCGCGCGAGATGATATAGCTTCTGATCGAGCTCTAACGACATCTTGTATCTCCCACCTTCTCTGACTTCGTCGCTACCATGGTACCTGTTTTTTTACGCGTTCACGCGCCATGCACACATATCGTCATTCGACCATCAATTGTAATTTTACTTCCGCAATATCTTTTGGTATATTACAGGTCGCATGCATTATTTCATATAGAGTATTATTTATCCCGATAGAGTATTATTCCATGATCGTATTAAACTAAAATCCCTTACCACTTAACACTGGGTTTTGGATCGCCGGCTAATCGGCATTCAAAGGTGATGGTGTTACCGTCGTCGGATTGTCTTATTATCGGTCGTTCGGTGAAAGTCGGTTTAATACCGTCTTCGGGTACGGGTGCCTCGTCGCCTATTTTATCACAAACGATTGAAATTTCGATACATTTTACCTAAATCATTGTGATTCGCTTCACGCATTTAATCCTTTCGCTACTGTCAGACGTTAATTTCCATTTTATCGTCGTCACATCCACGACCATTCTTACAGCAGCGAAATTATTATAACGCTCGACGCTTTATCGTGTACAACCAGGAGTCACGTATCGATTCGGCTTATTTTAACTTATACCTAAATGTAAAAATATTTTATCTTACGATCGTTACTACCGTGTACGATTTACATCGTACCGACCACCTCGAAGACAACGATCCATAACCATACGTTTTACAAGACGCGACGCTGATCGTTGAACAGTATGATCGACCAGAAAAACCTGCCTATCGAACCGACATCTTGTACCTTAGGTTGCTTGCATTTTTCTAAAACTTCGTAAAGTGCAACAACTTTTTTTCTTTTCTATTTTTTTTTTTTTTTCAAGTCGTGAAAGTAGTAGGACGGAATGGATATTTATGTACGAGGAGCGCACGTGCGAAGATTTCTTTCCACGTAAAAATGCGTAATTCCTTTGAAATATCGTACGAAAACGCAACCGCAAACGATCGTGATCGTTGAATGAGTTGCCTCGTCGTGCCAAATTAATCTATTTATTATTATGGTGTGCGTGTGTGCGTATATAAATGTGTATATATATATATATATATATATTGTCACAAAAAAGTAAGTTATTTCTTGGCAAACGCTCTGATGAAAAATGAATAAAATAGCGAATAGAAACGTATTACGAAACACACAAGTAAAAACGCTATACTATTTACATTATTATTAGAAGTGTCCAAGTTAAGTTTGTATATAATTTTATGATATTGTTTATATGTACATGATCGTGTATAGGTATGTATATGTTTTATCAAGATAAGCAACTTAAAACTTTGCGAGCTTGTATTACGTTTAAATGATAGTCATACGAATATGACACAAGAGACAAACACGACTAACAAAAAGTACAGATCGAAAAGTATCACTGCAGCAACCTAACGAAGCGTCAGTATAAGGCGAATCGACGATCGCATCTTGCGCGCTTTCTCACGTTATTCGGTTAAACGAATGATATTCAAGAATCGACATAACTTTGAAATAATATTTATATTTTCGTCGAGGAAAGTGCGCTCGTGGTGCGATCGAATAAAAACGTCGTTTAAGCAGCATTTATAGTTATAGATTAATTCTTATCTGCCATCTACATTGTAATGATGAAATTTCTCCAAACGATGTTTTTCATGACGTTTAGTTGATTAAATTTAAGTGGGCTGTATATCGTGGGCTCGGTCGAGCCGACATCGATACGTGCTCGTAGCTCGACAGCTGTGCTTACGATAAAGATAAATTAAAAAATAAATATTGAACGTAATTATGCTGGATAATAAAAGGAGAAAAGGCAAAAGAGAGAGAAAGAGAGAGAGAGAGAGAGAGAGAGAGAGAGAGAGAGAGAGAGAAAGAAAAAACAGTGAATATACGTAAGAACGGAAAAACAAAAAAAGAAAGAAAGAATAAAAGATGATCGTATCTATTGAGGACAAAAGATCAAATCAAATAGAGAATGAATAGTAAATGAAGAATAAAAGTGTGAGAGATCGTCGATATACATCCCGAGTGAAGGTAAGAATGAAATGTAATGAAAGTATTAGAAGCCTAGTATCCAGATTACACCTTTCCTTTCGGATCTTTTCCAAGAATAGAAAGTTTCTATACGTAAGAAATGTAAAGAAGCGGAGGCCGGTGTAAGGTGGATCTCAACTATGTTTTTAATTATGTAGCAAACGAGAGGACATATCGTTGAAAATACTTACTATCGAAATTTAAGGAAATGGTAGCATTTGACTCGCCAAGCTCGTTCTTCGCTGTGACCTTGTATTTGCCAGCATCCTCGACGGTCACGTTTTTTATTTCCAGCGTGGCAAAGTACGAGTGGCCATCTTTGTCGACGGTCAGCTGGATTCGACAAATGTTCGAGTTAAAAATAGAAAAAGAAAACAATATATATATGAACACAAAAGAAGAATACACGGAGGCACAAAGAAAATATTGACGGAAATGGTCTGACCTTATGCCTCGGCGAATCTTTAACCGGGTTCCCATCGTGAAACCACATAACTTTCGGTGTGGGATCGGCGGTAATGCGACATTCGAAAAGTAATCGTTTACCATCGTCCTCCTGCCGAATTGCCGGTTTTTTCGCGAACGTTGGTGCGATGCCATCGATTTGTCTGCGAAAATATATAAAAATTCTTTATCCCCGTACGAGGATGATAGAATAACGAGCAAGGGATCGTAACGCAAACACAAGTAACAACGTATTTGACACACGACGAGCAATACATCATTCGTAACACGTCTCTCACTCGTTTCCGAATGGAAACATCATTTTGAAGGAAATTAATACATACGTGGATCATCGAACGTTATACATTTAATGCAATACATTTAATAGCTACTTAAAAAGTTTACCGCGATCCATTAAAATACTACTTTCAAACGAAACGACAAAGTTCTTAATCGTAAAATCGCACGTTAACGAAACATCGATGCACGAGTAACAAGTACCCCTGTTGTTGCGTGTGTCTCTCGCGGAAGTGCTGGCAAACACTTTAACCGGATAACGGAGAATAGTCGTCTTATGATCGTAGGCACGTACGTACGAAAATTTATCGCAATTTTCGCACATCGTTGCCAGAAATAGTTGACGCTTTGCGTTCAGCTATTTCAGATAGCGCAAGTAGTTTTATGTAATTCCGTTTTGATAGGCTCGATCATTCCCTTCTAGAGGCTATACCGCGTAAAGAGACTTTAGAACGCGTCGAAATTTCTCGTTTCGAGTTCAACGCACCCTCGATCGTCGATCGGTCTACTTAGTTCGTAATAATGAGAAAATTTATATCGGATGTTGCGTTTGGCAAGACGTTTAAAATAACGAAATAAAATTGATAAAAGACACGGGCTCGTCTCCGTGGTATCCATTGAACGTTGAAACGGAACGTGACTCTACGAAAAGAACTATTTCGGTGACGTATCCTCTCGATCTTCGGGTACTCGATGAGTTTGAAAGGCAAGTGCATTAGCCTGAACGAAACACACGTTGCGCGGCTAAGTTTAGCGTGGAACTAGGCTGCAGCTGTTCCGTTCGGCTTTCTCAAGCGGCGATCGGCAAATTTCTCGCTTTACGTGATCGCAGGTATCAATATCCGTTAGATTCACGTTGTAAATTTTCAACGAGAAACATTATTACCGAGTAACAAATCTAACGATCTACCCGAGTCGTGATGTGATTTGAAAAGAAAAAAAAAAAAATAACTCCTTTCCTACGGATAATCGATCTTTGCCGTTTTCCTCGTCGTCCAACGAAAAAAAAAAAAAAAAAAAAAAAAAAACAAAGTAAAATAAAAAAAGAAGTAATTTAGTCGTCGGACCGACCCAATTTCATTCGCCGGGCTCGCACGAATGTTTTCGTTAAATAAGCACTCGGATTTGTAACGCTTTAAAACTAAGTTGCCCGCTCGAGACGCTTTTCCACGAAGGAGTCGTCGAGTGTTTCGGCCCGATTCGTACGAGTTTACAATCTCTAATAACTCAAAGAGCAAAGTGTTAACTGTTTTTACAATCCACGCCAAATTGATCTAATCTGGATTAAGATTCATCCAAGGTTCGGCATTTATACGGTACCATATAAGACGATCTCCAGAAGCACCGATCGTTCTAATATCTCGCGTATAAAATGACGCAGGTACGCATCTAGTTTGACTTCTATTTCCGCATTCGGTTTCTAACGAAAATTATATGGCGTTTACATTGGCTAGAGATAGATGTGAAAGTTTAAATCTGGAATAGCATTCTTATCGTAACGCGCGAACATTGCCGAAAGCGTGCAAAAATAGATGTGCATACCAAGACGGCTATTTTTGCTTCGACGCTTTTCACGCCTATCCAATCGCGCGTTATTTACCAACTTTGCGATCGCTTTGCGATAATACCGCGCACAATGATCCCAATGAATAGACCGGGTTTGCGTGCAGAGGTTAATCAATGAAACACGCCAATTAGTAGCACAGGAGAAGCAATTTAGATCATTTCTAAAGATTAGTATATCGAATCTCGCTCGTTAATCTGCGATAGAAGCACTCACCCCCTTATTAATGGTTGCTCAGCAGCTAGAACGAAAAAGTAAAAAAGAAGCGTCATACGCGGTATATAAACATGTACATAAACTTGCGAGAAATGAAAATAAAATGATAGAGACGCGATAAAAATGTAAAAGCGTAAAGTTAGCGCAAACAAGGAGCCTGGAGATAAATCTATAATCCGTTTAACGCAACTTACTTCTCCCTAGGCTCATCCACGGCTGAAAAATACAATGTGACCATTTATGACTGATTATGACGTTGTAAGAGGAAAAATAAATATTTTCGACGGTCCGAGTCGAGTACAGGTTATACCTTTGGGTATAACGAGGTATAATCGAGGACGAAAATGGAACGTGGTCGTGCGTTTCGTTGGGAAGGGGTAGGGGATGGGGTTAGCGAATTATCTATTTCCAAAATGGATACGAGTATATTCGAACGAGCGGGGGAATCGTAAAAGGGCCGTCATCGTAAGGCCGCTCTCGCGGTTCGACTTCTCGGATAAAAATAAACCTTGGAACAAAACGCACGAGCGCGTCGTGGCGCGCGAAGTGAAACGGTGCGTGACTTACGACTGAAGTTCAGGTTGATAGACGCCGCGACCTCGCCCATCTTGTTCTTGGCTTTGACCTTGTACAAGCCTGCGTCGGTCTCGATGACGTCATCGAGCTCGAGCACGACAAGGAACTTGTTAGTCCCGACGCTTTGCATCTTGAAGTTTGTCCTGTCATCCTCCCTTAGTTCGGTCTCGCCACGGAACCAAGATATCTCAGGTTTCGGTGAACCGACCAGCTGACACTCGAAGATCAGCTTATTCCCGTCGTCCTCCTGCCGAAGCTGAGGCTTTTGGGTGAAGCTCGGTGCGAAATCGTCGGCGACCCCCATCTTTACGGGGCGCCTGCGTTCCTTCCTTTACCCTCCTAATCCCCGACAACTATCGTACACCTCCTCCTTGTCCTCGAACTACTCGCCACGAACTCTCCTCCTCCTCCTCCTCCTCCTCCTCCTCCTCCTCTTCCTCTCTTTACACGTCTATCTTCGCGCAAGGATTTATATTATCCTCGAGCCAAGGATACCGACCTGCGGCACCACCATCCAACCCTCTTTCTTCGACTCTTTCGTTTTAACTTTCGAGTCACCTGCGTATAGAATCGACTAGTTATTATCGGCTCTCTCTCTCTCTCTCTCTCTCTCTCTCTCTCTCTCTCTCTCTCTCTCTCTCTCTCTCTCTCTCTCCCTAGGTTCGACAGATCGAGCGACCGGAGCGGAGCGGACCGGAGCATCGGACGTAAATCGAGCGTGGTAAACGGCGAATTTTCGTGGAATCCGTTACTCCGACCATATTTTCCAAGATACCCAAGGTCGAAGGGTGACGTAAGGCCACTATTATTAAAACGACTCTTGGCTCGAAAATAGGTGGACTGGTTATCTTGATAATCGGTTATTATGTTTGGCATGTGCATCTATAAACGTGGATATTCGCAGTGAACAGCGCGGTCTCTAACCGTGTTATGGTCGCGTCTCTCGAACCTAACTTTTCGCTTCAAAAAATGTTGCTCGCGAGCAACTGAGTACTTGCACGCGCGCGCGCACAAAGACGCGTACGATTAGCAGTTAATAGAGAACGTCGCAACGAACGCCTGAACGATCGCGGTCGTCGAATGTTAGCGTGAGACGGAGAAAAAAAAGAACGATGTTACCGGTCGGGGACTTGGAAACCGTTCAGGTCATAAAACTGAAATAACGCGACAACCTTCGAGGAACATAAATTATAAGCACGAGAGGACGAGGAGCAGGAAGAGGTGGGAAGAGGGTGGTGGCGTCGTGAAATTCGAATGAAAATCGTCCTCGTCGGCCTCTCGGCGATTAATGAAAAACCTAAAACCGTATATACGCGATTAGCCGATAAATTGGACGAACGATAAAACTCTCTTCGACGCTATAAATTTAAATTTGCATTTGAAATAGAAATTATCGACGGACACCTGTCGACTTGCTCGACGGTGCGAAGAAGTAACACTTAATTAGGTCCCCGTACGAGATCGTAAGGATGCGTGCAAAGACGAACGAAATGGTGTATCAAACGGGTGGACCAAGTATTACAACGTCATGGTAAGACTTGGCAGCCAGCCCTGAAGCATTCTCGAGATTGCTACTCTTCGTAATTGCCATTCGCATACCACCCCTTTTCTGCGGTCTGATTTTCAACCACCAATTTGTCGCGTCAGTTATAGTTAAGATCAATTACGACGAGTATCGTTTAAGGTTCCCTCGAAAACGTACGACACAAACGCGGATAACCTATCCTCCCGACTAATATTCTACTGGCGGACGACTGTGAGAAAAAAAAAAAAAAAAGAAGTCGACTGTTCCCTGTGCGTGCAACGAGGCAATAAGATAGATGGAACGAAAATCTCTACGGTAACGTATCGAGGAAAGGCACTTAAGTTCGACGAAGGCACTTATAGCCAAAATATATTATTCGTCGGTGTAAAGACCAGAGCACGCGTCGACCTTTAAGTTCCTTGCTCTTTGTCGGAGGCACACTTTCGACAGAGCGGGCTTATCTGTGCCAAGCGGAGAAGGGAATGACCGAAGATCGAAAAGGGACGCATTTGAAAATGACGATATTTACGTTCACGAACTTTGATCGATCGGTCGACAATTGCAACTCCGGTTGCTCGGAGTATACGTTGCTCGTAACCAAACCCACGTAGACGTCGTTACGACCGATTTTTTATCAATGACCAAACTACGAGAAAGGACTATGACTTTATAAAGCATGCGTCCACGTATCGATGAGCATTTATCAAGGTACGATGATCTAATACGACGATTATAAACAATTAATCATCGAGTGGCTTTGAAATTAGGTAACTTCATACTTCATGCTTGACTATAGATCGTAATAGTTGGCCCATCTTGGCATAATTATACATATGTCTATTTGGGATGCAACACGATGCGATGACATAGCGTCCTCGTAACAGATACTGCATCGTAACGGATTGCAATCGAGTATTGGGATCGCCAATCGTTATGAATACTTTCAAGCGGGTCAATAACATTGCGTTGCTAATTATTACTTTAGATAACGTTCACTTTGCAGGTATCTCGCGAATAAATATCTCGTGACAAGACGAAAGCGAATGGGGTTTCTCAGGCACCCGACACGATACGTTCGTTTTAACGTTTGTATATATTAATTTTCTGGAGACGAGGATCGTTTGTCCGCACGAACGCAGCCAAAAGAAATTTTGCGGCGTGTCGGACAATTTCGTCGCAAAACGATGATGATTCATATTTTCGAGGGTCACAAGGAGAATATATTATCTAAGAGTTTGCGCACGTAAGTAACCAAGTACGTATGCGTTCGAGAACGTCTCGCACCTTGCCTACGAGTATATTAAACGTTACACGCTATAGACGACCTAGAAAGTTATAATTGTTAGATGAGCGATGCGCCGAGCATTCGCCGTATTAGTTGGCCGATCATCCGTTTCTCGTTTCAATTTCGAACGGGAATATTTTGGTAGACCGATTCGAAGACGCGCAGTCTGTGTTCTCGTTTCGAGAGACGTCTCGAGTTTAATTCGACGAATAAATCATTGCGTAATTTATATCAGATTTTCTATTCCATCCTGAAAAAAATGTATCCTGTCGGGCGAGACCGACGGGACGAAAAACGAAGGGGGACGACGATTGCACGTGATTGAAGCATCTCTGATAAATAAGAGAGCGAGATCGAGGAATATCTCTCGACGGTATGGAATTCGAGGGAATGCGAGATATTTATAAATCTAGCAGGTTTTCTGAGTGCAGCTTTTTCGGTGCTTCGCCGGGAGTAGAGTAGGAAAATTATAGAGATCGCGCCCACGCCGTATTTTATGCGCTGGCAGGGTCGCGTCGAAAAATTTCTAGAGACAATCGGAGGAAATATCGAGGAGGGAGAGAAAGGGGGGCCAGGGAGATACGAGGGAGAAAGGAGCGAGTACGGATGAAACGATAGCGTCTCACGTACGACGTACTATTCTAAAGACGATGATGAAAGCCGCGGTAAAAAGGATGGACGGAGCGACGAACCGCTCCTCCTCGCGTTACGCTCTCCTAAAAATACGCGGACACCGAGCCCAGATACCTAGATAGTAGTCTACTAATAGTTCGCGACAGCAAGACGCGACGAGACTCGTGGCGATTAGTCACAAAGTCGAGCGTCGTTTAGCGACGTATGCTTGTCAAGAGAGAGAGAGAGAGAGAGAGAGAGAGCAAGCGGACTCTAGTCAATGCGCTCCTTCACTACGACATTTCCGCCTTTCTTCCCAATAAGAAGATAACGTCTCCTTGTAACCACCCTTCCATTTTTTTCTCTCCTTTTTTATCTTGCAGCACTGCCGCCCTATCGAGAGAGACAGAGAGAGAGAGAGAGAGAGAGAGATCGTTTCTCTTTCGAGAGTCGCATATATCCTCGACTGCTATCACTTTTCTTTCTTCGAGACACGACCCTCTACGTTTTTCACATCCGATTTAAAGGAAATAAAAACGAGATTACATAAGCACGCCTACGACATTTCGCTGACAGGTAAGAGACTCTCGTCCACAGAATCACGAATGATAAATCCTGATACGAGAACACTCGGGGCACTCGTTGGACGGACGGGAGAAGGGACGGAGACGGAGACGGAGACGGAGAGAAAAAGAAAGAGGAGAGAGAGGGGGAAAAGAGGAAAAGAGAAAACACTTTGAAGCACTCCGAAACACTTGAAACGATCGGCTCCTTTCGCTCGCTTGACATTAACGTGTGTCCCATCAGTGATATCTTCCGACTTACTTGAGGTAGAGACTTACTCCCGTGTATCCAAAGTAGAGAGGAGAGGCTTTCTTTGCTTCTCGCGTAGAAAATAATTTGAAACGATGTTCACACACGCGTTCGTATCGGATTCAAAATACTTTCGCGAAAACAGGAGAAACTGCCAAGAAAAGTATAAGTAAAGAAGAAAAAAAAATTGATGACCAGTAGAAACAATGGTATCGCTCGTCTTCGTCTTCGTCTTCGTCTTCGTCTTCGTCTTCGTCGTCGGCGTCGTCGGCGTCGTCGTCGTCGTCCTCGTCGTCGTCACTGCGTGGTGGTCGTCACTCTTTTTTCCCGTTTTCCCAATATATTCCTCTCGTCGTTTTCGTTAATCCTTCTCTTCTTATCTCCTTCTTCTTCTTCTTCTTTTTTATAAGTAGCGCCGTCGGTCGTTCTTTCTCCCTCTTTTTTCACCCGTCCCTATCGCCGGGGCCCCGCGCGCCAACTAAACGCACGAAATCTCGCAACGGCGATTCGAAGCGGAGTTCGCCTCCGCGAGTCTACCACCTCCACCGCCGCCACCACCACCTCCACCTCCACCACCACCACCACCGCCACCGAGAACACCCCTCCGAGTATCTTTGCGAGTTTCCACCTCCGCGTCACCGCCACCCACATGCTAAGAAAAAGTCGGCTATACGAGGCGACCGAGTGAACGACGACGACGACGACGACGAAGAAGATGTTACCTTGTATATAGAGAGACAACAGTTCGAGGGTCACCTAGATGCAACCAGACAACAATGCGACCTTACGACGCACCGTGTCCTTTGCCGCCCAATATTTTCATTCCCGCTTCTACGTTTTCCTTTATATCGTCCCATTGGCCATCTACTTCTCGCCAAAATGATTTATTGAGAATAATAAATCGTATCGAATGAAATACGAACAATAGTCGGATTAAACGTCGTTGATCTTGAAACGTCCGAACGATTGATAACTTACAATACCTACGACGATAATTATCCGATTCCGTTTTCCTACCGAGTTCCATTCTTCCGTCGTCGCCCCTACCTACCTACCTACCTACCTACCTACTTACCTACCTAGCTACCTACCTACCTACCTACCTACCGTACCGTTGATACGTTGGTACGATCTTCGCACTGTCGCAAGACCCTCCTCCCTCCCTCCCTCCGACCAATGTTATTCTATGCGAGATAAGAAAAAAAGAATTCGATGACTCGATCGTAAATACTCTTTCGTTGTACGTTTTCGACGTTAAAACGTTTGTCATCGGCGTATAGATAGTTTCGGACGTTTGAAAATAAGCGATGAACATTAAAAATGGTAAGTACGCTTGCCACATCCAAAACTCAATCCTTATGTAATCGCAGAATACAACAATCATAGACCAGTCATACGCGAAGAATGCTAGAGTGACGTACGATCTGCAAAATTAGAAGTGAAAATAGCGCCGTTTAATTTTCTCACTTGCCAAATATATCGCGGATGAATCGTTCGCGCCGATCCGATGATTGATGTTCCTTTATTTCTTTTTTCACGATCGGCCTTAACGTTGTTCGATCAAAGGGACCCGCACGAACGTTCGCATGGCGTTCGATCGAGGCGATAAGATATTTATAAGTAGTCCGATAGAGCCAGAAAAATTGTCTACTTGGTATGAGTCAACGGGAATCGAAACGAAGCTCAAGACGAGGAGTCCTTCGATCGACGATCCTTGACAATGATAACGCTATGCGGGAGTGTCGCGCGCGTTCGCCAAAAACGCAAGTACGAAATTTAATTGGATCGAATCGCGCTCGCGCGCGCATCGCACGCGGAGAAAATCTAATTTCGCGGAGATTCTTCGATATAGAAAAAAAAAAAAAAAAAAAAAAAAAACGAAAAGAAAAGAGAAAAATTGTATTCGCGAAGAAAGGTAGAAAAATAGGGACAGGGAGAAATAGAAACGGGGTACGCTCGGGAAAGTGGGTCTTGGCCACCGTGAAGTGCCACGGGCGAAAATAAATTTTTCGTTTCGAGCATAGTCTCTTTTTCTTCTCGTTTACCTTTACTTTCTTTGCCGTCGAATCGGGCCGAGCCGAGCCGAGCCGAGCCGAGCCGAGCCGAGCCGAGCCGAGAAGAGTCGAGCCGACAAAGAATCTCGGATTTGCGTTTGATTCTCGAAATTGCGTTTGATTCTCGATTAGAAGCGTTACGCTGAGAAAAACCAATAGGATTTCCTTTGAGAACGATATTCCATTTCCTAATACGATCGGCGATCATCGAGCTAAAATAACATCGGGACAGGAATATTTGAAAGGCGGATGGATCGGCGGATACGCCGCTTGTCGATAGAGAAAATCCTCGGTGGAAGAAGAAATCACGTACGGCATCGAGATCTCTCTGGTTCTGGCAAGCCGAGCACTTTTCTAAATATACACGATCACCCCTCACCGGCGGATCTATCTTTACGTATTAGAATCTATACCTAACAACTCGAATACTCGCGCTTTACGAATGACTATCAGCCGGTGTTATTCGAGAATTACTCAAATCGCACCGTCTACACGCTAAAACTCTTGGCTGAAAAACCGCTTTTCTCTGACCGATTCGCGACGAGATAGCAGCGATCGCGAAACCACCTTGACTTCGAATTTCGCGATCGAAGCAAGAGATACCGGGCAAAGATGAAAAGCGTTCCTTTGCCGTTTAAACGTTTGAACGGTTGTCCGATCGAAAAAGTCGCAAGGTTAGCTAAACCTCGTTGATCGTAAAAATAGCGCAGACGTTTCAGCGTAAAAAAGGGAAATAAATCGATTATAGACGGATCGAGAAACGAACGTGTACACGCATATATATATATATATATATATATATACATACATACGTCGATTCGAGCTAAGCCTTGTTCTTCGAAAGTATATAAGCCAGATATGCAAGCGCGTAGCCTTACCGAGAACGAATCGGTAACTTTTAAAATAACGTTTTCCTTCTCGGTAAACCACCGAAGGAGTAGTGGGAGGAAGAAAGTCGATCGGCAAAAATTTGAGCTCGTCTATCCCGTTCTAAGATTTTGATGACGAAGATGGCGAATTCGTAGTTCTCGTTAATATCCTAGATCGTTTCGTCTTACCGACGATCTAACGCGCGAGTTCACCGTCGATAGCAAAATCGCGATGCTCGTATTAAACGGATTCACCAGCGAAAATACGAGGACGACGACGAAGAGAAATAAGCAAAGAGAGTCACGTAGATAAATCGTCGGTTTCGTAGAAAAGCGAGCCGGAGAACGTCGGAGAAAGAAAAATGCCAGACGCGAGCTCGCAAATTTCCAACAAGACCAGACGGGGAAAATAACATAAAATATTGTACAAAATTCGATCTTTATCTTTCTCCCCGTGACTAATCGAGTTTTCCCCTCACCCAAAAAAAGAAAAAAAAGAATAGCGATTTAACGAGACTACGTGGTTCTAAATGCGACGGCATTCCTATAAATAGGAATTGTTATTTGTCTATTTTCAACGACGCGATGGATATCGGTCAAACGTGCGTCGAACTCGCTCGGGAAAAGCGATCGTGACATGTGGCAAAAATCGAACGAGTATCTCCTCGAATCTTCGTTGCCGACCGAATGGACCGCATTACCGAAGTTTCACGGATTATGCTCGAAATATTTTTAGGAGCCGTCGGTTTTAGTCCGACGCGCGGAAAGAAATCGCTGTCCCTGCGAGATCGTAACACTTTCCGAGCTCTCCTCTTTCATAACGTGCGACGAAAGCACGAAAACCACTCAGAGTTATAGACCTTCGAGACGATCGAAACACGAGTTTTCTACATTTTCATCGGATAAATTGTTTCGATCGAATTGTCGATGTCGCTCGGAACGATCGGATCGTGTGAGGATATCGATAGCGAATATGCGAATTCTTCGCGAGCGTTAGGACGACCAGCGCGTTAGTTAACGAAAAGGAGAGACCCTTTGAGCCTTTTATCAACGGGGGAGGGGGGAGGGGGGAGGAAATCGCGCTTATTTCTTCGTTTATCGCATTTCTCTGAAACGAGTGAAACCGAGTGGGCGAATGGCACGAGTATATGGAACAGCCGATCTAAAGTTAGACGTCGGTCCGTTCTGGAAATAGATGTTATGAGTGCGAGGACAGGACGAGACACCACCGGCCTATTATGTTTGCCTCGGCTCACGACTCGCAGATCCTAAAAGAAAGCGGACGAGCACAGTGGTCCGAAACCAAGTACACGACTGGAATTGACGGTTACCACCTCTCTCGTTACGAGAGTACGCTTATGCGTTTCTACGATAGAAATAAAAAATAAAAAATGGAGAGAGAGAGAGAGAGAGAGAGAGAGAGGCGATTAACGGTAGAAGATCGTCGAGGGTGACGCAATCGGGTGGTTCCCTTGGCAAAGATTATCCTTTGGAACGTTTATCGTTTCGCGGTAACCTTCCCTCCGTCTTCTCCC
>OU427002.1:357500-397500 GCA_911387935.1 Dolichovespula saxonica
CGTTGCGCATACTTTGCATCAATTTAGGGGCATAGGAGAACGGGTAAATCGTAAATTTACCAAATTGATTGGTAAGAATAAAAATATCGAACGTAAACGAATAATAATAATAATAATAATAATAATAATAATAATAATACGTACATCGACGTTTTATGTAAATAGACGGGTACGTGCATACACGTACTACAATGAGTAACACAATAACTAAGTCTTATAATCGAACAAGAAAATAGTAAACTTAAACTAACGTAATTAACATCTTGATGTGCTCGATAACCGTAACAACGTGCACGTTCCATTCTTACGGGAAGAATGGAAGAAAAAAAAAAAAGAAACGTGCGTATATGTATATGTGCTTATAATTATATACATTGGAAAAGTTCGGTGCAACCAATCGATAGAAAAGATTACGACTTTTTACTAAACAAAATATACATCGTTTCTCGAATCTATCCGATCCATTCAAAAAATCTTTGCTTGAAAAGTAGCGAGTAACTATCGACCGTTGGTAGTAGGAGATAAAATAAACAGTGAGATTAGAAAAAACAAACAAACAAAAAAAATACATATATATATATATATATGCGGGACCGCGAGATTTTGTATCGACGTAGTATCCACCCTTTCATCGTGATCGTTGCACCGAAACTGGCACACGACTTTTAATATTTACATTTTACGACGATCAAACGTATCGCAGAAAACGTGATTAACGTGCGAACGTGCGTTATTATTACGAGACGATTAAGGTTATAACGATTACGATTGGCCGAGAGGGACTCACGCGATACGCGGTTTATACTCGCCGAAGAGATCTTCGTAAAATTCTATAGCGTTTTACAATGGATGTTCGTTGTAACGACGACGATCGCCGCGTCCTTGTTAACGTCGATCGACGAGAATCGATTAGATAGGCATCTCGAATATCTGGATCGGTTTTAATCGTTCCGACAAAAGTAAAATATCTTTAGGAACTCGTCGACTCGATCGACTTTGCGCGCAATCTGCAAGAGGATCGAACGTGTGTGTGTGCGTGCGTGTAACTCGGACGATAATAATAATAATAATAATAATAAAAAAAGAAAAAAATTAAGTATCCTTTAAAGCGAAGAATTTAGAAAGACGTACGATCTTTACGGAAGATAAGGAGTAGTATCAACGAATATCAACGAACCCATAAGCGTACACGGCTCTTTTTTTCGTTCGTCGACTCTCTCGCGCGTAATGCTAATCGTCGTACGTAATCGACTTCTCCTCGTACCAGCGATGATCTATCTGTGCGAACGAAACGAACTCGCGCATTAAAATTCCATTCACGATTAGCGATCCTTGAAAGCGATCCTTGAAAGCGATCCTTTTGCGCGATCGTACGAGAGTCGAAGAGGCGTCCGTCCTAACGGTATTTGGAGTAATGTTCTAATGTCATCGAATACTATCTCTCGCTTAGGCGAGTGCGCGATCCCGTCGCTCGACGAGTACCTACGATTAACGCAAACGTATGGGGGAGGGAGGGGCAGGAGGGGCAGGAGGGGCTCGAATAATGGGAACGATCGTCGGGACTACCCAACGTTACGTTAACGTCGATAGAAAGGACAACGACGATCAACGTATATAAAGAGAAATAATCGCGTAATCAAATTTCCGTGAAAATTATCAGGCGTGTGAAATCTAAATGAACGTTCGCAATAAAAGTTGGAAATCGCGATGACCATTTTGGAGGTTTCGAAGGAAAGGGAAACGAAAAGTCGTTAGTACTTGGCACAAATAGGAATCGTGTTTCCGACTCGGTTTAGATGCAGGTGAGCGCGTACCAACGACGATAACGATAATTGAATGTTGCACAACGTGTCGTCGTAATATTTAGCAACGTAGAGTCAGATGTAAACCTAACTTTTATATACGTTCCTACGATTCTCCACGAGTCTCTCGATTCGAGCGTGTAACCAACTATGCGAACCAACGTGAAAAATATTTTATTCTCTCGGCATTGTAAGAACTTTTCGCGTTCTAACGGGCGTTCGCGTTAACTCTCGCTACGCTAAAACGCGGTTATCTCGTTTCGTCGTAATAACATTTTTACAATCGCACGTTAGTTGCTATTTTATCGACATGTAGGACACGTTTATATTAGCGGACTGCATATTACACTTTCCATTACGTTTCCACGACTTCCTTCTATCTCGATAACCGTAATAATGTATTGACGTTATCGTTATTTCTTATCGATGAAAAATTCCTCCCGACGGTCGGAGAAACGCAGTTTCTTCGCAGCCCAGACGCGACAACTTTTTCGAACGGCCGGAAGGGGAAAGTGGAAAAAGGGTAAGACGGATACAAATTTCGACGGAGATAATATTTTTACACGGACAAAGGCGACGCGACGAAATCATTTTCTTCGATCCCGGAGGCGCACGGTGAGGAGGAGGAGGAGGAGGAGGAGGAGGAGAAAACGGCTAGCATCTCCGAGAGCGTTCTCTTATGCGACCTTGGATCGGTCGTTGAAAAAAGGCCGCGGCCACGCTAGTTTCGAGCCAATACCGCGATTCGTAACGAGTTGCACGCGCAAATACGAATTTCGTATGAAAATTAAGAACCGCGACCGTTATCGCGAATTTTATCGACTCGCTCCCGGAATTGCACAGGGTTTTAAAAAAAAGAAACGAAAATAAAACTAAAAAAATAAAAAGGATAAAAGGAAAAAAGAAAAGAAATAAAAATCTCTTTGACGATTTCGACGACAAAACACGATTGCGAAAGACGGGAAAAGGAAAATAAGTGGGAGGCTACCTAACGAACGAATATCCGGAAGTATTTTGCCGCAAAAATGGCAGGTAATCGCTGTAACATCTTCGGGGAACGAATTTACCGTAATTATCCGTGTCTTCGTAATTACGTATATCCGGACTGGCGTTACCAACCGAACGTTTCTCCACGTATCGTACCGATTCGCGAGATTTTCGCATTCGCATTCTTATTCTTATTCGCGAGGATCATCCTCTCTAGGAACGCGAGAACGCGACAGTTGATCCTTTCTCTCATTTGCCCGTATACTCGTTCATGCCTACGCCATAGACCTAACTATATCTATCTCTCGTACCTTCATCACGCGATCTTCCCGCTTAAAACAATAATTAACAAAGCCAACGGACGTAACGCGTCGCGGGTTTATCGCAACGACCGGATGGATGTAATCGTATGTGTACACGTTCCTTCTCGATAACGCGCGCGCGCGCCTCCCTACCGCGCTAGATAAAATTTGGGCAACGGACTAGGCTCTCGGCTCGCTTCCTAACGATAATAATAATAATAATAATAATAATAATAATAATAATAATAATAATACCGATACGAGAGTGTACGAAGGGAAAGGGCCGATAAAATAGAAAAAGAAAAGAAAATGCAAGAAGCGGAAAGGACCGCCGAGAAATACGAAGAAGCACCTTGGGTCGTTTTAAATCGAGATATACCGTATCTATCCTTTCAATTTTCGTTTCCTTTTTTGCGTTCGCTCGTTCGCTCGCTCGCTCGCTCGCTCGCTCGTTCGTTCGTTCGTTCGTTCGTTCGTTCGTTCGTTCGTTCTTAATTAGCCGACTTAACGATTAAAGTTTCTGAACGATGTCGAATTTGTCCTTGAAGCCGATCGACTCCTTCTTAGGATCGTACTTCTTCCGTGCCGCCAGCTGAGCCCTGAGCTCCTTCGCGCTCATCTTCAGGTTCAAACCTTGCCTGGGCTCGTTGTTCCCGGCGACGGTGCCGTTGCCGGTTCCGTTGCCGGTTCCGTGAACGTGAGCCTCCGTCGTCTCGCTGTTCCTCGACTTGGTACTGCCGTTTTCTCGAGCCACGCTCGTCTCTTCGTTTTCGCTCGACAACGAGGACATCGTGGTCGACGACGCCGTCGTCGTCATAGTCGTCGTCGTCGCCTCTGCCCCCGCCTCCGCCCCCGCCCCCGCTCCCATCCCCGCCGCCGCCGCCGTTATCGTAGAAGCATTCACCGTCGTTGCCGTGCTATCGCTGTGCTCCGTGTCGTTGGAACCGCTCGACTTTCGTGCATTCTGAAAAAAAAGAAACGGAATTCCTTCCGAATAATTGTGTCGAGAACCAAACGAAAAGTTGGAAAATAACGGAGGGCGAAATCGACGAATAAAAGTGAACGATCGAGGAACCTCGTCACGTTCGCGTCCTGACCAATATCCCTCGATACCCGGGGTCGATGCCGGTCGATTGTAGCGACGTAATGCGTATCACGTACCAAGGTCAAACGCACCTTCCTCGCGTGCCACTTTTCCTCCAAATATTCCTAACCGGACGTCTCTCTCCCTTCTCCTTTCAACTCGTCTCTCCTCGATAACCGATCGTGCCGCCGTTCGGAAGAAGAAAAAGAAAAAAAAAACGCGCGGCTCGATCGGACGTAAGCGCGCGGTTTTTTCCCGTCTTCATCGACGATCATCTTTCGGACTATTTCCTCCTATCGTTCCTGCCGCTACCACCACCTCTACTTTCTCCATCTTCTACGCGAAGATGAAACACGAATTTTCGTCGAGCGTACGGAGTGCCTATACGCTGGTTTATCCTACGAGATGATAGGATGAAGGGGAGAGAGAGGGAGAGAGAGAGAGAGAGAGAGTAGGATTGATTTTCGTAAGATACCACGATGACCTTGATGAGCCTGATGCAATTCTGAACGGTACTTAAAGGAATTCCATCGGTTAGGCCTATGCGCGACGAAGAACCGGTTTCACCGAGCACAAACCGTTTAAATCCCTTCGAAATAATGTTAGTCGGCTATCGTCGCGTTGACCGACGCGTTCGAAGCCCTACGATTTTCAAATCTGCTATACGTCCCGTAAAGGTATTTCCCAACTAAACCAAACTCGACTTTATACGTCGGATCTATGGTCGTTACGTTGAAACAATACCGAGGACATTCGAAACGTGCGCACCTAAATTAATCGCTCTTTGATATTCGATTATACGCTTTGTTACGCTTCTAAACGGCTCGTTAAATCGCATTAGAATGCGTTCGCGTGTGCTCGTCGCTTATGCCGTACGCCTCTCTCATCCTTGCCGGATTTCTTGCGATTCGCGAGAAGGAACGATAATAAGAAGAAACTCGGCGCGCTTGCGTTCTCGCGGCAGATTTAAAAAAAAAAAAAAAAGAAAACAAAAAAAAAAGAAAAAAAAGAAGGCGAATCGATTTACATAACCGCGGGCAGTCGTTGCCGATAAGAGAGGGAACGAGCGTATTTGCGGAATAATTTACAACGTGGCTCTCTCAAAGCTACCTTGAAACGTTCTACGTATAACCGGCAAACGACGTTTCACCTGTTAAACGAGAGAGGAATTTCGCGGCGACCCAGAAAATACGACGCTGAACGAGTTCGATACACCGATACGCCACTGCTTTGAAATTACCCTGACGCGAGCACACGCTGTTTGTCGTCTGCTTGTTCGCGCGCGCGCGCACGTGCCCATGTGCATGCACGCACGCATGCACGCACGCATGCACGCACAACCATTTAATTATTCTTCGAGGAGAGAAAGGAGAGGCTGCTGCAATCGTTTGACTCTTTTTCTTTTTTTTCTCTTTTTTTTTTTTTTTTTTTTTTTTTGAATACCCGTTATCCGAATAGGTATTCCTCGTCGAGAAAATGCGGACACGGATTTTTTCTCCGTCGCATTTCGATAGACCCGTACGATTTTCAAAGTTTCGAGAGACGATTTCGAAAATCTTCCTCTACGACAACGGTTGTATCGATACGCGAAACGATCAACGTGTAATCGTAGGTGCCCGCTAGGAAAGGGATCACGCGATGCACTTTGAAAAGATAGGTAGTACCCGCAATAAAACCGAATTACCGAGTAGACGCATAGGAGGAGAGCCGGAATTGACGCGAACGCGGAATTTACGTAAGCTCGTCGAAGACCGGAAGAGTGCTCTCGACCATATCGTAAGAGATCATCGAATCGAAAAATGAAAGATGATGCCCAGCCCTCTCTCTCTCTCTCTCTCTCTCTTTTTCGAGTGTAACAAATATTCTCGACGTGGTGTACATGTACGTGTACATATATATGTATATATATATCGATGTGTGCGAGCAAGAGAAGCAAGAATTTCTAACGATTCGTCGACGTAACGCGATATATATATATATATATATATATGTATGTATGTATCCAATTAATGCAGCTAACGTTAGAAAGAAAGTGTTATCGTTTCCCTTTCGTTTTCTCGCGCTATAATATTCACGCGTGCATACATACTAGCGCATGTGTATTCGAACGAATGAGAAATAACGACGCTCGAAGGCTCGCGCTTCGAAAGCCCGCGTAATACAAATTCGTTCGAACGGGAGGAAGAATTCAGGACAAGCGTATTAGCCAACGAGTACGAGTTACGTAACTGGAAACGCGAAGGTGAGGAGACGAAGAGACTCGTATAAAGGACGAGTGTATCTCGGCGATCGATCGATCGATCGATCGTAAATCCCAGCGAAACGAATCGAGCCCTCTGAAACGGAAACATCCGGTAATTAGTATATCTCCGGCTAATCGTAACCTCCGATAAATACGCTTTTTCTCGTAAAGCGCATATCTATCGGTCGATCCGTCTCTACGTAGGCAGGTACGTCGACGAGTGGCAGTGGGTGGCATCGTTGTTGCACCGGTCAGGCCTGTGAGAATCGTTGGGCGCGATTTCGCCCGATAAATCTCGAATCGAAAATGAGTTAAAAAAAATGCTTTATCCGACGATCGAGAATCTATCTCTCGATAGAGATAAGGTAATAAACGTAAAAGTTTCTTCTTCGACGAGCAAGAATGAAAGAAAACGAATGAATTATGGAACGTAATTAGGGACGGTTTACGTTCGGTACGACGATACTTACGCGAGAGTTTCTTACACGGCCGTTTTATCTTCCCCGGGAGAAGAGATGAGTCATCGATCTCTCTCCTCCTCCTCTCCCTCCCCCTCCTCATCCTCATCCTCTGTCCAGTCTCGAAGAAAAATTTCAAAGACACGTCTGACAATTAGATCGTTACGACGGAACGATCACGCGCAAACATTTGGATAATCGTATAACGCCTGCTTGATTATTATTCTCTCGTTAGTATCGGATTCGATCGATTCGTCGATAAAGCACATCGAGATAAGCGATTAGATAAAATTGAGATTTCTTTTCTTTCGGGCGTTCCTCGTGAACGAGACGGCAGGATGACGACGTCGACGACGTCGACGACGGCGGCGGCGATGAAATTTGCGTGGGCGACGTCAAACTCGGAGAAAGTCCCGTCGGTTGTTTGATACGCGATAAAGCCGAGATGATAACGGGGAGGACGCGAATTATCGTACATGGTCGGGTTGCTTCGAGAGACGAGAACGAGCAAACGAGATATTTAATCGTCCTCGAAAAAAAAAAAAAAAGAAAGAAAGAAAAAAACCATACAACGCACTTTTACTCCCAGCGATATCTTCTTTGCTTTTCACGAATTCGGAACGTTTCGTGCGTACATTAAGGACGTATCCGAGCGAGTTGTCTCTTGAAAAGCGAAATACCCCATACTCGTCCTTCGATCCGATTTATGCGAACGAAGCGTTCGAACCCGCTCTAAACGTCGATAAACGATAAACTATTTTTAACGAAAATTATCGCGTAAAATTTCTCCTCGTTGTCGCTTCCGTTCCTATATTTTTTTTTCTTTTTTTTTTTTTAATAAAGCGACGCGTTCGCGCTCTCGCTCTTAAGTTCAAAGCCCTAGGAAAGCAGAGATAGAGATAGATAGATAGAGAGAGAGAGAGAGAGAGAGAGAGAGGGAGAGATAAATAGATAGAGAAACGACGACCGAGTCATCTCGAGTCGCGTATTCATACGTTTATCTCGCATATACATTTATATTACCGTATAACGAAATTAACATTTCTTTGAGTCAGATGCGATCACCTTGCACCGTCTCGAAGATCGATATTTTAATACCGATCGCGCAACGTTTTTTACCTCGCGTCTATGAGCTATCTCGAGAGAGAGAGAGAGAGAGAGGGAGAGAGAGGGAGAGAGATCGGTTGGAATAATCCCATTATTTTCTTTTTTTTTTTTTTCCTTCTTCTCGGAATAGACTATTTGTCGAACGAAAGGTAGCGTTTCTTCGGCTCGTTATCTCGAAGCCGGAATAAACACAGATGTTGGAAACACTTGTACCACTACGTTTTCCCTAAGCGAAATCTACTCGTTGAAAATCGTTAGGAGAGGAACGGAGAGAACGGAGAGAACGGAGAGAACGAACGAACGAACGAACGAACGAACAACGGCGTAACACGTATTTATAGATTGAATGAAACGACCTATCGGTCCCCGGTCACGTGGCTCGTTACCGCGAAATTCACCGAATCGCACGAGAGACGTAGATTCGCGAAAGGGAAAGAGGAAAATAATAATCGATCGTCCGAAAGATCCTTGGAAGTATTGTTTTCGTACGTGTCTCACGAGGAGGAGAAGAAGAAAAAAAAAGGAAAGAAGAAAAATGAGAGGAAAAAAAATCTGCGACCTCTAAATTCCTCGTACGTGTCGGGACGGGGAAGAAGAAGGGGACGGAAAGTAGATTCTTTTCTTTTTACATCGACGACGGTGCATCGTCGTCGAGATAACCTCTATAATAATAATAATAATAGTAATAATAATAATAATAATAAAAAAAGAAAAAAAACGAGTTTTCCCACGTTGCTCCGTCGCCCACGAATGCGTCCGACCAAACGACATTCCTTTATACGTCCGTAACAATAATGTAATTACTTATTTAGTGCGAGCGATTCGTAATACTCGAGAGGGAGAACGGTCGAAGGAGAAGAAGAACGAGTGTGATTGGGTGGGTTGGGGTGGGGTGGAAGGGGGAAGGGAAGACTCACCTCTTCGACGGAGATGCCTCGGTCCGATCCCTCCTCGTGATCGACGCTGTTCGGATTCCTCTCCGGCGTCTTGATCACCTTGACGTTCGCCATGGTGCCCTTGACGATGACGTTGTTAGCCCTGAAGTACTCGTCAGCCTCGTGATCGAGCACCAGGAGCTTGGTCTCGTTCGGGAACGCCTTGATGCGTTCGACCACCTGCTTGTGAGTCTCGTTGGCTATGTTAATCTCGTTTACCTCGACGATTCGATCCCCTTGCTTCAAGCCAGCGGCCTGGCTCGGGGAACCCTCGTCCACCTTACCGATGTACTGCCCGTTCTTTCCTTTCTCCGCGTGAAGATTGAATCCGTAACCGTCGAAGTCATCCCACTTGACGATGTGGCAAAGACGCGCGTAAGGTGTCTTATCGCCCTTCAGGGACGACATTTCGAGACTCGCGCTTCGACTTTCCAGATTTTCCGTCGCGGCGAAGGGTTGTGAACGGACGCTCGCGATTTACGCGAGCTATATTATTCGCGATTTCTTGCGCCTTCCTTCCTTATGTACCAGGAATCTATATATATATATGTGTATGCGTATATGTATATGTATATATATATATGTGTGTGTGTGTGTGTGTGTGTGTGTGTATGTGCGTGCGAGTGCGTGTGGCGTATATGTGTATATATATATATCGATAGCACGCGCGAGAACCGCGTGACGATCTCTCGAAAACGAAATCCTAGAATCGACTGGCACCTCCTAACCGGCGAGCTCTCGATCGGGTACCAACAGGTACGACCGTACGCGAGATCGGCGGCGAACGAACTAAAGGTCGGTTCGCGCGTACGCGGGATCGTAGGGACCAATCGCGTCATCTCGCAACCGTATCGGGGCCTCTCGGTGCTAAAGGAGAGGGGAGCTCGATCGAGAGAGGGAGAGAGAGAGAGAGAGAGAGAGAGAGAGAGGAGGGAGTCGATGGAGCGACCGAGAGAAAGAAAGAAAGAAAGAAAGATGGTAAAGCGGGAGCGTTCGTCGCGATAAACGACGCGAAATTGGAGAAAATACGTGGAAAACGAATGACTCTCGTTATATCCCCAAGGAGACCTCGCGCACGACCTCGGACGATTCTCCGATTCGTTCTTTCGTTTTTTCTTTTCCTTCTCCTTTATCTTTCGTCTTTTAGAAATCTACGTTCTTTCGTTCGAACATAAGGAAAATCGAATCGCGAGCTTGGAACGAGAGCGAGAGAAAAACGATTTCGACGAAGATGGCAGGCGCGTCTTCGTAGTCGTCGTCGTCGTCGTCGTCGTCGTCGTCGCGTCTACTGCCCTCGTGCGACAGGTGAACGAAGCTTCACGAATGTCTTCGTACCTGTCCGTCGAATAATGGAAACGCGGCTTTGGCTCTACGCGGCGCTCAACGTGTATATCGTAGTACGTCCCTCGAATAAAAAAAGATAAAAAAATATTTCGACGGAGAAATAATTAGAATTCTTTGATCGTAACGTGTAAATTATGGCACTCGTCGAACCTGCCTCGTCCCCACGAATTTCTACGAAAATTATTCGCTCCCAACGACTTTACGTCGCGTTTCTTCGAGGATCCGACGAAGGTGTCCGGATCCGTCGTCGTTTCGACGCATCGTTCGCGATATTACGCTGCTGAAAGAAGATAAAAGTGCGACAGGGACACCTGTTGCCGATCTTCGTAGAGTTCTCGATGAATCACGGGGCTTTGTTAACGCGTGTAGAACGAATCGCGCAACGCTTTGCCATGCCTTTCCGGGCTTACGAACAAACGACGCGGCATTAAGACAGGAAAGAAAGAAATAAAGAAAGAAAGAAAGAAACGCGACCTTTAATCGTTCGCTCGCACGTACCCGACATTGTTTCTTAGAAATAAAGGAGAAACGTATGCGGATCGCATCGAAAACTTGCGATCTCGAAGAAAAGAAGATCTCGAAATTACGCGAGAGAGAGAGAGAGAGAGAGAGAGAGAGAGAGACCCTACGGATCCTTGGCCGATTCCGCTAACCTCTGAGACACGGCCTATCCTAAAACTTTGCATTCCTCGCGCATATCCCCGCGTATTCTTGGGAAAACCGGGCAAAGACGTGACTTTCGACATTTTTCCACGCGCTCGCGTACGCGTCCACGGTATTCCGCAAGGAATGACGATCGTGTAAACATACGGAAGAAATTTTAAATAAAACGACAACGATACTGTTTACCAGCGGTACGTTATTTTATCGGTTCGGCGATAAGCCTTACGTATCGTCGAAAGTCCAACGAAATAATTACGAACGGGAGAGAGAGAGAGAGAGAGAGAGAGAGAGAGAGAGAGAGAGAGAGAGAGAGAGAGAGAGAGAGAGAGAGAGAGAAATAAACTATCGGCCTTGAAGAAAATAATTGTCGAAGATCGGAACGAGGAGACGAATCGTATCCGAGAGATAAACGTGCGATAACCTCGTCGGAGCCGCGTTTAAGTCGACAAATTAATTAATGGCAAGGCGTAGATTTACTTAAACTCGGCACAACGTAATAATGGGTACGAGGCGAGAGTGTGAGAGAACGTGACGTAAGCACGCGCGAACGAAGCATCGACACCGTTAACGTTCGCGAGCGTGTTTTTTCTTTTTTTTCTTTTCGAAAAGTCGTCGAGCGAAATGATAAGAGAAATCGTAACGAAAAGGCTCGGTTATGATCATCGAGATGACGTTTATTAACGGAAACGCACAGTTTCCGAGACGAGTCGATAAGACTTGTTTCTTATGGAAAATTTTATTCTAAGTCGACGTGAAATTATTTCGCATAAATAGCGATCGAGTCGTCCGCGTTATTCTCGCCTATTGTTTTCTTTCCTTTTTTCGTTTATTTTTTTTTTCCCCAACGTTCGAGCGATATCATCTCGCGTCGAGCTCGCTTTAGACCATATACAAACGGTTCTCGTAAATAAAACGGCGGTCTCCGTGTGCCAGTCACGAGACGGTGGTATTACGAAATAACAAGGATAACCGTGCACGACGGCAATTACGAGAATCGTCCATGGTTCGATCGTGCTAGTACCGTCTTTTCGTTTCCGTTCGTCGTCCGATATTTTTGCGCGAGTACAACCACGTTAACGAGTATGAAAGAATTTCGAGGACCGACGTCGACGACTCTTTCGAACCTTATTTTTCTTTCTCGCCCAAGAGATAATCGTTTGTACGAAGATAGGCGCTTTCGAGAACGATAAAACACCGCAAGGCCATCCTCTATGTAAATAAGTATTAAATGTTAATTAACGAGCATTCTTTGTTCGTCGTCTTTACGGATACCAGTTTTATAAGAATTTCATACGAGAGCTTTCTCGTTTACGAGATCGTAAATGTGTATTCGTATCTTATCGACGATCCAAGAAACTAAGCGACTATAAGCGCGTACCGTTTGCTTATTTTACATACACGAACGTTCGATGCATAAACGAATACGTGCGCTTGCTTTCGTCGTAAGCGACGAGGGAAGGAAACGAGCATATATTTCACTTTCACGTTGGTACGTGAAATCATCGATGCTAATAATCAAAAAAAAAAAAAAAAAAAAGAAAAAAAAGAGAAGACCGACGCGATCGAACGTACCTGGTACCTCTGAGCGTTCTTGGATTTTACCGATCCGGAGAGGAATCCGCGAGCGCGTGGCCCGAGTCGATCAAGGGCCGCACCTGGGATGGCAGTAAGTGCGGTCTGCGCGCGAAGGATGCGCGCCGGCTAGCACGCTGACAGATGAGAGAGAGAGAGAGAGAGAGAGAGAGAGAGAGAGAGAGAGAGAGAGAGAATGGGAACGAGCGCGAGGAAGAGAGAAAGTAGACGTAGCGGTTGTTGGAAGCATCGTAACAGCCGTCGTAGTTGGTCGTAGTCGATGCCACCGTACGGTACGGCGAGCGTCTTCTTACTTTTAACGTATTACGAAGCCACTCTCGCATGGGTGTTGAAAGCGACCGTCTCGTAGAATGCGCAAGACACGTAGGAACGCGCGTCGTGCGTATTTTTTGGTTAAGTAGACGAAAATAGAAAGGAGAGAGATAGAGAGAGATAGAGAGAGAGAGAGAGAGAAACTCGACGCGAAGAATAGCCAACGATTAGAACGACAATGTGGAGTCCTACTCACGTACAGGTGACAGGTAAGAGTCGACGAATGATACGTCATAAGGTTTAGCGGATCGTGCCAACGATCGACTAGACACGGGTTGAGTCGCTTGGAGAGCAAGAGAGAGAGAGAGACGGATAATTTCGCGGACGGACGGACGGACGAACGAACGAACGAACAACGGAGACGGGTTAGAAATAGAAGAAACAAATTTACGAGCGAGATATATGTATATACCGTAAAGTCGATTAATGGAACGCGTAAGCCCGAGTTACGTGTTTGTCCTCGTCGGAACGTAGGCGAAAGAAACCTTCCAAGTACGACCACGACGTTGATCGTGGAATGTTGTTTTGCGTGGAAAGACGACCGTCGCGTCCTCGCCCTCGTCCTCGTTCGCGGTGACTCTTCCATCCTTCGTCCGTAACGTGCAACGGATTTTCTTTGACACGAGAACGGAGATACGACGTTTCCTTTTCTTCCATCGTTCTCCGTCAACTGTTTTCGATCGAACTATTATCGAGTCGTCTACCGAACGCGTCTACGGCACGTCGTTGGTTAGATCGCGTTTCGTAGCGCGCTTAAGAAAGAAAGGTACGACGGCGCTCCTTCTCCCGCGCTTACAATTCGAAAATGCGCGCCTAATTCTCGACTCGAAGGACGAGACCGTACGACGAACCGTACGGAAATATCTTTGACCCTTGTCCTCCGAATATATATATATATATATAAATAATCGCAAACGTTTTTGTTTCTAGGGACGCGTTTACCCAATATAAACGATTCGTACGCCTATAAATGTACATATCTTTAGAAATATTTCTAACCTATACGAGATCCGCCGTCCATGGATAACGGGTTATACGATATATCCGTCCATTATTACTCTCTCGAACGCTATCGTTTCTCGTTGCGACCTCGAACGGCGCCGATCGACGCGTTCTCGCCCACCTCCACCATCCCTCCTGGACGAGACGGAAAGTTTTGGATAAAGTATGAAGTTTTGAATACGTATCCACGAACGATCTCTCGGTATCGTCCTCTCATCGAAACGTAACGTTACCAACGATATTTCTATTTCAAGAGAGATTTTCATCAACTCTCGACGAGTCGACGCGAACGGCTGATTCGAGCCGAGCCTAACGGTTTCACGCTCGAGATCCGGAGAGCCGTGGTAGAAAGGTTTTTTGCCACGAGTTTAAAGCGAATAATATATATATACATATACGTGTATATATATATATATATATATATATATATATATATATATATATATGTATGTATGTATATAGAAGGAGCGTCGATTATCGCGGGCGTAAGCGCATAGGTGTGTACGGTTGTGATGATCATCTTCGCGCAAGATGGCCGCGCACGAGTTTCGCCGTTTTCTCGATGCCTCGATATCCCCGTAGAAAATAGTCGCGTGAAAGCTCCTAAGACGCGACCCGGTCTCTCTCTCTCTCTCTCTCTCTCTCGTTGTTCCCCTTTCCGTTCGCGCGTACGAACGATCGGTAACGTGCTCCGATCGACAACAGGGCACTCGTAAACCATGCCTGAAACATTATTTATCTAATTCCAATGGACAGATCAGAATCGCGACGCCTCTCTCTACGATCGGATTTCTTTGTTTCGTACGTCGTTTAAAGCGTTAAAGGCGAGAATGGACGTACGAATTCTTACAGTTCGTCGTCCATTTTCAACGTCGAAAGTTTAACGAGAGGCAACGCGACTCGTCTTCTAGGTGGTCCCGTGCGACCTGGGATTCGTTGCTACGTCCCTGAACGACGCAACGAGCGTTAAAAAATGCACGCTTTCGACCTGGACGACGTTTCTGACCGACGGTTAGGTCTTCCTTTATGGACTTTGACCCACCACCGGCTCGAACTTATAATCGCGAAGGAATGCGAGAGGGATGGAAGGAGAGAGAGAGAGAGAAAGAGAGAGAGAGAGAGGAGTTTTCTCAACGAAACGGATCCATTCCAAGGAGAAAATCGCGCTAGCGTGTCGAGCGTATTTACGAACTCGTCTTCTCTTCGTCATAGACGTTAGAGAGAGATTGGTAAGGGGCGTGTATATATATATATATGTGTGTATATATATCTATACATACACATGTACATACGCGGAGGGCGGTAACCGATAGAATACATGGATACGTAAACGCGTTGAGAAAACTTTTTCTTCTCGGAACTTCCCGATAAGAGCGAACGCGATCGCGTCCGGAAAGTTATTGAGCGAGCAACCTGGTATGCGACCGATGAAAGTCGAGCGATGGTAAACAAAAAGCATAAATAAATAAATAAATAAAAATAAAATAAAATAAAAGACGTAGAGAAAGAGAGAATAGAGCGGACATAAACAATGTCGAACGATAACTAATGAAGAATAACTTTGACTTTGTTCGCAGTTCAAAAAGCGAAGGGGCTACTGACCAAAGGAAAAAACAGTGAGTATAAAGAGAGAGAGAGAGAGAGAGAGAGCGCAACAGGATACGCGTCTTAAAAAGCATCTCGCTCGCTCGCTCGACGAGCCTTCGATGTAATCGGACGAATAACGCGTCAGCGGGATCGAATTTCGTGCCGAGTAATTAATACGAGTTTGCGCTTTGACGACCAATTTAATCCCCGTCTGGTTGAACTTGAGTCGACCGACTGTCGTCGTCGCATCGTTGACCCAGATATCGTTGTAACGTCGGGTCGGTCTTTTGAGGTTAAGTATTTTTCGTTTGGCTTAGATAAGCACGTACATAAGCGGTTGAGGGACCCTTCCTTGGCCGTTCCAAAGTAAACAAAATTGCAACAGAGGTTAAGAATATCTCGGAATGCCGTAACGCTTTGGACGTGTAATTCGTGCTATTTATCGCGGGAAATCGAGTCGTGCGTTGTTGCGCGCGATTGAAAAGGGTAAACGTCGAAAGAAATAAACAAAGAGTAATCTTTTTCGTTGCGAGCGAACTCGTTTTTCTCGATCGACCGATCGACCGACGTAGATAGAATACACCGTCCGCCACCCACACGTAAACGTTTAACCTATCTCGACGCAGAGACCAATGACTGCTTCGTGACGATTGCCCTCGGCAAGGAAAAGTACCAGACTTCGGTGAAAGAAAAGGCTTCCAAGGACGTGGAATGGCACGAGGAATGCGAACTGGCCATACCGGAACAGGGAAACACCGCGGAAATCGTCCTTACGGCATTGCACCGCAACTTCCTCGGCGTCGATGAATTTCTCGGCACCGTTAGCATTCCCTTGGCGAGTTTCGACGTTTACGAGAGACCCAAGAATAGATGGTACGTAAAGTGAAACGCTATCGGAGATGGATCGATTTTATACGGAGATACGGTTGCTTTCACCGACCGTATATATATATCTATCTATCTACGTGTATATACATTTATATATATATATGTCCTCCTGTGTGGTTAACGTTTCGCACGACGCCAGAGAAGATGAAATTCTCGGTGCATATGTGCGTACGTAGGCGAGACGTTAGATCTAATATTAAAATTGAGCACGCGATAAGAGTCGAGAGGGACGGGCCGTAAACGGGCTACGTTGGACAGAAGCCAACGTATGTACGTGAACGCGTTATGCATACGTGATACGCGTAAACGTGATGCATAAACGTGATCGTACGAAAAAGATCGAGAAAAATAATCTTCTCTTCTCCGACTTAACCTTACTTTCTCGACTATATTCGATTCTAACGTGAGCGTTTTGGTACGCGTCGTCTTTTGCGTTAGGTATACGTTGTGCAGCAAACCGGGCAAAGAGAATACGAAAGACAGGGGCGAACTCGAAGTGAGGATTGGGTTCATAGTGAAGGCTGGTAGTTTGACCGATCTAACGAGAAAGGAACGGCACAAAAGTTCCCTCGGACAATTGTCGACCGCGGCACAATCAATCGGGGGTAGCTTGTTGAGCATCGGTAGTATCGAGAAGCGAAAGGGATTGAAAAAATTGGCAAAGTCTATAGGCAATCGCGTCAAAGGGAAGAGCAAAAATAAATTGAACAAGGAGAATTTGGACGAGAGGGAGGAAGAGAACGGATTTCGAGCGACCAGCCAAGAACCCGGGGAAGCCGATCCTGGTGTGATCAGCGAAGACGAGGACGAATTCACGGTGAGCGATTCTGATCTTAAAACGTTTATGCGATTAAAAAATCTTTAAACGTTAACGTTTCTCGTTCGTCCCACGACGATATTCTTACAGTTCGACGATCTGTCCCACAAGAGTTCAGCCTCGTCCTTGAACGCGCCGGTCGGTAACGCCGTAAACGGTACGAAGAAGAGCAACAGCGTGACGTCGGTCGCATCCGCCGCCTCCTTCGGTCGAAACAATGTCGGTCACGAGGTACGACAAACGCCGGCACCCAACGTCGTGGCCCCCAACAAGCCGCCGCGTTTCGCGACGAGTTCCTCGACTTTGTCCCTCTCGAAAATCGACGATCAAAAGGAGGACGAATGGGGCCTGAAACTTTATGGGAAACAGTCGAACGCTCCCAAGAGGTGGTCATTTTTCAAACGCAGTCTCTCTATAATTTCCTAGATTCTACGTTTATTTTATTTTCCTCTTCCTCTTCTTCTTCTTCTTCTTCTTATTTACCCTTTCGTCGATACAGATGGGAAAGTACCAAGCTGAATAATCCAAAGATTCTGATAGACGAGCCGAAGGACGATAGATCGGATCTCTCGCCGACGAACTCGCCATCTCCGTCGTCTAGATTTAGAGACGTTTCGGAACCTCCGAGTCCAGCTCCCCGTGAAATTATCCAACATAGGAGCAACAAAGAGGAGAGGCCATCTTCGATCAATAACAAATTTTCCAAGGAGGATAATAAATTGAAGGATAAGAGGGAGGAGAAGTTCGTCACGCGGAGTCCGAGGGAGGAGAAGAACGCGAAGAAGGATAAGAAGAGGGATAAGGAGAACAAAACCAAAGAGATCAACGAGGAGAATCGTCCTTCCTCCTCGGAAAGGATCATTATCGGAGGAGAGGACGCGTTTAAGGGCGAACATTTGACTAAGCATCGACTATCCCACGAAATTCTTTCTCAATTTGATGGAAAATCTAGAGAAGTAAATAATATATATATATATATATACACACACACACACACACACACACACACATATATTTGTACATGTACGAATCGTTCGTGTTTCTTTAGGATTTGATAGAACTGACGCTACAGCTTCAAGCGGAAGTAGCAGACAAAAAGAAACGTATGGTCGATCTGGAAGATTACATCGATTCGTTGTTGTTGCGTGTCATCGAGTGTTCGCCGCGTTTACTACAGAATCCATTTCAAACGCAAAGGCGCTTGTCGTCTCCTGGACATCAGTGAAAATCCACGCGTGTTCTTCCAATCGAACTGATATATACATATATATATATTTGTTAAATAATGTCATTTTATTATTCGCAACGCGAGGCGCCCGCCTCGTTACTCTCGTTCGATAGTTCGACGTTAGAACTTTCGTGCTTTTAACTTATTCCTCGTGATAATCGTTTAGCGTATAGTCTTTTATTTTTCTTTTTAATAATTTGCACAAATTTACGCATCGTTAAGTTTGAGTAGTATAATATTAGAAACGTCATTGCTCGCCTGTCGTTACTTTGCCGTTGATATTATGCACTTAGTAGCAATCAAGCATGTTTCGCAAGCATTTTCCTGTCTTCCCGGTATAACGATACACGAATCCATCGAAGGAATAAAATTCGCGTTTTTTCTTACTACGTCTTACGTCCGTCCAAATTATAGCTTACTGGATGATACGCCAATATCTTTAATAGGTCTTTATATTCCAAATAAATTATACGAAGATGATAATGACGAAAGAGACCAAAATTTTAACTATTTTTACATGTACAGAAAATTGAATAAAAATAAATATACTTGTGCCTTATGTATATCCAAATGATTTAATAAGTAAAAATCTAGGTGTAGTTATTTAATCGATTTATCGTAGCTGCCTGAAAACCTGAATTATTGTTACGACAAAGGAGAAACATTTCTGCGATTATTCTTTTCAACGATTTCTAATACTTTAATCATTTACTCGCCTTCGATTGTGTTTCATCAACGATCCACTTTTATACGCGAAACGTAACATATAATAGAGTTATAAGTAGATATTATTTAATCGAGTATTTAGAATGGTTATGTTCGTTCGTCACCCATGAGATTTTATAACGATTTATGCCAACGACGAAACGGGCGTAATTCTCGACCGATTTTGACAAACGTGGTTTCGTTTTAAAGACGAAGGTTTATGAAAAATAAACGTATGAAAGAAAGGTACTGTTTTCGGAATAGTTTATGCATAGAAATGAAGCTTTTTCAAAAATTCGAGAAAGCTACGTTCTCGTTCGAACCTTCGTCTTCAAAACGAGACCTTGTTCGTCGGAATTGCTTTTTCGGCGTAAACACTGTTTTCGACGTTTCTTGTCAGATTCCTTACCGTTTTATCAAATAGAAAATTTTTTCTCGCACTCGATCGTTACTAGTTATACGCGTTAGAAAGCATTACAGAGAGTTATAACCTAAACGAACTCGTTCGTCGAGAGTGTTAACCTCTTGTGTTCGTAGTTCATATTTTGTCCGTAGATGTCGTTTACGTCGCATAGGTTAGAAGCGAAAGGCAGCGAACAGCCTTGACGAGTATTCGTATCAATTCGTGTATCATCGGATTCGCATAGCGAACCGCTCGTTTCGTCGAGTATGTCCATAGCCTGAAAGTTTCGTTTGCATCGTCCTTTATCTTTAAAGTAATTTTAATATTAGCTCCTTTGAGAAATATCCTAGTAGTTAAGTAATAATGACGGATGGAACAAGAAATGATGATTCTAATGCTTTTAATTCTAGATCCGGTGAGTTATACAATTTTCGGTCATCTTTCCTTCGATCCCGGCCTTGAGAGGTTAGGTTTACCTAGAAAACTCGTTTGAACATGGGAGATCCTTTTGAATGGGATTCTCCTATCGTCGTTTTCGTACGAATTTATTCATTCGTCGATTATATTATTTTGTTAGAATGCGTTATATCGATGTAGCATGTCGTTAAGGATACTTCAAATGGCCCAATAAATGCTACCGTATATAAATCCGATCGAAGCCGTCCGAACGTTAGACTGCGTTCCCTTGTCAGGACGTATAAATATAATTTAATTCGCCGTAACATTTGTTGTCGTACAGATCCATCGGACAACCTAATGATATCGACGGCAGGACCAGTGGTTTTGTATTCGACTGCCCAAGCTTGGAAAGCGCACTTCTATCGCTGCTTTGCACCCAATAGAGTTTCAGAATTGTCAGACGAGGAAGAAGATCTGTCTCAGTACGAAATCGAAGACGACCTAGAATATTTAAGATCGTTGGATCCAAAGGAATGGAAAGATCAAGACCATTACGCGGTGTTAGGCTTGAGAAAGCTCAGGCACAAGGCAACCGAAGATATTATTAAAAGGGCTTGTACGTAAAGACAGTTCAAAGTATACTCTATACCAGAACGTAGGTGTTATGTCGTCTGCAGATCCGTAATGAGTTTAATGATATGCGATTGGTATTAAACGCGCATCTAATACGTGGATTACAGATAAACAGAAGATATTGAAACATCATCCGGATAAACGTAAGGCTTTGGGAGAGGAAATAAGACCGGACGACGACTACTTTACTTGCATCACTCGTGCATGGGAGACGCTTGGGAATTCTGTCAAAAGACGCAGTTACGACAGCATAGATCCTTATTTTAACGACGATTTGCCTGACGAGAAGGAATGTAAAAATAATTTTTATGAAATTATGGGTAAAGCGTTTAAGGATAACGCCAGATGGTCCACCAAAAAGCCGGTGCCGCTTTTGGGTGGGCCTCACACGCCCAGAGATAAAGTAGAAAAATTTTATTCTTTCTGGTACGACTTTGACTCTTGGCGCGAGTACTCGTATCTCGACGAAGAGGATAAAGAAAGCGGGCAAGAGTAAGTATATCTAAACTTTGTTTTTCCCCGTACACACACACAGACACCGCATATGCTATGACGCGACGATGTTTCAGCCGAGATATGCGTAAGTGGATCGAGAAAAAAAATAAAGCCACGAGAGCGAAACGAAAGAAGGAAGAAATGGCGAGAATACGTACGTTGGTCGATATGGCGTATAACGTAGACCCTAGAATAAAGAAATTCCAACAGGATGACAAAAATAAAAAGACGGCCGCGAAGAAGGCAAAGCAGGAGGCTGCGAAGGCCCGACAACAGGAGGAAGAGAGAATAGCTAGGGACGCTGCCGAGAAGGAGAGATTGGAGAAGGAAAAGCGTGAATCCGAGGAACGTGCCAAAATGGATGCGTTGAAGCAAGAAAGGGAGGCACAGAAAAAGGCACTCAGGAAAGAGAGAAAAGCGTTGCGGGACTTTTGTAAATCCAACAATTATTTTGCCGATAGCTCGGCCGAAAGCCTTAAGCACATGGAGAGCGTGGAAAAGATCTGCGAGCTCTTCAAGCTGGTACAGTTGGAGGAGGCTATGAAGAAACTTCAGAAGGGTGGTAGGAGGGCGTTCATCGAACTGGTGGAAGAAACGGAACAAAAGATAGAGGCGGAACGTAGAGCTGCTATAATAAATAACGAGGCGCGTAATACACCCGAGAAGCAGGTAAAGGCACACACCGCGCCATGGAGCGAGAATGATTTGCAACTGTTGATAAAGGCCGTCAATTTGTTTCCCGCTGGTACGAATCAACGTTGGGAAGTGGTAGCCAATTTCATCAATCAACACAGTACCTCGTCGAGCAGCGTAACGCGCGACGCCAAGGAAGTTTTGGCGAAAGCGAAAGATTTGCAATCCACCGACTTTAGCAAGTCGAGTCTGAAGGAAAGGGCGAATAAAAATGCATACGATAATTTTATAGCGGAGAAAAAAACCAAAGAAGGTATAGAAGAAAGGATGCCGGCCGTTACGGAACGCTTGGATCATCCTCTTTCGAACGGTGTATCGATCGACGCGAAAGACGTCAAAAGAGAGTCCCAAGCTTGGACGCCCGCGGAACAAAAGCTTCTCGAGCAAGCGTTGAAAACTTATCCGACCACGGTCCCCGATAGGTGGGACCAAATAGCTGGGTGCATACCGACTAGAACGAAAAAAGAATGCATGAGGAGGTATAAGGTACGTTGTCGAAAGAAATATTATTTTTGAAGTAACTTTAGAACGTTTAATGTACAATATCATGTATTTTCGTTACTTCTTATTCTTCTTCTTATTCTTATTCTTATTCTTATTCTTATTCTTATTCTTATTCTTCTTCTTCTTTTTTTTTTTTTTCTTTCCATAGGAACTCGTGGAGCTCGTCAAAGCGAAAAAAGCAGCGCAAGTCATGAAATAATATTAATTCTCCTTAAGATGAATTTCTTTGTAACTTATTCGTTCTTAATCGTGACCATTTTCTATGTCATTTCCAATTTTCCATTGTAGGAATTTCAGTTGATACGAATCGTAAGATGAGAACGAATGTTAGATGTTATTGAATTCCTGCCAATCTACATGACGGCGCCTCGCTACTTGGACCTACATACACGCGTGTGCGCAGCATAGAAATCGTTGTAGTTTCGTTTGTTTCTCATTTCGTTCAAATTTATGCCGTACGTGTGCACATAGATAACTCGTTGCACCGTTTACTTTTATATCTCTTACGCATCGCAACATCGTTGGAACCTATGAACGGAGAATCGGACGAGATTAATCTTTTGAACATTGTTTGCTTTCTTTTATTTTTCTTTTTTTTTTTTTTTCAATCCCCTCTCTCGTTATCTTTTTTTCATGCGTCAACTTGGTTCGAATATCGTGTAAGTAATGTAAAATACAAAATGTTTAGATCGATCCTAGTTGAAGACAGAGGTAATTACTTTATAAATAAAAACAATAAATTTTAAAAAGCGCATCGCAATAATTTTTTTCCACGTGAAACTCTCTACGATGGTTCCTTTCTAAACGTATATTTTTGCGAGTATCGAATTTCGATTGGAAAGGGTTAATCTGCGATCATCCGAACATAAGATGTTTGAAATCCTTATATTTTAATTTGACACATTTTTGACAACAACATCAACAACAACAATTTCTGTGTTAGTTTTTCTCTAGTCAGCAAAATGCTGCCCACTCGGTCTCTTCGTATTTTCGTCTTTCATCCGTTATTATTATTATTATTATTATTATTATTATTATTATTTTTATTATTATTATTATTATTATTATTTTTATTATTATTATTATTATTATTATTATAATATTCGTGCAATTCGGACGAAATTACACGTACGCAAACGTAATCGAAAATACAAAGTAAAACGATGATCGAGTGTATGTGGCACTTATCGTCACTTTTGACGAGCAACCGACAAGAAGAGTGAATCTCGATTTCTAATATACGTAAACCTTCCCTTAAAATTCAAAGGAATAACAAGAGAAATATCGATTTCGCCGTTTGCCGATCGAAGATTCAAACGAGCAGAGAGCTTTGACACACTTGGTTCGCGCGGCGACGATCGACCAATCGCGTGATTAATTTCTTCGCTACTAGGTTACATAGGTAGAAACGTCTGAGGGTTCAATTAACAAAGAGAAGAAATCGCGAAATTCAATTTTTATTTAACGACCATTCGAATATTTCGTGGCGTCCGGAAAAGAGAAAAATAAAGCGATAAAATAGTCGTTAAAGTTATATTTGAGTGCTTCTCGTCGTTTCGGAAAGGGGGAGAAGAAAATTTTTGCGAGCGAAGAACGTTCGCGTGTCCGGTCCCGAATTTTGATCTTGAAGATCGAGAAACGATCAACGTGGGAACTCGTGCGAGCTCTCGCTCGTCGTTATCTTGCGCACGGTATTTCCCTGTTTACTGGCGCTCTCCATCCTCCTATTTTCGTAAAATAGTGACTGACAATTATCTGCTCGATCGGTACCCCCGAGCTACCAAGATGGTCTCGTCGAACGAAGAGACGCAAAGTTTTGCAGACCCAACTGGCGCCATTCTCATTTTCTTTGGTAAGGAACGTCGGCGAGAAACGACGCGTCGCGTCTTTTTTAATCGTTACTTCATCTAACGTCAGTTTATATATATATTCGTTCATTTTCGATCGATTGACACCATCCGGGTAGTCCCGAGACGTCGGATTCGAAAGGAGCAAAGAAACGAATGAATCCGCTAAAAATTACGTTACGATAGTTTTAAATATTTACATGCTAAATCCGAAAAGTGGTCTGGGTCTCGTTCGGTACGTAACGCTAAGTTTCTCTATATAACAATAATTCTTACGAAAATATGTTTACACCGCCGATCGTCGAGTTTACGCTTTCTTATTCTTACTTATCTTACGTCTCGTTATTTTTTCTTTTTTGTCTTTTTTTTTTTTGTTTTTTTTTTTTCTCGTTTTTTCTTTTTCCCTTTTCCCCCGTGAGATTCGGACTTGAACGACGTGGTCTGACGATCGGCCGTTAAAAATGATCGTCATCTAAAATGATAACGATCGTTGGAAAGGGCGTTCATACGTGTATCTCCCGAAGAAAACTTATTCTCTTATCTTTCATAGGCGATTTCTCGACTAGATTCGACTTCGTACAGTAGCACACTTTTATGATTCATCGTTCGTTAGCGAGTAACTGTGCGTAAGATAGTTCGAAATATTTCTTTTATATCAAAAAGACAAGGACGAGAGACGGGAGGTGGGAGAGAGAGAGAGAAAGAGAGAGAGAGAGAGAGAGAGAGAGAGACTGAACGGAAAAAGATCACACGGTGCTTTTCTCTTTTCGAACGATGAAAGATTCGGTCTACGTACGATTCTATCGATATTCTAAACGATCTCGAAACGATCAAGGTGATTCGCTTATATGAACGCCCTGGTAAAACTTTGATTGCAACTTTACACAACTTATACATATACGTGTGTGTACGATGCGTGCATATATCTATACGTAATTACACACATACACACGCATACTCTTTACGCTATAAGGACATAACGTCTCTCGTGTCGACGATGAGAACGTTTATAAGGACAATGTCGTCGAGGAAGAAAAGTGTGTGTGTGTGTTTGTGTGTGTGTGTGTGTGTTTGCTATGTTTGTGTGTGTGCGCGCGCGCGTGCATCGATGCCCAAACGATTATTATATCACTTTTCTTCTACTATCT
The DNA here is from genome assembly GCA_911387935.1 of Dolichovespula saxonica. Classification (NCBI taxonomy): domain Eukaryota; kingdom Metazoa; phylum Arthropoda; class Insecta; order Hymenoptera; family Vespidae; genus Dolichovespula; species Dolichovespula saxonica. The sequence goes on from OU427002.1 coordinate 382,679, forward strand.
CTTCACGAAAATATCCGGACGATCGTTCACGCTAGACCGTTCGCCTATATATATCTCGTGCTTTAGCGTTATACAATTTCTCTTAATATTGTGCTCTTAAAAACGTTATCGTACGGTCAAACTTTTGTAATTGCGCGTAAAAGATAAAAGGGCTTCCGATCGAGAAAGAAAACGACGACGATTACGATCTCTTACGGCTCAGCGATTCCTTCAAATTATTTTAGTTCTTTTTAAAAGTCCTCCACGATTCTCCCTTTGGCCAGCGTTATTTATCTTTTTAAGCGAACGGATCAACGATGCGATTCATTCTCTCTCTCTCTCTCTCTCTCTCTCTCTCTCTCTCTCTATCTATCTATCTATCTCTCCGCTAGCGAAATCACGAGTAGACGATTCTATTATACTTTAGTCGTATCAAAAATATCTAAATAATAGAGGATAAATACGACGCGTTTCGTCCGATTCGTTAGAGAAACGCGGAATGATTTGTGCGATCTTTGAAAAGTGTGGTGCCCCCCTCCCCCCCCTCGACTAATTTGCGCATTCGTTTCGTCGTACATCGAAATCGGTAATGGCGAAGAGCGAAAGAAAAAAGAAAAAGAGAAAAAAAGAAAGAAAAGAGATCGTACGCTCGTATCGCGCTTCCCCTCCCTCTATATCCTCCTACCCCTCTCCTATTTATGGGGTCCTCCTCCTCTCTCTCTCTGCGCCTTTATTTATATCACATTTAATACGCAGTGTCTATCGGCGACGTAAAAAATCTTGTTGTTGGCTATCTAAACATCGACGAATTACGAATTTTTATTAGAAACTTTAAGAGAACGTGTCGCGCGCGTAATCTACTTTTCTGTATAAAGTTCATTTTCTTTAAAGATAGTTTAGGTATAAAAAGACGGTTATAGACATGTACGAGATTATTAGAAAGACGTCCAAAAAACGGATATACGAAAGATCAAGTGTATAATACGTATGTGTGTGTATAAGCAATGGCTCGCGATCATTCTAGGCTACTCCGATCCGTTTGTGTTTTTTTTAATTCGTTCCTCTTCTCGCTTGTGTTATCCTTATTTATTTATTTATTTATTTATTTTTTTTTTAAATCGGACAGCGATTGGTTCCTTTGAGAGAATCGTGGAGACTGACGCGCGACATTGCTCGCCCTTCGATCGTCGTAGCTGTTCTCTCCTCTGGACATCATAACGTTATATCGGTACGATCGAAAACCAAAAACAAAAAGAAAAGAAAAACAAAGAATAAGGTTTTTTAACGTCGAGTGTGCGCTAATGGGAGAACCGAAGAGGGAGAATTACGAAAGGCACTAGACAGGATTGAATCGCTTCGACATTCACCAAAGGATATTGTCCAGAATTTTTAAAGCGAGTCTGAGTGGTCCAATGATCGCAAAGATTTAGAATAAACATTTGTTTGTTTGTTTGTTTGTTTTTTCTCTCTCTTCTCCCCCTCCCTATCCGCCTCGAATTCGCGAAGTCGTCGATTCTCGCGACTTTTGACATCATTTACAGTATCTACAGATAGACAGACGGTAAATACCGGCGCGAGTACAAGTGGACAAGTTTCGCGATTTAATTAGAATTTCACGTAATATGCGATGAGTTTTTTTCGTTGTCAAGGTGTGAAAAGAAACGGTCGAGAGATGATAATATTATGACGTAACGATCCAAGAATTAGTAACGCCATTACGTTGGCGATCGTTACGCCATCGTCGTGTCGAAATGCTCGATGATTCGATCGCATAGATACATCAAATACATGACATTTTATTCGTCGTCGGGCCAATGAAAATAAATGGAGGAGCGTGTTAGCGCGTTCGCGTTACATACGAATACGTGATACGTCGTTCGCATTAAAAACAAAGGTATCGAATGCGACGTCGCGTCGCATCGTCTCTCCGATCTCTTTCCCTCTTTTTTTTTTTTTTTTTTTGATTTTCTTCCTCTCCCTCCTCTCGTTTCCCCCCCCTTTTTTTTTTTTTCATCGGCGATAAATTAAGCGGTACGTAGATGTGCTCTCAACGGCGACGTAGACGCGATAAAACGATTAACGTGAGTTATTACGCGATCGGATATTTAAAAATCGAAGAAAAAACGTCCTTCGCGTCTATCAAGTGTAATGGTTCTAGGACACCAATATCGCTCTATTCTTCGATTTTACGAGTTAACTTTTGTGCGTCAGAGGAAACGGGAACGGATCTTTTGAACCATTTACATTGAAAATATTTGCCATGTATCTTTTGTCTTTGCGCCCACATTTTTCTTCGTTAGAAATTTTCCTCTTTTTCCTTCCTCCTCCTCCTCCTCCTCCTCCTCCTCCTCCTCCTCATATTCGTTTCGCTTTTGCCGAATAAGACTATTTAGGAGTCTATACGTGTGTATAAGAGAAGGCTTCGTATGCTCGATCGCGTACGAATGTGTGTGTGTGTGTGTGTGTGCGTGTGTGCGTGCGTGTGTGCGCGTGTGTGTGTTCGTTCTGGGTCAAAATTTCACTTCGGAAACGTCATACGAACGTTCCATCCTTCTTTCGTGTAAAATCTCTCTTGCGCTCCCTACAATCATACGTTATTAATCGAATTTCGCGGCTGTTTGTTTCTTTTCTTCTTTTTTTTTTCTTTTTTTTTTTTTTTATCGGCCATTCATCGTACCGCGCATTCTCATTAATACGCGCGCAACATATATATATATATATATATATATATACAGTAATAATATCTATATCGCGTTACAATATCGTAGTGTAACATACTCGGCTCGTAACTCGTCATATTCGCAATTATAGTCGTACTTTGTCTATGTTGATAAAAGTCTTCTCTGGTCCGAAAGAAGTTATTAGGTACTTAGGCACTTGTTATATCATCTAGAATAATAATCCATCGTGCAAGTAGCGACAATGACTTTAACCGTACTAATAGCGATTTTCCTTAAGAGTGACTTATTTTTTTTTTTTTTTTTAAATCGATGAGGACGAAAAATAGTAACGAATAACCAACAACAATAACCGTACTAGTAGTGGATAATAATATAATGGTGATAATAACGTGATGGGGATGACGGTAAAAATAATAATAATAATAATAATAATAATAATAATAATAATAATAATAATACTAATAATAATAATAATAGCAATAATAATAATAATAATAATAATAGTTATGATGATGATGATGATGATAATAATAATATGTGCGCATATATAGCTCTATTTATACCGTATCAATGAAAGAGAAAAAAGGAAAAAAGGAAGATTCGCCTTCCTCTTCTTCCTCCACTTCTCGGACGGAAGTCCGTCGAGGTTCGCGGATCTCGGCCAACAGATTTGGAGTCTTCGAGTGCCGAGAAAAAAGGGACGAATTAAATCAACGTTTGTCATGCGTATATACATAGGGAAACGTTGTACGTCCCGAAGCAACGGTCAATTCCACGGAGAAAGTTGATTTTGTCGTTTTCTTACCGACTTGGTATCGTCTTCTCGTTAGCTTAACGATAAGAAAAGAAAATTTTTGTAATTACCTAGCGCGCGATCCGTGATTCTGTGCTTCCTCGAAAATCGAACGTACCGTCGAAATCCGAAGAAAAGTGGACTCTCGTTGATCGATCGATAAAAATATTTGGAAAGTAGAAAAGGGGCTTTTTTTGGGTAGTGTGGTACACAACGGTCGCGTCTCGTACGAGTGTGAAACGATCGGTGAAAAGTGTTTCTTTCTGTTCTCTCTCTCTCTCTCTCTCTCTCTCTCTCTCTATCGATCGGAGGAAGATCGAACGGCTCGCAAATTGGACCGGTTCGAGAGGAGCGTCCGAACTCGAGGCTACGTAGACGGAATTCTCTTGACGGAGCGATCGTCTTCCTGCCGCTAAGAGGGTGGCTGCTGGTGTTGTTGCTGTTGTTGTTGTTGTTGTTGTCCTTGACGATGGTAGCTCGGCTGATGATGGAACGTACGGTGCGTACCACTCGGTGGTTGCTCCTGCAAAGGTTGATAACCTATTCCGGTCGGTTGCTGATACGCGGGATTCCACTGTTGGTCCATGTCAGGCTGTTGCTGTTGCTGCTGCTGTTGCTGCTGCTGCTGCTGCTGTTGTGGTTGCTGCTGCGGTTGCTGCTGGTGATACCTGAACGATTGACTACGTCGTTCTTGCAAAAGCAACTGATGAGCCGCCCGATCCATCTCCTCTCGCGTCATGTCCAGAGCCTCCTGCATCTCGCGAGACGTGTACCTCACGAAATCTGGGTCGCAATACTTTCCCAGTCCCTGTTCAACGAGGACCTGCACGAAAGAACGCGTATCATCGTGGAACGTTAAAACGTTTTGTAACGTGAAAAAAAAAAAAAAAAAAAAGAAAAAAAACGAAGTAAAGTATTTTTACTCACTCGCCCGACCAAACTCTCCGCGCTTCCGATCACTTCGAAGTTCGGCTTTCGATCGGCAGGACTACCAGGCAAACTATGAGAAAGCCGTTCGGCTCCGACGCTTCCGTTGCTCTCTCCGGCCCAGGATGGAACTAATGATGCGCGATGGGGCAAAACAATGAAAAGGTTAACACGTATCGACTTCGGGGGACTAGATTCTCGAACTCTTCGATGCTGCACGTCGCGCGAGTCACGCGCGAATGACAAACCACATGAACGAACGGACAAATGTGTTATTCCAAGCGTGAAAAAGAGAGAGAAAAAAGATACAATATGGATAGGAATTAATGGAGTACGAGTGTTAGTCGAAACGTCCAAAGTACTTACTCTTACTTACTTAAAGGGGGACACGAGAAAGACGTGTGATAAAGTGAGTGAGATGGGAGTTTGGCGATGGAAGGAATGAAGAGAGAGAGAGAGAGAGAGAGAGAGAAAGAACGAAAGAAAGTTAGAAGGTAAGAAAGGAACTCGAAGATGAAAGAGAGTGTGAGAGTGAGAGTGAGAGTGAGAGTGAGAGTGAGAAAAACCGAAAAAAGAAAAACGGAAAAGAAAAGTGCGCGTGGTTCGAGCGGCTGCGACGAATCGAAGGTAGGCTCGAAGGGTAGGCACGTAGGTAGGCGTCACCTCTGCCGTGGAAGGAGGCTCGGTGGGAGAAGCAGGACTCGCAGACGCGCCATTGAGGCGAGTCGACGTCGGTGAGGAAACCGGCAACGGCGATCGCCTGGGTCTGCGCCATTTTGAGGCCGTTGGCGAGGCTTCCGATGGTTGTTCCTTCGACGGCCGCCTCCGCGATGGTCCCCGCGATGGTCCCCGCGATGGTCCCCGCGATGGTCCCTCCGATGGTCGCCCCGATGGTCGCCCCCGCGAACCCAAAGTCGAAGGCGTTGCTCGGCGGGTCGCTCGGAGGGTCGCTCGGAGGATCGCTCGGAGGGTCGCTCGGAGGATCGCTCGCGGTTCCGTCGGCCGCTTCGGAAACGGCCTCGCGACATCTACGGAAACTGGAGGGTGCCGATTTTCCGCTGGTGTCGCTCTGACGTCGCGACCGACCGAACAGGTACCTCTGTCTCAAAGGTGCATCCACGGTTCTTGCCCGTTCGCTTCCAAATTTCTTTATTTGCATCGTCGTCGCCGCCGCCGCCGCTGCTGCTGCCGCAGCCCGCAACGTCGGACTCGTCGTTCTCTTTATATTTCCCCCGGACGATGGTGATTTTGCCGTTGGTGGACGTGAATCGTCATCACCACCACCACCATCACCACCACCACCACCACCACCACCTCCTCCACCACCATCATCACCACCACCACCAACCTCGGAGTTGTTCCACGTGACGGAATCGCTGGTACCGCTTGCGATCGACGATTCCTCCTCCTCCTCCTCCTCCTCCTCCTCCTCCTCCTCCTTCTCCTCTTCTTCTTCCTCTTTCTCCTCCTCTTCTTCTTCCCCCTCCTGATCGTCTACGGCCACGCTCGTGTCCGGTACGAGATCGAATTCGTTGTCTTCTCGCATTTCTAATTCGTGTATTTCTATCGTTTAATCTAACTATCTATATCGATGAGCGACAAGGTCTCGTACCGTGATTGCTCCAGACGGCACAATCGACGCAGCAGCCCCCGGTCGTGTAGGTATAGTAACGATTGGTGCCATTCGAAGAGGAAGTGGGGCTGGTCGCGGTAGTCGAGGTGTTCGCGCTCGTTCCCGTGACGGCTGTGACGACTGTGTCGACTGTGTCGACTGTGTCGGTGACGGCGGTGCCAGTGACGACGACGGCGGTGGTAGGGTGTGTCGTGCCGGTGCTCGTGACGGTGCTGCTAGTGCTCTGTCCTGGTATCCTTCGTGGCGGAGGGGTAGGTGGCGTCAACTGCCGCTCGACTCCGTCCTGAAGACTGCCATCGAGCAGTCCAGGGACGCACGCACGCACGCAAGCCGTATGCACGCACGCACGCACGCACGCAGGCCGGTGAAAGAGAAAAACGGGCGGAAAAACCATTCTTTTAGTTACGTTTACCAGGGCGTATCGCCACGAGCCAAGGACATTACCGCGCGTGCCCGACCATCTAAACTTTTGATTTTACTCCTCTTATTTAGGAACGTTAGACCGATCGGGCACGCTTCGTAAACGATATGTCGGATCGAACGAGAACAGCGCAAACGACATGCTGGTTAATTTTTGCATTAGGCCGTTCCTGCGGCTTAGACGCAACGTCCGCTCGATCGTCGATAATTTTTGTCGATTCGTCGATCGAGCTTTTTGACGTCTCAGCCCGCAGTACGGCCTTGCCGATTCGTCTCCGATTGTCTCCTGTATAAATCGACTAATTTCACCGTAATCGCGTTTATCCTCGCGAATGAAAACATTCATTTCGATATCGTCTCTCCTCGTTTGGTCGGTTTTCATTCAGGAGACAATTCGTGGTTGACTAAGGTTAATACATGTATGTATGTATGTATACACACACACACACACACATTATATATATATATATATATATATATAAATATAAATGATTAAAACGGAAAGCATGCAGGCGCGACAAGCGAGCAATACAGTTTAATCAAATAAAAGCCAGCTACTAGTCGCAGACCCCTAACTTGTCTTACCATATTCGCTATTGGGATGAAGATAGTTACCGCTACCCGGTCCACTGAAACGTACGACAGTAAACAGAAAAGCGTAGGACGATGAGAATACCAATGATACGTGTCGTCGACGCGCGGAGCTATGAAACTGCCAAAAGGCGAAAACGATAACACGCGTGCACGCAAATAGATAAGATTCTGCGTACGAAGCTACGTGGGCGCATTGGAAAAAAAAAATAAATAAATAAATAAATAAAAAAAAAAGAAGAAAAAGAATCTCGGATCTTGCTTGCGCGTTTCAAGGATATCCTAATCTCGCGACTATGTAGGTATCTACGATCATTTGTCTAGACAAAAACTAATGTTTTTTCTTTTTTTGTTTTTCGGAACGAACAGTCGTTAGATTTGTTCGTTATAACAACAAAGTTTTGACGGAAATCGATCGGATCGTACGTAGTACGTCGTCGAATGAACACGTTGCATGCACTAAAATTACATGACGCGATATCGAGAGATAGATAGCGAGAAAGAGAGAGAGAGAGAGAAAGAGAGAGACAGAGAGAGAGAGACAGAGAGAGAAAGAGATAGATAGATATATACGTATCGTTTTGAAACAATAAATGCGTAAACCACTGATGACGGTGACCGACACGATGCCTAACAAAGAAACAGGACACGCGATTTGTTCGCTCCAGCCAAATAAATTACTTCGCTGGTTCTTTACTTACCCGACCATTTTGTAAGAGCTATGATAGGCTGAACGTTGCGTAGTGTTGCCGAAGACGGCGAGAGATCTCAAAGGAATATTTTCTTCGACGCCTGTTAATTTCGGGTCCATTCCCATTTGGTTCATCGCGCTGTCGCTCAGACCACTTCAATTAGAACCGATTAACGATTTGTCAGCTCGCAATTTATTAACGATTATCGACTATATTTAGAATTTCTTTCGTTAGAGACAAATTACGCGAACTCACCCAGCTACGTTTGGCACGACTTGATGAGATCTTGCGGTGATTTGATTAGGAGCGTCTGATCCGACGCCCCTCTGCAAAGAGGAATACGACAGAAAGTCTATGGAATTTGTCGGGGAAGCCTACGAACGAAAGAGAAACAGAAAAAAAAAACAAAAAAAAAAAAGAAAGAAAGGAAGGAAACAAACGAAAAAAAAAAAAAAACTGTCGATTAGATCGACCAACATTAATACGGATCGCGCTGGTATCCACTTGATTCTTTACCTTGGAGTTCACTTTGAGCGACCTCGCTCTGTGGAAGCTGTGATGTCCTTTACGCATGCTCGACCAGACGCTACCAAACAGCGTATGATTTCTCTGGAAAAAAAAAAAAAAAAAAACGAGTGAGAAAGAAATTTGTCGTTGTTTTCCTTGGCGACGTTTCGTAACGGTCGATCGAACAGAGACGATCGATCAAGCAATGGCGCATACCCTGTGCGTAGGTTCCGGATTGTCGTCCATAAGCTCTTCCAAATTACCAGAGATCGCTCTCTTCAATTCGGGACCTGCTTCGTGCAAAGTTCTCAAGCCAGCCTTGAACAGCGAGAAAGAGAGGGTAGTTAAATGGCATCGATGGCGATGCGTTTTTAGTCGAACCGTTTGATTTTCTCTCTTACCTGGAGCGTTACCGTATTGTGACATTCCTTGTCGCCCTCCCTCATTTCCTGTTCCTTGCGCTTCTTGAATCTACGGAAGTAGTCCTGGATGAGGAAAGTCGCGTAGAACTTGCCGACCGTTACCTCGTCGTCGACTGAAAAGTTTAGAGCGATATAATCGCGGTGTTTCGCGATAAACGGATTATATTCGTTTAACGAGAAAGTTGAAGATACCTCCGGGCGGTGGTACGACTTGGTCTAAAAGTTTTGGACTGGTTCTCTTCCAAATCTTTTTAATGACGGCTCGAAGTTCGGCGTTCGCGTCGTCGATGTTTCCTTCCGTTTTAATCCTAAGCGACGTTCTTACAACGGCGAATAGGGTCGCGTTGAATAGGACCGTGCCGTCGCTGTTCAATGGCATGTTCATCGAAACCAGCCTCTGGAAAAAGGTATAAAAAGGGGGGGGGGGAACGACGATATCGATTACTTATCGTATCTAATTACGTCGCTAGACTTTAACCGACTCGACCGACCTTGCAAGCGACTCTGTGCGGACAAAGTTTACCGAAACCCAAGGGCGGTGATATTTTTCTTAGCAGCGTTACAACGTCGAGATGCTTGATACGACCTTTCGCGTCGGGATCGTATTCGGACCATAAACGAATAAACTCGTCCAAGTGATGCGGCCCCAATATCGACCAGTCTCTCGTCAAGTAATCAAAGTTGTCCATAATGACGGCAACGAATAGATTGATTATCTGTAAAGAGCGCGAATGATCGTTGGTGATCCTTTGCAAAGATAGGATTCTAAGGTATCATCTAGGAGGATCCTGGAACGAATGAAACGTACCAGAAAGGAACAGAGAACGTAGAATGATATGAAATAAGGAAATGCTATGTCCGATCCGCAACCGGATGGATTGTTGTATTCGTCGCTGTTTGGATCGCACTTTACTTTGTTCGGTTGAGCGGAACAGTCCATCATGATCTCCTGCCAAGATTCACCTAGTAAAGAGAACAAAGTCATTGGGTTGTTGACGCGCGTACGGGTAAGATAATTAACGAGATTTGTTCGTACCCGTCGCGGATCTGAATAAAACGAGGACAGCTTGCGGAAACGATTGAAAATTGTTGTTACGATATATAGACGTTTCGTCGTCTATAGCGATCTTTCCGAAGACCTACGAAAGGGCGAAAGGGTAAAGTTTTAACAGGGCGATTAATTTTGGTCGATGAACGAAAGGAAACCAACTCGTTCGTGTACCTTACCTGCATGCCTATTACCGCGTAGATGAAAAAGAGCATTATTATAAGTAGTGCTACGTAGGGTAGAGCTTGGAAGGATTTAATAAAGGTCCAGAGAAGCGTTCTTATGCCCTCTCCTCTGCTCAACAGTTTAACGAGGCGCATCACGCGAAATAGTCGAAAGAAATTGATAGAAATGATGGTCGAGCCCGGCTGGAAAGGCACGCGGAAAGAGAAATTAATCATTAGGATCGAGGTAATTATTCGATACATCGGGAATGTTTAAAGATAACTTACGTTAACTTCCGAGTATACGATGTCGATGAAACTTCCGAGAACGATAATGAAGTCGAATACGTTCCAGGCGTCGCCGAAGTAATTCTGCGTTGAAGAAATTTGTAAGGGCGAGATCGGGCAGTTTAAAAATGTTGCCTTTTTTACACGTACCTTGAATCGGAAAGCTGCGAGTTTGAATACGAACTCGAGGGCGAACACCGCGGTGAAAATCATATTGAGTACGTCGAGAACTTCGGTGTATAGGGTCGGCTGCTGATAGAACTTCATCGCAAGGGTGACGGTGTTTATCATGATCAATGTGAATATCGTGTATTCGAACGGTTGAGAAGTGACGAACCACCAAACTTTGTATTGTATTCGATGCTTCGGTATATATCGTCGAACGGGTTTCGCTTTCAACGCAAACTCGATACAGTTCCGCTAGACGATCGATATAAACTCGTTAATTCGGCTGATGACGTTTCTCGATTACGATGCGTCATTATAATACGCGTCGACTTGTAAACCGTAAGCGAGACCGTAATAAATATCCGATCATATTTTACCTGATTCTTATCCAGTTCGCAATTTTTGTACTCCTGTTCACCCTCGTTCTGAAAGGTGACAATGACGAAACCCACGAAGATGTTGACCATGAAAAATGCTATGATGATGATGTAGATGATGTAGTAGGCGGCCACGATCGGCCGAAAGTTGTGAATCGGTCCGTGATCCTCCTTGTTCGAATCGATCGACCAATTCAAAAGCCTGCCGTAATAATAACAAGTGAAAGAGGCCTTTCAAAGAGGGCTACTTCCTTCCGGCGTTTTAATATCTTATCGTAGCATCCGTTACGTAAAAGCTCCTCTTCCTCTTTCATTGACATTCGTGCCAAAGTCAAAAGAGACTTACCCTGGCCAGCCTTCGAATGTTGAAACCGTAAAGAGGGTCAGCATCGCCTTGGCAACATCGTCAAAGTGGAAACGACGTTGCTCCCACTCTCTTTCTCTAACGACAGGTCTATTGATATTGCCATTCTCGAATTCCAGATAAGTACCCCTGAAAGTAATGATGTCTCGAACGATATTACATTACCCTTTCGACGTTGGGGCACGGCGTTGATTTTTTTCTTTTCTTTTTTATATCTTTTTTTTAAGGGCGACGCGATGGATGAAACGCGCGAGGTGCATGCGATTTTGCGAACGTAATTTCTCCCTCACTCCCCCCTCCCTCGCCACACCCGAAACACCACCCCGATATTTCGCCGCTACCGCCAGCGGAAAAGTTCGTTTTTCGATTTAACTAAGTTAACGTTTTGCCCCGGACTCTTCGCGTCGCGTAAATTCAATTAAAACGTAGAAAAGAAATTTATTGTCGATAACTTACTGGCATTCTTCCTTCGTCATTTTCGATGCATCGGTACAATAGAAAAACTTGCCCTAAATAACATAAAAATATCGTTAGTATAAAGGACAGGGAGTCGACGTGAAATTTATAATATAATTCTTTTAAAAGCCACGGAGCGTATCGATGATCTTGAAAGCAGGTCAAGGAACTTAGTTTCCACGGTTAAAGTGGTTCGCTCGTGCGAAGGAACGAGCAACGATGCGTCGTCGTCGTCGTCGTCGTCGTCGTCGTCGTCGTCGTCTCCGTCTTTCGAGAGACGACGAATTTTTAATATTCCACGTACATCTGCAATTTTTATTACATGCGAATCGCCAAAGAATAAATCGAAGAGAACAGGTACAACGACGATCCTTGACGGCATGTTTCACGCGTTGGACGTGTTATTATTAATGAGAAAGTAAATACGAGGTCTCTCTCTCTCTCTCTCTCTCTCTCTCTCTCTCTCATTAACAGTACACTGCGATCCGTTGCGATCCACCGCTTGACCGACTTTCCAGATTATCGAAAATGTCTCGCATAGTTGAGCACACTATATTAATTGGCCATTCTTGCAAGAGCAAATAATAAAACGTTAGCGTGTGATCGAGTAAAGTAAAAGTGTTAGATCGGTGAAACTCGGGCGTGATAGGTAGATAGACAGACAGACGGACAGGTAGATAGATAGATAGATAGATAGATAGACAGATAGATTGATTTGAAATAGAGAAAGAGAGAGAGAGAGAGAGAGAGAGAGAGAGAGAGAGAGATAGAGAGAGAGGAGGGAGAGGAGAGAAAAAGAAAGAGACAGAGAATGAGTACATTCCTTTTGACGTGCAAATACGTGTGTGGTATGTAGTTATATGTACAAATGACGATACGATGCTCGATCGATACTCTTGTTAATTGATTGTACGGTAAGTATCGAGGTATCCATCGGTCTGTAAACTCCGTAAAAGTGGAAAGACGTCGGATAGAGCTCGAAGAGTGAATTTGATAATGAAGATTGGGTATTGGACCTGTGCGTTCCCTTCGATTTAAGGTCCGTACGTCTAGGACGCGCGTGCATCGATCGATATCGGCGAGATTACGTATGTTCCGGGGGCCGCAGTTAACGCGAGAGAATACCTTCTCCTCGTTTAGAAATTTCGGGGGAAAATTCGATGCACCCCCTCCTCCATTCGCTTATTTCCGATCTACGTTATATCCATTTGGAAAGCTTGATCTCTTTCAAGACGATAATTGACGCTCGCAATTGGATTACGGCGCGTTACGGTTAAATGAATTAGATCTATGCCTCGGTAGATTAGAAGGAAAGATAATTAATAGGGAAATACATATATGAGAGAGAGAGAGAGAGAGAGAATCTCGCGAGTAATCGTACACGCGAGGGAATTTGCGCTCCGATTACGACGTAATTTTAGCGCGAGGGTATTTATCAAACGTTCTTTTCTTTTTTCTTCTTCTTCTTCTTCTCCTTCTTCTTCCTTTTTTCTTTCTTTCTTTCTTTCTTTCTTTCCTTCTTTCCTTCTTTTTCCTTTTTTTACCCCCCCCCCACCCTCCCACACCCCCTTTTTAAAACCGAGTCAAGTACGCGCCGACATTGGATTCGTTGTGGGTTGAACGGGCGAAGAAAAAAAAAAGCATTGAGAATGCGCCAACTGCGGTGCGCCAAGCTCAACTCACTAATTGCTAGCCAAGCAGAAGCTCTTACAATTGGTACAAAGGACAGATCGAAATAACGCAGCTTTCGTCGGCGATTCTTTCTGTCTTGTAATCCATAATTGCTTGCAAGTGAAAAAGCAGAGGCGTTAGGGGGTCGTCGCTCGTGCAGAAACAGCATCGTCCTTATCCTTCGTTTGGAAATGGTATCGTTCTTTGTGATATTGAATCTCCTCTGCTTGTGAATCATTCGAAATGATCGTCGGATCCTCGATAGAGTGAAACAATTCGATGCACTCGGGACGGAAGCAACGCCATGACCGACTTTTCGATGACCTCTCGACCGATTTCATTTTCTTAAAACGTTCGAAAGCAAGAAAAATAATCATTTTTCTTCGTCCTTTTTATTCGTATATTTCTTCCCGGTAGAAGACGTAAACGACGACTAAAGGAATATTATTTTACGAGAGGTTTGAGGGCCTTCAAGCGCGAAGGATACGACTTTTTCTTTTATCACCTGCACGCGTCAAACTCGTCCTATTCGTTTTTAATCCGACAGGAGTAGTAGACGGTAATTTCGTTTAATAAGCACGCATCGTCGTTCCGACGTACTCCGTCCAAACTTCCTAATCGCGCATTACCGAAAAATAATGTTTCCATCGGTGAGCGAGTCTCGTCAGTTATTTTTTTTTTAACCACTTTCTACATGTCCGTTATTACTTATTTCTATTTATCGACTAACGACTAATTATATCTTACGTGCTAATTTATATAATAATTATGTGTCAATATACGATCTATAAAATTACTCTTAGTAATGACGGCTAAACGAATACCATGGATCGCGCGTTTCGTTCGTATCGATCAACGGACCGTTGCGACGAAACAAAGCGCTAGGAGCGAGAGCGCGATACTTTGTCACACGGTAATTCGTTTTTCCGTGAAAACCGCCGACAAATTGTAAATCTCTCGTGCACCTGAACGTCCGGCATGCACTACGGCTAAAGCTACATTCTCACATTTACAACGAAACATCGGCATGCCATATTAAATTATCTTATATACGTATTTCGGCTATCGAGTACGACGACTACGAATGCATTCATTGAATCAGTGCTACTGATGGTATATAAATATATACATATGTATGTATATGTATATATATATATATATATATTTATATATACGTAGTTATAAATAAAATATATCCGCTTAGTGACCTCCTTTGATTTTTAGACGCCAAACTGTTAACAGTGTTATTGTGTGTTACCGTGCTCCGATAATGACGTAACCATTAACACGAGGAGAAGTATCGACAGCAACCAGAGATAACGCGTTTAAGATAATCAATCACTGTCACATGGTCTTTCGCGATGTTTATGTCTAATATAGGATTAAGAAGTTAATCATCCGCTCGGATCGATAGGAACAAGTATCGCAATACGGTTATGTAAATACACACACGTAGGACTTGGTAAATCTCGTGACAACGATTGGTATCGAATGCGATTTTATTCAGGATATATTCCCGTTGCTATCGCCTTCCTCTTCGTCGAATGAATGAATGAGAGAGAGAGAGAGAGAGAGAGAGAGAGAGAGAGAGAGAGAGAGAGAGTACGGTCTTAGGGTTAGTTCGACGAAATGTTATTTAAA